>VHKM01001176.1:0-323443 GCA_007210695.1 Neogobius melanostomus
CCTCAAACACCACATAAGGACGTCTCCTACAGAGAGAGGACAGAAGACCACATGGATGCGTCTCTACAGAGAGAGGACAGCAAGACACATTGAGAGTTTCTACCTACAGAGAGAGGACAAGAAACCACATGAGAGTCTCCTACAGAGAAGACAGAAGGACACATTGAGCGTCTCCTACGAGAGAGAGAGGACAGAAGCACATGAGGGCGTCTCCTACAAGAGAGAGAGGACGAAGAACATAGAGTCTTCCTACAGAGAGAGACAGAAGGACACATGGAGTCTCCACAGAGAGAGCGACAGAGACACATGAGCGTCTCCTACAGAGAGAGGACAGAAGACACGATGAGCGTCTCTACAGAGAGAGAGAGGACAGAGAACACTGAGAGTCTTCCTCGAGAGAGAGAGGACAGAAGACACATGAGAGTTCTCCTACAGAGAGAGGGACGAAGACACATGAGTGTCTCCTACAGAGAGAGAGACAAGAAGACACATGAGTGTCTCCTACAGAGAGAGGACAGAAGACACATGAGTGTCTCTACAGAGATGAGAGGACAAGAACACAAATGAGCGTTCCTACAGAGAGAGAAGGAACAGAAGCTATTCATGAGAGGTCTCCTACAGAGAAAGAGGACAGAAGACACATGAGAGTCTCCTACAAGGGGAGAAGAGAGAGGGACAGAAAGCACATGAGAGTCTCCTACAGAGAGAGGAACAGAAGACACATGAGGTCTCTACAGATCGAGGGACAGAGACACATGAGCGTCTCCTACAAGAGAGAGGACAGAAGGACACATGAGCGTTCCTCTTACAGAGAGAGAGGGACAGAAACACATGAGAGGTCTCCTTACAGAGAGAGGAGAGGACAGATGACACATGAGGTCCTACAGAGAGAGACGAGGACAGAAGACACATAGGGAGCTCCTACAGAGAGAGGACAGAAAGACACTTGAGATGTCCCACAGAGAGAGGAAGAGACACATGAGGTCTCCTACGAGAGAGGCAGAAGACACATGAGCGTCTCCTACCGAGAGAGAGGACAGAAGACACATAGAGTCTCCTACAGAGAGGAGAGGACAGAAGACACATGAGGTCTTCCTACAGAGAGAGAGGACGAAGACACATGAGAGTCTCCTACAAGAGAGGACAGAAGACACCATGAGAGTCTCCTACGAAGAGACAGAGACACATGAGCGTTCCTACAGAGAGAGGAGACAGAAGACACATGAGAGTCTCCTACAGAGAGAGAGGACAGAAGGACACATGAGAGTTCTCCTACAGAAGAGAGGACAAGAAGACCACATTGGTGTCTCCTACAGAGAGAGGACAGAAGACACATGAGAGTCTCCGAAACAGAGAAGAGCAGAGACACATGAGCGGTCTCTACAGAGAGAGACAGAAGACACATGAGAGTCTCCTTAAGAGAGAGGACAGAAGACACATTGAGCGTCTCTACAGAGAGAGAGCGAAGAGAAGGACACATGAGAGTCTCCTACAGAGAGAGAGGACAGAAGACACATGAGCGTCTCTACAGAAGAGAGAGGACAGAAGACCACTATGGCGTTCTCCCAGAGAGAGAGGACAGAAGACAACATGAGAGTTCTCCTACAGAGAAGAGAGGACAAGAAAGCCATGAGTAGTCTCCTACAGGAGAGGACAGAAACCATGAGAGTCTCCTACAGAGAGATGAGGGACCAGAAGACACATGAGAAGTCTCCACAGAGAGAGGAGGACAGAAGACACATGAGAGTCTCCTACAGAGAGAGAGGACAGAAGACACATGAGCGTCTTTACCTACAGAGAGAGAGGACAGAAGACACCATTGAGCGTTCTCCTACAGAGAGAGAGACAGATACACTATGAAGCGTTCTCCTACAGAGAGAGAGGACAGAAGACACATGAGAGTCTCACTACAGAGAGAGAGGACAGAAGACACATGAGGCGTCTCCTACAGAGGAGAGAGGACAGAAGACCACATGAGAGTCTCCTACAGATGAGAGGACAGAGACAGACACATTGGAGTCTCCTTACAGAGAGAAGAGGACGAGACACATGAGCGTCTCCTACAGAGGAGAGGACAGAAGACCACATGAGCGTCTCCTACAGAGAGAGAGACAGAAGACACATGAGAGTCTCCTACAGAGAGGAGAGGACAGAGACACATGAGAGTCTCCTACAGAGAGAGAGGACAGAGACAACATGAAGTCTCCTACAGGAGAGGACAGAAGACACAGTAGCGTCTCCTACAGAGAGATGGGACAGAAGACACTGAGAGTCCTCTTACAGAGAGATGGGCAGAAGACACATGAGAGTCTTCCTACAGAGAGAGGACAGAAGACACATTGAGATCTCCTCAGAGAGAGAGGACAGAGACACATAGAGTCTCCTACAGAGAGAGAGGACAGAAGACACATGAGCGTTCCCTACAGAGAGAGAGGCAGAAGACACATGGAGAAGCTCTACAGAGAGAGGACAGAAGACACATGACGAGTCTCCTACAGAGAGATAGGACAGAAGACACATGAAGAGTCTCCTACAGAGAGAGAGACAAAGACAGTCATGAGAGTCTCCTACAGAGAGAGGAAGAGACACATGGAGAGTCTCCTACAGAGAGAGGACAGAAGACACATGAGGTCTCCTACAGAGAGATAGAGGACCAGAAGGGACACCATGAGAGTCTCTACAGAGAGAGAGGACAGAAGACACATGAGCGTCTCCTACAGAGAGAGAGGACAGAAGGACACATGAGAGTCTCCTATAGAGAGAGTACAGAAGAACATAGGAGTCTCTCCTACAGAGGAAGGACAGAAGAACATGAGCGGTCTCTACAGAGGAGAGGACAGAAGACAATGAGAGTTCCTACAGGAGAGGACAGAAGACAATGAGAGTCTTCCTTACAGAGGAGAGGACAGAAGGGACACATGAGCGTCTCCACGAGAGAGGACAGGAAGACACATGAGAGTCTCCTACAGAGCAGGAGAGGACAGAAGAACCTGAGAGTCTTCCTACAGAGAGAGGACAGAAGCACAGAGAGTCTCCTACAGAGAGAGGACAGAAGACACTGAGAGTCATCTACAGAGAGAGAGACAGAAGACACATGAGCGTTCTCCTACAGAGGAGAGACAGAAGACACATGAGAGTCTCCTCGAGAGAGAGGACCCAGAAGGACAATGAGCGTCTCCTAAGAGAGAGAGGACAGAAGACCTATTGGCGTCTCCTACAAGAGAGGACAGAAGACCATGGTGTCTCCTACAGAGAGAGAGACAGAAGACACAATGAGAGGTCTCCTACAGAGAGAGGACAGAAAAGACACATGCAGAGTCTCCACAGAGGAGAGAGGACAAGAAGACACATGAGAGTCTCCTACAGGAGAGAGGACAGAAGACACATGGAGAGTCTCCTTACAGAAGAAGAGGACAGAGACACATGAGTGCTCCACAGAGAAGAGGACAGAGACACATGAGGGAGTCTCCTACAGAGAGAGGACAGAAGTCACAGAGCGTCTCCACAGAGAGAGGACAGAAGACAGATGAGATTCTCCTACAGAGAGAGGGACAGGAAGGACACATGAGAGTCTCCTACAGGAGAGGAGGACAGAAGACACATGAGAGTCTCCTACAGAGAGAGAGGACAGAAGACACCATGGCGTCTCCTACAGAGAGAGAGGACAAAGACAATGAGAGTCTCCTACAGAAGAGAGGACAGAAACACATGAGAGTCTTCCTACAGAGAAGGACAGAAGGAACATGGAGTCTCCTCAAGAGAGAGGGACAGAAGACACATGAGCGTCTCCTACAGAGAGAGGAACAGAACACATGAGAGTCTCCTACGAGAGAGGACAGGAAGACAACATGAGAGTCTCCTACAGAGAGAGAGACAGAGACACATGAGCGTCTCCTACAGAGGAGAGGACAGAAGGACACATGAGAGTCTCCTACAGAGAGAGAGAGGACAGAAGACACATGAGCGTCTCCTACAGACGAGTGAGGACAGAAGACACATGAGAGTCTCTACAGAGAGCAGGACAGAAGACACATGAGAGTCTCCTACAGAGAGAGGACAGAAGACACATAGGGTCTCCTACAGAAGAGAGAGGACAGAAGAACCACTGAGCGTCTCCTACAGAGAGAGGAAGAAGGGACACATGAGAGGTCTCTACAGAGAGGAGAGACAGAGACACATGAGCGTTCTAACAGAGAGAGAGACAGGAAGACACATTTAGCGGTCTCCTACAGAGAGAGGACAGAAGGACCACTATGAGTGTCTCCTACAGAGAGAGAGGACAAGAAGACACATGAGAGTCTCTACAGAGAGAGGAACAGAAGACCACATGAGAAGTCTCCTACAGAGAAGAGAGGGACAGAAGGGACACATGAGAGTCTCTACAGAGAGAGGACAGAAGACACGATGAGAGTCTTCCTACGAGAGAGGAAGGAAACACATGCAGAGTCTCCTACAGAGAGAGGACAGAAGCACATGAGAGTTCTCCTACAGAGAAGGAGGACAGAAGACACATGAGAGTCTCCTACAGAGAGGAGAGGACAGAGACACATGAGGCGTCTCCTACCAGAGAGAGGACAGAAGACACATGAGAGTCTCTACAGAGAGAGGACAGAAGACAATGAGAGTCTCCTACAGAGAGAGAGGACAGAAGACACATGAGCTTCTCCTACAGAGAGAGGACAGAAGCACATGAGAGTCTCCTACAGAGAGAGAGGACAAAGACACAATGAGCGTCGTCCTACAGAGAGAGAGGACAGAAGACACATTAGCGTTTCCTTACAGAGAGAGGCACAGAGACCATGAAGTGTTCCTACAGAGAGAGAACAGAAACACATGAGAGTCTCCTACAGAGAAGAGAGGACAGAAGACACATGACGTCTCCTACAGAGAGAGAGGACAGAAGACACCATGAGAGTCTCCTACAGGAGGAGAGGACAAAGACACATGAGAGTCTCCTACAGAGAGAGGACAGAAGACACATGAGGTCTCCTACAGAGAGAGAGGACAGAAGACACATGAAGTCTCTACAGAGAGAGAGACAGAAGAACACATGAGAGTCTCCTACAGAGAGAGGACAGAAGACACATGAGAGTCTCCTACAGAGAGAGAGGACAGAAGACACATGAGAGTCTCCTACAGAGAGAGGACAGAAGACACATGAGAGTCTCCTACAGAGAGGGACAGAAGACACATGAGCGTCTCCTACAGAGGGAAGAAGCGAGGAGGACAGGAAAGACACATGAGCGTCTCCTACAGAGAGAGGACAGAAGACACATGAGGTCTCCTACAGAGAAAAAAAAAGAGGAAGAGAGGGACAGAAGACACATGAGCGTCTCTACAGAGAGAGAGGACAGAAACACATGAGCGTTCTACGAAGCAGAGAACATGAGAGTCTCTAAGAAGAGGACAGAAGACACATGAGCGTCTCCTACAGAGAGAGAGGAAGAAGACACATGAGATCTCTACAGAGAGAGGACAGAAGACACATGAGGTCTCCTACAGAGAGAGGACAGAAGACACATGAGAGTCTCCTACAGGAGAGAGAGGACAGAAGACACATGAGCGTCTCCTACAGAGAGAGAGGACAGAAGACACATGAGCGTCTCCTACAGAGAGAGAGGACAGAAACACATGAGTTCCTCAGAGAGAGAGACAGAAGACACATGAGCGTCTCCTACAGAGAGAGAGGACAGAAGACACATGAGCGTCTCCTACAGAGAGAGAGGACAGAAGACACATGAGAGTCTCCTACAGAGAGAGAGGACAGAAGACACATGAGCGTCTCCTACAGAGAGAGAGGACAGAAGACACATGAGAGTCTCCTACAGAGAGAGGACAGAAGACACATGAGAGTCTCCTACAGAGAGAGAGGACAGAAGACACATGAGAGTCTCCTACAGAGAGAGAGGACAGAAGACACATGAGCGTCTCCTACAGAGAGAGAGGACAGAAGACACATGAGAGTCTCCTACAGAGAGAGAGGACAGAAGACACATGAGCGTCTCCTACAGAGAGAGAGGACAGAAGACACATGAGCGTCTCCTACAGAGAGAGAGGACAGAAGACACATGAGGTCTCCTACAGAGAGAGGACAGAAGACACATGAGAGTCTCCTACAGAGAGAGAGGACAGAAGACACATGAGAGTCTCCTACAGAGGAGAGGACAGAAGACAATGAGGTCTCCTACAAGAGAGGACAGAGACACATGAGCGTCTCCTACAGAGAGAGGACAGAAGACACATGAGAGTCTCCTACAGAGAGAGAGGACAGAAGACACATGAGAGTCTCCTACAGAGAGAGGACAGAAGACACATGAGAGTCTCCTACAGAGAGGACGAAGACACATGGGTCTCTACAGAGAAGACAGAAGACACATGAGGTCTCCTACAGAGGAGGACAGAAGACACAGAGAGTCTCTACAGAGAGAGGACAGAAGACACATGAGGTCTCCTACAGAAGAGGACAGAAGACACATGAGGTCTCCTACAGAGAGAGGACAGAAGACACATGAGGTCTCCTACAGAGAGAGGACAGAAGACACATGAGAGTCTCTACAGAGAGAGGACAGAAGACACATGAGAGTCTCCTACAGAGAGAGAGGACAGAAGACACATGAGCGTCTCCTACAGAGAGAGAGGACAGAAGACACATGAGGTCTCCTACAGAGAGAGAGGACAGAAGACACATGAGAGTCTCCTACAGAGAAGAGACAGAAGACACATGAGGTCTCCTACAGAGAGAGAGGACAGAAGACACATGAGCGTCTCCTACAGAGAGAGGACAGAAGACACATGAGGTCTCCTACAGGAGAGAGGACAGAAGGACACATGAGCGTCTCCTACAGAGAGAGGACAGAAGACACATGAGGTCTCCTACAGAGAGAGAGGACAGAAGACACATGAGAGTCTCCTACAGAGAGAGAGGACAGAAGACACATGAGCGTCTCCTACAGAGAGAGAGGACAGAAGACCATGAGGTCTCCTACAGAGAGAAGGACAGAAGACACATGAGCGTCTCCTACAGAGAGAGAGGACAGAAGACACATGAGCGTCTCCTACAGAGAGAGAGACAGAAGACACATGAGCGTCTCCTACAGAGAGAGGACAGAAGACACATGAGAGTCTCCTACAGAGAGAGAGGACAGAAGACACATGAGCGTCTCCTACAGAGAGAGGACAGAAGACACATGAGAGTCTCCACAGAGAGAAGGAAGAAGACAATGAGAGTATCCTACAGAGAGAGAGGACAGAAGACACATGAGGTCTCCACAGAGAGAAGAAGAGACAGAAGACACAAATGAGTGTCTCCTACAGAGAGAGGACAGAAGACACATGAGGTCTCCTACAGAGAGAGGACAGAAGACACATGAGCGTCTCCTACAGAGAGAGGACAGAAGACACATGAGAGTCTCCTACAGAGAGAGAGGACAGAAGACACATGAGCGTCTCCTACAGAGAGAGGACAGAAGACACATGAGCGTCTCCTACAGAGAGAGGACAGAAGACACATGAGAGTCTCCTACAGAGAGAGAGGACAGAAGACCATGAGCGTCTCCTACAGAGAGAGGACAGAAGACACATGAGCGTCTCCTACAGAGAGAGAGGACAGAAGACACATGAGCGTCTCCTACAGAGAGAGGACAGAAGACACATGAGAGTCTCCTACAGAGAGAGAGGACAGAAGACACATGAGAGTCTCCTACAGAGAGAGAGGACAGAAGACACATGAGCGTCTCCTACAGAGAGAGACAGAAGACACATGAGCGTCTCCTACAGAGAGAGAGGACAGAAGACACATGAGCGTCTCCTACAGAGAGAGGACAGAAGACACATGAGAGTCTCCTACAGAGAGGAGGACGAAGACACATGAGAGTCTCCTACAGAGAGAGAGGACAGAAGGAATATCTTAAATAGTATAATTAGAAATAAACCAAGATCGATTAATTATCCAAAATATTTCAAAGATGAGGATAACACTTTAAATAATATGAATGAAGTAGTCGATACATTTAATAAATTCTTTGTAGATGTTGGACCGAATCTTGCTGCAAAATTACAAATGTTGAGAACTTTAATTGTGAACTGATAGACACAAATCCTCTGTCCATGTTCCTCAAACCTGTGGAGGAAAAGGAGATACTGGACATTGTTAAAGGGTGTAAAAATAAAACCTCGACAGATTACCATGACATGGATATGAAAACTTTAAAAGTGTTATTGAAAGTATCTCTAAGCCGTTAACATACATCTGTAACCTATCGCTGCAAACTGGACAATTTCCTGATGGTATGAAAGTAGCAAAAGTGATTCCTTTGTTCAAGGCAGGAGATAAACATCTCTTCACAAACTACAGGCCTGTTTCCCTTTTACCGCAATTCTCAAAAATCTTAGAGAAGGTTTATAACTCTAGACTTGACAGCTTTATTGAAAGGTGTAATTTACTCTCGGACAATCAATTTGGTTTTAGGAATAATCACTCAACTTCACACGCTCTCTTTGATATAATTGAAGAAATAACTAATGCTGTAGATACAAGAAATATGCCATAGGGTTATTTATTGACCTGAGTAAAGCGTTTGATACAATAAACTATGATATACTAATTAATAAACTAGAACATATGGGATTAGGGGGGTAGCTCTACAGTGGGTTACCAGTTATTTAAAAAATAGAAAACAATGTGTGAAAATAGGTGATTATCAGTCGAGTTGTCGACAAATTGTGTGTGGTTTACCTCAAGGTTCCATTCTGGGCCCAAAATTGTTTAATATGTACATTAACGACATTTGTAAAACGTCTCAAGTACTTAAATTTATCTTGTTTGCTGACGATACAATATTTTTGCATCAGGTGACGACTTACAGCAACTGTGTCGGATTGTTAACTTGGAACTCAAAAGTGTCAATAAGTGGTTCAAACAAAATAAACTATCTCTAAATCTGAGTAAAAGCAAAATGATGATATTTGGCAACTGTAATTCCAATGCTCAGGAAGCAATTCAGATAGAGGGTGTTGTCATAGAGCGAGTGCATGAAATCAAATTCCTTGGTGTTATTATAGATGACAGAATTACGTGGAAAGCTCATATTAAATATATATCTACGAAAATTTCTAGAAGCATTTCAGTAATAGCAAAAGCAAAGCACATTTTAAACATCAAAGCTCTACATATCTTATACTGTTCTCTGATTTTGCCATATTTATATTATTGTACTGTGGTTTGGGGTAGTACTTATAAAAACACATTAAAACCAATAGTATTGTTGCAAAAAAGAGCTATCCGAGTAATTCATAAAGTTGGGTTTTGGACCACACAAACTCATTATTTTTAAAATCAAAGATCATGAAGTTCTGTGACATTGTTGAGTTCCAAACTGTACAGATGTTATACAAAGCAAGATACAAACTGTTACCAGGCCAAATACAAAGAAGGTTCCAAGAACGTACTGGTTGTTATGAATTACGTGACGAATTAAACTTTAGGACTCAGAAACATAGCTCAACTTTGAAAAGTTTTAGCCCAACAGTTAATGGTGTACAATTGTGGAATAAACTGGAAATGGAGTTGAAACGAAGTCCAAATATCAACCTGTTCAAATATAAATACAAACAAAAGACTTTTGAAATATACAGAGAACAAGAAATGTGTTGCCACTAGGAGGCGCAGTAGGATCAATTATCTATAATCAAGGAAGAGTGTTGCTGCTTGGAACGGTTGTCATTCTATTGCTCAAATTTACAAATTGAGAATTAGGGTAGGCAAGTTATGAATCTGTTGAGAGGGACCCTCCCAACGGGCTCAAAACCTTGTCTTTTAATGCACCACTCAGCATAGGAACATCATCTACAAAATCAGCTGTTAGGGCAGCTGGGTGGGGGTTTGTTGAGGGGGAGTTACTGCCCTCTTCAACTGGCCCGTTCTACACCCTGGCTTTTTAATGCACCTCATTATGCAGGGCTTACATCACACTTCACATATAACTCAAGTAAACAAATATAATAATAATGATAAATAAACCCGAATTAAATTATATTAAGGATGGTATTGACAACTGGGAAGTAGCAAGATCTCAGAATATAATATGTATTAATGCACCTTTAATAATGATAATTAATGATAATTAAACCCAAATTAAATTATATTGAGGATAGTAATGACAACTGGGAAGTAGCAAGATCTCAGAGTATAATATGTATTAATGCACCTTTATAACATAAAAGTAGCACATTCTTTTGTTCTTATTTTGCTGTTGTTTTTGTCTTATTCTTCATCATTTATTGTTACTTTGCCCTATGTTCCTTTGTTTATGATTTGCTACCTTGTAAATATAAATGTAATGTTACTATTTTTATTTTGGGGTGGGCGCTTATAAGCCTTTGGCTTCAGCCCACTCCCTTTGAGCAGGTTAACTGCTCAACAAATAAATAAAATAAACTAAACTAAACTAAGACACATGAGCGTCTCCTACAGAGAGAGAGGACAGAAGACACATGAGAGTCTCCTACAGAGAGAGAGGACAGAAGACACATTAGACACAGTTAATACATTATATTTAAGATTAAATGTTTGACCCAGTTTTCTTTAGTTTGACTTTGTTTGTTCATAGTTTCACTTCCTTACACGTCTGTTAAATGTGACACAATAATAATAATCTTCTTCTTCTTCTTCTTCTTCTTCTTCTTCTTCTTCTTCTTCTTCTTCTTCGTCTAAAGTGTTGAGAGTCTCAGAGACAAACAGCAACAACACAAGTTTATCTGAATCTCCTGCTGAAATAACAACAGGCAAAACTCTGATTAAATTCCACTGGTCACCAACTCAATGTCACCTCTGATGTGGAGTCACAGCTTTGGCCTCTGAACAAGAGAAGTGCATTATACTAGAAACTTTAGCAACTCTGTATTAATAATAAAAACAGTCCAGATGAAGACTAAGCCTTCTGTGATCCACCTGGATGATCGAGGACTGTCTTTGTTAGCAGATAAAAGGCCAAACACTGTTTTACACCGAAGCACTTCTCACCATGTCTCCAGGAGAAATGAACATATTAATGTGATAATTAAAGCAGTACTAAGTTACTCATGCCCCCTAGAGCCATAAGCGCCACTGCAGGTGTCGTAGCATGTTGTGTTTACAATAGAATAGAATATAACTTTATTGTCTGTTCCAAAGAGCAGTAATTTGTCTTTCAGCACGGCTCAAATCAATCAGTAAAAACACACACAACATCATTACAAAATATCACATGAAAAAACATAAAGTACAGTGTTTTTTTACTCATTAATTGTCCGTGAGAGTAAATACTACGCTGACAGAAAAGACAAAGGGACAGAGGGATATTGTTCATCCAGTTACACAATGGAGATCATTTGTTTCACTCAAACTGGCTGTAAATACTGTTTAAGTGGAGCTAGCCCACAGTTAGCTTTGCCCGTTAGCCTGTTAGCTTCTTCTTTGTGATTCCATTAGTGTGTATTGGTGACTCTGACCCAGAGACACCAGGGGGAGATGAAAGACCCCCCAATCATCCCATTAACACTTGTATTACCCTGAGAAGGACGACGGAAAGGATTTATTAAGGTCAACACGTTACTTAGTTCTGCTTTAAAACTCACAAACTACTGTTAAGCTTTTGAGATTCTAACACATTTAAATGAGGAGCTGAGCTAAACTGTGATAAAAGACTGTTTTTATTTGATGCCGTCAAATAAAAACAACGACAATGACGTCACGTCTCAGGGAAACCAGCTCCACATGTCAAAGGAAAATGAGCCAAACTTTACCACTATCTATGTCACTTCCTGTCAGCAGCTTAAACATTCAAATACAAATAACTTTTCTGCCCAACTTTTCTTCATTCATTTGCTGCTTCACTGAATAAAAAGATCATTATGACTTAAACAGATGTACAGAAGCATTAAAACCTGTCATATGCTCTTTAAACTTTAGCTCAGAGTTTCTTGTTAAAGGCAGATTTTCCATTTGTTTTTTGGTTTATGATGTCAGTAAGTCCTGGACCTTTTCACATGAAACAAAGACTGTCTCTTCAGCGTCTTCTCTCTCGGCTCAGATGAATAAGGATCAATAATATTCTCTTAAAGGTGTCCCTAAGTGGAGACGATATTAAACTGTGAGCTGTTCCTTTCTGTTTCCAAGAACAGAGTAAATCTCCTTCCTTCTTCCCCAGGACTGAAGCAAACGCTGAAACATCTGGACTGCACCTTTATGTAATGCGCCCTCTTCTGGACGAACAGTCGAAATGGAAATCTACCATGTGTCACAAACTGAGACCAAGGGTTTATATTAACGTAGGTCCAAACATGTATTATTTTAAAACTACATTAACATCAGATTATCGTCCTTATTTTATTGAAGCATAACGAAAACATCACAGTCAGTTTAATCTGAGTCGTGTGTTTTTTTGTTTGGTAAAAAATGTGCAAATCTCAGTCAGAGCTGTGGATTTGAAGCTGATAACAGTTTGGCCGTATATTGGGCGGCCATTTAAACTGTTACCTGCCATCTTAGGGTTAACAATTATTCATATCCAAATCTCAGAGCGTATTGACGAGAGTTTACAGCCTATTATATCAGTGTGATCCTCATTTGAAAGCCAAGACCTTCTAGTTTCTAACATTATGTGTAAGATCTGTGTGAGTGAAAGACAACTTACATCACATTTGTTAATCATAATCAGGAGGGACGGCAGGTCACAGGTTCATGAATTACATATTTTAACATTTTTAGTTTTTCATTTGTTCATATATTTTGATTGGCCATTTAGCAAAGTTCTTAAATTATTTGATATGTTTTGCTCCTGGGTGGAATATATCAATTATATAGTTATTTGTATTTCTTTTTAAATCTTTTTTATATATATACTTTATTACTATTATCATTATAAGTTGTTTTTTCTAATGTGCTGGACGGATTATTCAGGTTTTTAAAAATATTTTTTTGTATTAATTCTTTTGTCATTTAAAAAATCCTTTGTTAAGTTCCATTTTCTAATTATTAGTTTTTGTGTATATTTTAAATATATGTATTGTTATCTTTATTTTTTCTAATACTCGTTAATTTTAATTTCAGCATCTTTCATGCTGAGTGGATCAGTATTTCTTTTTTTTTTTTTATAATTTATATTTTATTGAGATTTTCTTTTATATTAATATGACCATAAGGTCAAAAACAGTCAAGGCGTCACAAAAATCATACACAATATACACAATGAAGTGCAAAACACAAAACAGGAGGGGAAAAATAAAAATAAAAAGCCAACAGCGATTACATCAGAACATCACATTTGCAGATAAGATTGTATCGGTGTCCATATTTGCCAAAACATATCGTGTTTCTCGTTCATCTCAAAAGTTAGTTTTCTAAAGGGATAATCGAAGATATCTGAACTAACCACATGTCCATTGTAGGTACTAGAGAAGATGACCATTTTAAAAGAACACATTTTCTTGCCAATGACAAGAGAACGGTTAACAAAGACTCGGTAGCCCTATCAAAAAGATGATCGGGGCACAGATTTAACAATGATGGTGACATAGCAAATTTGATTTTTGCATCAAAGTGCCTTTTTGTGTTTTACATTTATAGCAAAGGTCGGAATAGTCAGGGAACATTTTCTGGAGATGTACAGGTGTATAATAAAATTTATGAATCAGTTTTAAAAACATTTCTTGAATTGATAACGAGGTGCATTTTGGAAATGTTTTCTTACAAATTTCAGACCACTCTTTTAGACTAAAGGTTGTCCCCAAATCATGTTCCCATGACTGCTTTAGTGAGTCAAAATCATTAGAACTTTGTTCTGACAAAATGGCATAAAACTCAGACATCTTTCCCTTTAATGATCTAGCTGAGATCATTGCGTATTCCAACTTGGACAGACATAGTCTAAGCTTTTCTTCCTTTAACAGAGAGTTTATATAATTTCGAATTTGTAGGTACTTATAAAAATCTCTAGTTGGAATACTGAGTTCATTCCTCAATTGATCAAAGGATTTTATGATATTAGTTGAAAACAGGCCTGCAAAGTTGGTGATGCCATTTGATACCCAATATGAAAGACCAATACTTCTTGTTTGCTCAGAGATATCAGGATTTGAACATAGGGGGGACAGTATTTCTTTTAAAGCTATATGTACTCTAAAATGTTGTGTCTTTTTAGTTTTAATAGTATTTTTTATAGTCTTTTTATTTATTTATTTTTAATTAGTTTTTCTGTTTTTTCCCTATTTATATCTTTTTATTACAGGACTTTGTTCATTTTTAATTTTAATTTCCTTTTTGTCCCCTGCTGGGTGGATCAGTGATTTTTTTTTTTTCATTCATTAATTTTTCATTTTTATTATTTATTTATTTGTCTTGCTGAACGGATCAATTTATTTTTAAGTCATTTATTTTTTGTATTTTTTTGTATTTTGTATCTTTTTATTTTAGTACTTTGTTCATTTTTTATTTTATTTTAATCCCTTTTTTCGTGCTGGGCGGCCTCCATTTAGTGCAGCTGTGTGCGCGCTGACGTCACGCTGCGTCAGTGAGAGCGTGTGGAGGAATGTGCTGAAACTTTCGTCTCTTCGCTCCGTCTGCGACAGAAAAAAAACCTCAAACGGAGCCGAAACTCGACCAAAGTTCGCCGAACTCGAGCAGGTGAGTGCGGGGGAGCTGCGGTCGGGCCCTGGGAGGGTTTGAGCCCCGCGGAAGGACTTTTTATCCACTTTTATCCGCTTTAGAAAGTGTTTCGGGACTGATTTGGTTGGGCCAAAATGGAGGCGCTGTCCTGGGGCTGATCAGGACCACGGCTAACTCTCGGACCTTAAACCTTTAAACAGCCTCTAATCCTCACTAACTAACGCTTCTCTTCGCCCAACACCCATTACAACACTTTAAAACAACTTTAACTACTTTATTTACCCATTTAGTTAAACAAAGTCTACTTCCGTGAGCGAACTTTTCTCCCGGACCTCGATCTAAATCTTTAAAATCACATCATTCCGACGCTTAAAAGTTGTTTCCCGCACTTGTTCTTCTCCATTTGTCATGTTTACTCGATATTCCTGAATGACATTGTTGTAAAGTTTAATTAAAGTCAACTTAACTTGAAGGTTAAACTTTCAAAGCCGCAAAACCGAGCTCCTTTGTATATCCCTGCGCTTTTAAGACACGCACCGCCCGTTGGTTTCTGTCACGTGGCCAGTGGAGATTCCTCTTTAAACTAAAATGCCGTCAGTCATTTTACATTTAATGAAGCCGAATTGTGGCCAGGTTAGCGTGAATGTAAGCTCGCGTGTTAGTTGTGTCATAGGCTTAAGGTAAACGTCGCTAAGACTGAATAGAGTTGACTTATGGGGGTTTGGAACAAGGCCGAGCTGGCGCTGTCTCTGAGGTGTGGTGCTGTTCCAAAATGGCCGACAACAAAATGTCCCTCGCGAAGCTCCTTCTGCATCTCCTTCACCAAAACAACTGCACGTGTGGCTTAAGCGGCTCTGAGCTGCAGCACGAGGCCAAAGGCTTATTTTCAAAAAGGGTTTTGTGAAATAATCTGGTGAAACATGTGTTGGTAAAATGTTTGGAATTTGGACAGAAGTTTGGTGAAGGTGTCAGGACTTTAAAACTCAGTGCAGCATCAGGGAGATCTTTATGTGACCTTTTGTTTATATTGGAGTGTGGAAGAGCAGGATCAATAAAGAGTAAGTCAGGAAAATGTGCAAACAACTAAATAGTAAATAAGGGTAAAATATAACCCACATACCCATAGGCCTTTGCGCCGGGCCGGCCGCTGAGGCCTCGGACCCCACTTTGGGAACCAATGGCATAGAAGTTCAGTGTTTGGCAGGGGGGTTTGCCGGGAAAAATAAAGTTATTATTTGAAACTTAAAGTAATGAAATGATCTGAATTTCTATATGATACATGTTTAATTAAATGTAACTAAGTGTAAAGCCTTTGATGATGTCGGAAACAGTGTTGTAGAAAGTTTGAGTTTGTAATATAGGCTACTATTAGTTTAGTATACATTAATGTAGGCCATTATTTAATTTTCCCATGGGTGATTGGATTTTAGTTCCAAGGCAAGGCAAGTTTATTTGTAGAGCACAATTCATACACGAGGCAATTCAAAGTGCTTCACAGTTGCAGAAAAAATTACAAAAAAAAACAGATAAAATCAATCAATAAAACATCAACATAAAGTTAATCAATGACAGTAAAAGTCAAGAGTGCAGATAAAATACTTTCAGTTTTCATATGCACGGGTAAAAAGAGCTGTTTTCAGCCTGGATTTGAACATTGTCAGAGTTGAGGCCTGTCTCACATCCTCATGAAGACTGTTCCAGATTTTAGCTGCATGAAGCTGAAACGCAGCCTCACCGTGTTTATTATTGACTCTGGGAACCACCAGGAGACCCCTCCCTGAAGTTCTCAGGGCCCGAGATGGTTCATACGGCTCTAACATGTCAGAGATGGACTTTGGTGCTAAACCATGAAAAGACTTGTAACAAGCAGAGCTGTTTTAAATTCTATTCTCTGAGTGACAGGAAGCCAGTGCAGAGACCGGAGCACTGGACTAATGTGGTCGTATTTCCTGGTTCTTGTCAGGACTCGAGCAGCAGCGTTCTGGATGTATTGCAGCTCTAACAGCTCGTTTAGAAAGGCCAGTGAGCAGCCGTTACAGTAGTCTAACCTGCTGGAGACAAATGCATGGATGAGTCTCTCTAAGTCTGGTTTTGACACTATTCCTCTGATCTTAGCAATGTTCTTCAGATGGTAAAAAGCTGATGACGTTATTGCTTTGATGTGGCTGTTTAAGTTCAGGTCTGAGTCCATGATTACTCCTAGATTTCTAACCTGATTTTTTGGTTTCAGAGCGAGAGACTCAAGGTGACTGATAACACTTTGTCTTTGTGTCTGTGGGACAAAGACAATGATCTCAGTTTTGTCTGAATTTAGTTGGAGAAAGTTGTTTGCATCCACAAACTGATCTGTTCGATGCAGTGACAGAGAGTATCTACAGGCCCATGTTCACCTGTATCAGTGACAGAGAGTATCTACAGGCCCATGTTCACCTGTATCAGTGACATAGAGTATCTACAGGCCCATGTTCACCTGCCGTCAGTGACACGTAGATCTGAGTGTCATCTGCGTAGTTGTGATACGACACATTGTTGCTGTTTATTAGCTGACCCAATGGAAGCATGTACAGGTTGAATAAGAGGGGTCCCAAGATTGACCCCTGGGGGACTCCACAGGTCATGGAGATTTTGTTTGAGACACAGTTGCCAATTTCGACAAAGTACGTCCTATCCTCGAGATAGGACTTGAACCAGTTTAGAGCAGTACCAGAGATTCCCACCCAGTTTTCTAAAGTTCCACAGGTTATGATCCAACAGGACACATGTAACAGGTGTTCTGTATTAAACAGAGTTCACTTCAGTGACTGAAACGGCTAATCCAACAGCTTCACCTTTAGCTTGGATTGTTATTCCTTATTTACAAAGGGCCAAAGCTTTTAATGTTAATGTTGTTATAATGGCTCTGGTTAAGATTCAGAGTCAGTTTATTCATCATCATCAAATCTTTATTGCAGACACGAGGTCCAGTTACACAATATGAAAACAAACCAATGCCACTTTAAAAGCTTATACAGTACAATAAAAGTCCATACAGAGAAATACAAGTTTAAAGTGATCACAGCTGGGGGAAAGACGCTGGGGTACCTGACTCTTTGTTGTAAAGTAAATGTGTTTTTACCACCACAAAGTACGTTGTAAACAAAGCAAAAAACAAACCTTGTTTCATCGTCTTCACCTAACAGTTTATTGAGTGATTCAGGATAGAAGTAGAATCTAAGTTAGTGCAGTTTATTTTGGGGGTGTTCTTCTTCCCTTTGCCGTCGCTCAGAGCTGCACACGGAGGTGAAACATATAAACATTATGCTTTAAACATTCTAACATGCAGGAGGTGAGAGCAAGAAACGAGTTTGGGCCACATAAAAATGTCACATGTTGTGCAGGAACAATGAGGCATCCCAGCTTTAAAGGTGATGAACATGTGACAGAGCGAGACCTGAGGGAAGCGTCTTATAAAAGGCCTTTGCAGCTCGGCCTGAGGCGTCATTAGCCAGAGGTAGAGCTGGGTGATTCCCCCCCCCATTTAAAACAAAGTAACTGTGTACTATAAATATATTTAAACAATATATATTTATTGTATTTAATTAAAGTGAACCAACAAACAAAATTGCAAAGGCAAACCCTTCCTCTAACTAAAAGTCACTATTCAACAAAGATTGTTAAACATCCAATGATTGATACTGTATTTGGATTAAGCTAATAAAACACAAATCCTGAGGAAACTGAGGCTCATGTGTACAGCAGGACCTTATTCTCCAAGCAGAGGGCAGAGCTAAATATATATATATATATATATATATATATATATACACAGTGAGGAAAATAAGTATTTGAACACCCTGCTATTTTGCAAGTTCTCCCACTTAGAAATCATGGAGGGGTCTGAAATTGTCATCGTAGGTGCATGTCCACTGTGAGAGACATAATCTAAAAAAAAAAAATCCAGAAATCGCAATGTATGATTTTTAACTATTTATTTGTATGATACAGCTGCAAATAAGTATTTGAACACCTGTCTATCAGCTAGAATTCTGACCCTCAAAGACCTGTTAGTCTGCCTTTAAAATGTCCACCTCCACTCCATTTATTATCCTACATTTAGATTAGGGCTGAACGATTTTGGAAAATAATCTAATTGCGATTTTTTTCTTAAATATTGCGATTGCGATTAAATATGCGATTATTGTTGCAAGGTCCTCTTCTCATGTATTTTTCACCTAACACAAGCCATAAATCAGTCTGTTTCATAACAAACAATATTAGATTCATTTGAAGTGAAAATTGCAACAATAAAGCAAACAAAATTGTTGCCTGACCTATTCAAAATTTGTGAACATGTGGACTGCACTTCTTAAAAACTTAACAGTCTATAAATAAATGATACATTATATATATATATAGATATTTAAAAAAAAAGAAGAAGATAAAACTCACTGATCCAGTCAGTAACATCACCCATACTAAAGTGCAGGAAAAGTCTGCAAACAAACGTCTGCTTTAACTAGTTGGAAAAGTTTTAGGAAATCAAACTCCCATTTAATACAAAATAAATTATTATTATTTCGGCCATCAAATCCCTGTCTGAGCTGCGACTCGTAGTTGCTTCAGATGGGCGTTATTGATGGACACGGAGAGGCCAGATGGAGCACACGCCAAAACACACTGGAACTGGAGCAGCATTTTGGTTTTGGGATGTAACTTTGGACAATATGAAGAAACAGTGACGCAAGGAGACTGGGACATGAGGTGCAAACACAGACACGTTTACTTTCTGTGACTCGCAGCCATTTAGTGACATTTCAGCGTAAACAGCGCATTTCCTCAGCAAAATAAGACATGACACGGAGTCCTGCCTCGGATTGTAGTTTCCAACACTTTCATACAGCGGTTTAGTGTTAATATCTAGCGTCTGTACTACCTACGGAGCGCATATGCGGTAGATGTAAAGGTAAATAAAGGCACATGGCACATCGCCTCCGCGGATACGTTATGGTCATGAACCGTCATTATGCTTTTGAGATGCGTTCTTTATCCACAACATTCCCATCATAAGCCTCCTAACTGAGCCACAAACGACTCTTTACTCTTACAAGCAGCACAGCTCACTTACGGAGGCAGAGACGTGTGAATCCGGAGGCGAGGTAGTTTCTGTGATCATCAGAGCGTGTAGTAGCAGCGAGAGAATGGCGTGATTAGCGCTGAGGCTAACGGAGAAGAAAGCAATAGTCCTTCGCGTGGCTGCATGATAAACGCTGATATTTTCACTGTACATCCACAATCTACTGCGCACCTTAACTAGACTGAGACGTAAACAAAAGCACGCGGCGGACCTGACTTTGCTGCCATATCTCGCTGCTCCATTCACTTCCCAAATCGCGTGCCCTGCGATTACGAAATCGCGTTGTGTCATATCGCGATATAATTGCAAATGCAATTAATCGTTCAGCCCTAATTTAGATGCACCTGTTTGAGGTCTTTAGCTGCATAAAGACACCTGTCCACCCCATACAATCAGTAAGAATCCAACTACTAACATGGCCAAGACCAAAGAGCTGTCCAAAGACACTAGAGACAAAATTGTACACCTCCACAAGGTTGGAAAGGGCTACGGGGAAATTGCCAAGCAGCTTGGTGAAAAAAGGTCCACTGTTGGAGCAATCATTAGAAAATGGAAGAAGCTAAACATGACTGTCAATCTCCCTCGGACTGGGGCTCCATGCAAGATCTCACCTCGTGGGGTCTCAATGATCCTAAGAAAGGTGAGAAATCAGCCCAGAACTACACGGGGGGAGCTGGTCAATGACCTGAAAAGAGCTGGGACCACCGTTTCCAAGGTTACTGTTGGTAATACACTAAGACGTCATGGTTTGAAATCATGCATGGCACGGAAGGTTCCCCTGCTTAAACCAGCACATGTCAAGGCCCGTCTTAAGTTTGCCAATGACCATTTGGATGATCCAGAGGAGTCATGGGAGAAAGTCATGTGGTCAGATGAGACCAAAATGGAACGTTTGGTCATAATTCCACTAAACGTGTTTGGAGGAAGAAGAATGATGAGTACCATCCCAAGAACACCATCCCTACTGTGAAGCATGGGGGTGGTAGCATCATGCTTTGGGGGTGTTTTTCTGCACATGGGACAGGGCGACTGCACTGTATTAAGGAGAGGATGACCGGGGCCATGTATTGCGAGATTTTGGGGAACAACCTCCTTCCCTCAGTTAGAGCATTGAAGATGGGTCGAGGCTGGGTCTTCCAACATGACAATGACCCGAAGCACACAGCCAGGATAACCAAGGAGTGGCTCTGTAAGAAGCATATCAAGGTTCTGGCGTGGCCTAGCCAGTCTCCAGACCTAAACCCAATAGAGACTCTTTGGAGGGAGCTCAAACTCCGTGTTTCTCAGCGACAGCCCAGAAACCTGACTGATCTAGAGAAGATCTGTGTGGAGGAGTGGGCCAAAATCCCTCCTGCAGTGTGTGCAAACCTGGTGAAAAACTACAGGAAACGTTTGACCTCTGGAATTGCAAACAAAGGCTACTGTACCAAATATTAACATTGATTTTCTCAGGTGTTCAAATACTTATTTGCAGCTGTATCATACAAATAAATAGTTACAAAATCATACATTGTGATTTCTGGATTTTTTTTTAGATTATGTCTCTCACAGTGGACATGCACCTACGATGACAATTTCAGACCCCTCCATGATTTCTAAGTGGGAGAACTTGCAAAATAGCAGGGTGTTCAAATACTTATTTTCCTCACTGTATATATACATATATATGGACTGGATCACTAACAAACACGGACTGGATCCATTAAAAACAGGGATAAATAAAGGGAGTGTGTCGTCGTTTGTTTCAGGTGCAGCATGTCTCTGGGGCTGTTCCAGACGCCGGCGCCGCAGCTCGTGATGCTCGCCAACGTCGCGGCTGGGACGGTGGAAGGGGTGGGGCCTCTTTCTCTGCGGCGATGTCAGAGGGAGGCGGGGCTAAGGAGATGATGGAGCTGAAGACGGTGGGAGGAGACTTCTCTGACGACGAGGACGAGGACGACAACATCATCAGGTTAGAGCCGTTTAGATCCTGTTGAACATGTTTAAGGAGAAACTAACATTCTGAGTGTTTTTCAGATACAGCTACGACGACCAGAGCCAGCGTGAGGTGTGCATCGTGGAGTACACGGACTCCCCCACGTTAAGCACCGCGGTCGTGGAGCGGGAAGAGGAAACAGACACACGGGAGAAAGTGACACGAGAACCAGCCCAGCCCCCCGAGAGCAAAGCCCCGCCCCCAAACCCAGACTCCGCCCACTGTCCAGAGAAGAAGAGCAAGAAGAAGCCGTTCCACTGCAAACCCTGCAACTTCCAGGTAACGCCTTCCATACGAGACCACTTTCCTGATTGTCCTGCATGAAGATGAGTTTGTTCAGGAAAGCACGGCCTAAAGGGGCCGACCAGCCCCACGATCCCAGGCCCAAACATGACTCCGCCCCCTCCTTACTGACATCACAGCCTTGTTGGGACATGGAGCCATTCACCAACCATCAGTGGTTTCGCTAGGGATCATTTCTCTCATTTGACGGGCAGGTTATAAAAATCCTTCATGGCTATTTTATCCTTCATGAATTAATCTCATCATAAGCAATTTTTAAACTCATTTACATAGTTTATATATAGGCTGCATATTGTGTACGTTAGGAAAAAGTTAAACTAAACATCTGAACAATGGAACACACATTTTGCTACAGAAATGTGTATGAACTCGTGCGTATTCAGAGCGTCATCAGCTCATCAATATCAGGGCTCACGTTACACTAAGACAAATGTAAAGTGGAGCTTATTATTTGAATTTTCTCCATTTTAACGTTAATGTTTAAGAAACAGCGGGTGAACCGGACAGTATTTACAAGTTCATCACAGCACAACACGCCGCGCACAGAAACACACGGGAGGGAAATAGACGAGCTCGTCCTCAGACTTACGAGAGTTAAAGGGATATTTCAGGATGTTTGACATTGGGCCTCATTTCCTAGTTATCCAGAGTGTTGTTGATGTCTGGAGATATTTTTATCTTAAATTCATGCAGTTCTTACATTTGAAGAGTCTAGTGGCGCTAGGCTAATGCTAGGCTAGTGCATGTCTATGGTATCAGTTAGCCTGCATTAAAAACAGTGTGACCCACTCCACAGTGCACCTGAGGTAAATCACTTATAACACCAGACTAACCATATAAATGTCTGTGTTAATAGAATCATTTAAAATAACTTATATTTGAGCAGCATCAGCTTCGTGGCTGTAAGCTAACGCAGCGGCGGAGTGATCTGCCAGAAAATAGTCCCTCAAAATGCGGTAATTCATGTGATACAAGGTCAGTTATATTTCAAACATGATTCTATTAACACAGACATTTATATGGTTAGTTCGATGATTACGCTTCATCTTTCATGAAATATGGAAGGTTTTCAGACCTAGTCCAAGACCTTCAACTATTTCACACTTTTCCATCAGCAGATCCTTTTTCTTTGTGGCATTAAAAATCCAGTATTTGTGCATTAAATGTCGTTTAAAAACCTTGAATCGTCCGCTGTTTCTGCAGGGGAAGAACGAGGCGGAGTTCGTGGAGCACCTGGAGACGCACGCCGCCAGTAAGCTGCTGGTGGTGACTAAGGTGGAGGCGCGAAGCCACAAGGGCAAGGAGGCGGAGCCGGAGCGGGACGACCCGGATGCGGCCAATCAGAGCGCGGGCGGCGAGATCAAAGGCCTGATCCGCTGCGAGCGCTGCGGCTACAACACCAACCGCTACGACCACTACATCACCATTTAAAGCACCACAGCAAAGACCAGAGCACAGGTACAACACCACCCACACGCCCATTACATCAGCCATTTAAGCACCACAGCAAAGACCAGAGCACAGATACACACCACCCACTACCACCATTACATCAGCCATTTAAAGCACCACAGCAAAGACCAGGAGCACAGGTACAACACCACCCACTACGCCCATTACATCAGCCATTTAAAGACCAGGAGCCACAGGTACAACACCACCCACTACGCCCATTACATCAGCCATTTAAAGACCAGGAGCACAGATACAACACCACCCGCTACCACCATTACACCAGCCATTTAAAGACCAGGAGCACAGGTACAACACCACCCGCTACCACCATTACATCAGCCATTTAAGACCAGGAGCACAGATACAACACCACCCACTACGCCCATTACATCAGCCATTAAAACCAGAGCACAGGTAAACACACCCACTACCCATACATAGCCATTTAAAGACCAGAAGCACAGGTACAACACCACCCACTACCCCATTACATCAGCCATTTAAAGACCAGGAGCACAGGTACAAACACCACCCACTACCCCTTACATCAGCCATTAAAGCACCACAGCAAAGACCAGGAGCACAGGTACACACCACCGCTACGCCATTACATCAGCCATTTAAAGACCAAGAAAGACCAGGAGCACAGGTACAAACAACACCAACCCACGCTAACCTCACCATTACATCAGCCATTTAAAGACCAGGAGCACAGGTACAACACCACCCACTACCACCATTACACTCAGCCATTTAAAGACCAGGAGCACAGGTACAACACCACCCACTACCACCATTACACAGCCATTTAAAGACCAGGAGCACAGGTACAACACCACCCACTACCACCATTACATCAGCCATTTAAAGACCAGGAGCACAGGTACAACACCACCCACTACCACCATTACATCAGCCATTTAAAGACCAGGAGCCCAGGTACAACACCACCCACTACCACCATTACATCAGCCATTTAAAGACCAGGGCACAGGTACAACACCACCCACTACACATACATCAGCCATTTAAAGACCAGGAGCACAGATACAACACCACCCACTACCACCATTACACCAGCCATTTAAAGACCAAGACAACAGGATACAACACCACCCACTACACCATTACATCAGCCATTTAAAGACCAGGAGCACAGTACAACACCCCCCACACCAACACAGCCATTTAAGACCAGAGCACAGAACAACACCACCACTACCACCATTACATCAGCCATTTAAAGACCAGGAGCACAGATACAACACCACCCACTACCACCATTACATCAAGCCATTTAAAGACCAGGAGCACAGATACAACACCAACCCCACTACCACCATTACATCAGCCATTTAAAGACCAGGAGCACAGTACAACACCACCCACTACCACCATTACATCACCATTAAAAAAGCACAGATACAACACCACCCACTACACCATTACATCAGCCATTTAAAGACCAGGCACAAACACCACCATTACTCACTACCAGCCATTAAACCAGCATTTAAAAGGAGCACAGTACAACACCACCCAACCACCTTACATCACCATTAAAGACGGACACAGTACAACACCACCCCACTACCACCATTACATCAGCCATTTAAAGACGGAGCACAGATACAACACCACCCACTACCACCATTACATCAGCCATTTAAAAGACCGAGCACAGATACAACACCAACCCACTACACCATTACATCAGCCATTTAAAGACCAGGACACAGAAAAACACCACCCACCCCATTACATTCATTATTTGAAAAAAGTCCCTTTTTATTTGTCCAAGGTCATTGTTCTCTTTCGGCAACTTTATGATTCAGCAAATGCACATTAGTGTTAGCGACATAAGCTTTTGCACGTTAGAGTTAGACATTACTGTTAGCATCATTAGCGTTAGCATCACACTTAGCGACATTAGCGTTAACATCATTAGCTTTGCGACATTAGCGTTAGCATCATTGGCGTTGGCATCATAGGGTTAGCATCATGTATTATTTCATTACCATTAGCGACGCATTAACGTTAGCATCATATACGTTAGCGGAATTTGCATTAGCATCATAGCCTAGTCATTGCGTGGCATCAATTAGTGTTAGCAATAATTCAACTTACATCATTGCGTTAGCATAAATTTTCCATTAGCATCATAGCGTTAGCATACATTTTCATTAGCAATCATTAAGCGTTAGCGACATTAGCGTTGGATCATTAGGTTAGCGGGAAGTTTGCAATTAGCATCATCTAGCCTTAAGTGACATTAGCGTTCGCATCATTAGTGTTAAGCATAATTTCATAGCATCATTAGCGTTAGATAATTTTCATTAGCATACATTTAGCGTAGCATAATTTGCAGTAGAAGTTTTATATTGTTAGCGACATTAAACGTTAGGTCATCATTAGCATTGCGATGTGAACATAGCGATGTTAGCAACGTTAGTGGTCAGTCCTGACTCTTAGTGGTTCAGTCTGACTCCCTGTGGCTCAGTGGGTTCAGTCTGAACTCCCCGTGGCCAGTGGTCAGTCTGACCTCCCCTGTGCTTCAGTGGGTCAGTCTGACTCCCGGTGTCAAGTGGGTCAGTCTGAAGCTCCCGGTGGCCAGTGGTTTTAGTGGATCCCCCGGTGGCTCAAGTGGTTTAGTGTACTCCCCGGTGGCTCAGTGGGTCAGTCTGACTCCCGGTGGCTCAGTGGTTTGTGTGACCCCCTGTGGCTCAGTGGGTCGTCTGACTACCTGTGGCTCAGTGGGTTCAGTCTGACTCCTCGGTGGCTCAGTGGTTCAGTCTGACTCCGGTGGACTCAAGTGGGTCCAGTCTGACTTCCTCGGTGGCTTCAAGTGTATTCAGTCTGACTCCCGGTGGCTCAGTGGTTCAGTCCTGACTCCCTCGTGCTCAGTGGTTCAGTCTGACCCCACGGTTGCCTCAGTGGGTCAGTTCTGACTCCTCGGTGGCTCTCAGTGGGTCAGTCTGACTTCCTCGGTGGCCTCAGTGGGTTCCAGTCCTGCTCCCCGGTGGTCAAGTGATGATCGGTTCACCGGTGGCTCACGTGGGTCAGTCTGACTCCTCGGTGGTCAGTGGGTCAGTCCTGACTCCTCGTGGCTCAGTTGGTTCAGTTGACTCCCGTGGCTCAGTGGGTCAGTCTGACTCCTCGGTGGCTCAGTGGTTCAAGTCTTGACTCCCCGGTGGGCTCAGTGGGTCAGTCCTGACTCCTTCGGTGGGCTCAGTGGGTCAGTCGACTCCTCACGCTGGCTCAGTGGGGTCATCTGCACCTCGAGGTCAGTAGTTCAGTCTGACCTCCCCGGTGGCTCAGTGGTTCAGTCTGACTCCCCGGTGGCTCAGTGGGTCAGTCTGACTCCTCGGTGGCTCAGTGGTTCGGTTCTGACTCCTCGGTTGCTCAGTGAGAGTCCGATTCACCGTGGCTCAGTGGTTCAAGTCCTGACTCACGGATGGCTCAGTGTGTTAGTGGTGGACTCCCCGGTGGCTCAGTGGGTACAGTCTGACTCCCGCTGTGGCTTCAGTGGGTCAGTCTGATCCTCGTGGCTCAGTGGTTCAGTCTGTGACGTCCCCGGTGGCTCAGTGATGAAGTCCGATTCACCGGTGGCTCAGTTGGTTCATCTGACTTCCCCGGTGGCTTCAGTGTTTAGTGTGACTCCCGTGTGGCTCGTGGGTCAGTCTGAACTCCTGTGGCTCAGTGGGTCAGTCTGATCCCCTGTGGCTCAGTGGTTCAGTGATGATCGCCCTGTGGCTCAGTGGTTCAGTTGACTCACCTGTGGCTCAGTGGGTCAGTCCTGCTCCCGGGTGGCTAGTGGGTCAGTCTGACTCCCCGGTGGCTAGTGGTTCAGTGTGACTCCCCTGTGGCTCAGTGGTTCTCTGACGTCCTGTGGCTCAGTGGTTTCAGTCGACTCCTCCAGGTGGCTCAGTGGTTCAAGTCTGACTCTCCCCGGTGGCTCAAGTGGTTCAGTCTGACTCTCGGTGGCTCAGTGGTTCAGTGTGACTCCCCGTGGCTCAGTGGTTCATCATGACTCTCGGTTGGCTTCAGTCTGGTTCAGTCTGACTCCCCGGTGGCTCAGGTGTGTCAGTCTGACTCCCGGTGGCCTCAGTGGGTCAGTCTGATCCCGGTGGCTCAGTGGGTCAGTCTGACTCCCGGTGGCATCAGTGGGTTTCAATCTGACTCCCCGGTGCTCAGTGGATTTTCTGACTCCCGTTGGGCTCCCCAGTGGTTCAGTCTGAAACTCCCCAGTGGCTCAAGTTTGGTTTAGTGTGACTCCCTGTGGCTCCAGTGGTTTAGTCTGACTCCATCGGTGGCTCAGTGGTTCAGTCTGACCTCCCCGGTGGCTCAGGTGGTTCAGTCTGACTCCTGGTGGCTCAGTGTTTCAGTCTGACCCTGGTGGCTTTCATGGTTCAGTCTGACTCCCTCGGTGGCTCGAGGGTTCAGTCTGACTCCTCGGTTGGCTCAGTGGTTAAGTCTGACTCCTCGGTGGCTCAGTGGTTCAGTCTGACTCCTCGGTGGCTCAGTGGTTCGGCTGGCTCAGTGGGTCAGTCTTGAACTCCCCGGTGGCTTCAGGTGGTTTAGGTCTGACTCCCCGGTGCTCAGTGGGTCAGTCTGACCTCTGTGGCTTCAGTGGGTCGTCCTGACTCCCCGGTTTGGGTCTCATGATGAGTCCGATTCACCGAGTGGCTCATGTGGTTCAGTCTGATCCCCGGTGGCCTCAGTGGGTCGTCTTGACTCCCCTGTGGCTCAGTGGGCCAGTCTGGACTCCCCGGTTACTCAGTGGGTCAGTCTGATCCCCTGGTGCTCCAGTGGGTTATCTGACTCCCGGTTACTCAAGTGGGGTCAGTCTGACTCCTCGTGGCTCAGTGGTTCATCCTGACTTCGCCCGGTGGCTCAGTGAATGAGTCGATTCACCGGTGGCTCAGTGGTTTCAGTCTGACTCCTCGGTGGCTCAGTGGTCAGTCTGACTCCTCGGTGCTCAGTGGTTCAGCAGTGTGACTCCCCTGTGGCTCAGTGGTTCAGTGTGACTCCCTGTGGTCAGTGGTTCAGTCTGACTCTCTCGTGGCGTTCAGTGGGTCAGTCCTGACTCCGGTGGCTCAGTGGTTCAGTCTGACCTCCCGGTGGACTCAGTGGTTCAGTGTGACTCCCCGGTGGGCTCAGTGGTTCAGTGTGACTCCCCTGTGGCTCAGTTTGGTTCCGTCTGACTCCCTGTGGGCTCAGTGGTTCAGTCTGACTCCTCGGTGGGCTCAGTGGTTTTAGTACTGACTCCTCGGTGGGCTCAGTGTTTCAGTGTGACTCCCCGTGGCTAAGTGTTAAGTCTGACTCCCTCGGTGGCTCAGTGTTCAGTCCTGACTCCCCGGTGGCTCAAGTGGTTCAGTCTGACTCCCTGTGGCTCAGTGGTTTCAGTGTGACTCCCCGGTGGCTTTCAGTGGTTCAGTCTGATCTCTCGGTGGCTCAGTGGGTCAGTCTGACTCCCCGGTGGGCTCATGGGTTCAGATCTGACTCCCGGTGGCTCAGTGGGGGTCAGTCTGACTCCTCCGGTGGCCCCTCAGTGCGGTCAGTCTGACCCCCGGTGGCTAGTGGTTCAGTCTGACTCCTCGGTGGCTTCAAGTGTTCAGTCTGAACTCCCGGTGGCTCAAGTGGTTCAGTCTGACTCCCGTGGCCTCAGTGGTTTAGTCTGACTCCTCGGTGGTCAGTGGTTTCAGTCTGACTCCCCGGGTGGCTAGTGGTTCTCTGACTCCGGTGGCTCAGTGGTTTAGTATGACTCCCCGGTGGCGTCAGTGGTTTAGTCTGACTCACCCGGTGGCTCAGTGGTTTAGTCCTGGACTCCTCGGTTGGCTCAGTGGTTCAGTCTGACTCCCCAGGTGGCCTCAGGTGGTTGAGTCTGCACTCCCCGGTGGCGTCAAGTGGTTTTAGTCTGATCCCGGTGCTCAGTGGTTCAGTCTGAACTCCGGTGGCTCAGTGGTTCAGTCTGACTCCTCGGTGGCTCAGTGGGTCTATCGACTCCCCTGTGGCTCAGTGGTTCAGTCTGACTCCCCTGTGGCTCAGTGGTTCAGTCTGACTACCCGTGGCTAGTCAGTGGTTCAGTCTGACTCCTCGGTGGCTTCAGTGGTTAGTCTGACTCCCCGTGCTCAGTGGTTCAGTCTGACTCACCTGTGCGCTCAGTGGTTCAGTCTGACTCCCCGGTGCTCAGTGGTTTAGTCTGGCTCCCCGGTGGCTCAGTGGTTTAGTCTGACTCCTCGGTGGCTCAGTGGTTTAGTCTGACTCCCCGGTGGCTCAGTGGGTCAGTCTGACTCCCCTGTGGCTCAGTGGGTCAGTCTGACTCCCTGGTGGCTCAGTGGTTCAGTCTGACTCCCTGGTGGCTCAGTGTTCAGTCTGACTCCCTGGTGGCTCAGTGGTTAGTCTGACTCGGTGGCTCAGTGGTCGTCTGACTCCCCTGTGGCTCAGTGGTTTAGTCTGACTCCTCGGTGGCTCAGTGGTTTAGTCTGACTCCTCGGTGGCTCAGTGGGTCAGTCTGACTCCCCTGTGGCTCAGTGGTTTAGTCTGACTCCCCGGTGGCTCAGTGGTTAGTCTGACTCCTCGGTGGCTCAGTGGTTCAGTCTGACTCCCTGGTGGCTCAGTGGTTTAGTCTGACTCCCGGTGGCTCAGTGGTTTAGTCTGACTCCTCGGTGGCTCAGTGGGTCAGTCTGACTCCCCGGTGGCTCAGTGGGTCAGTCTGACTCCCCGGTGGCTCAGTGGTTCAGTCTGACTCCCCGGTGGCTCAGTGGTTTAGTCTGACTCCTCGGTGGCTCAGGTTTAGTCTGACTCCTCGGTGGCTCAGTGTTTAGTCTGACTCCCCGGTGGCTCAGTGTTCAGTCTGACTCCCCGGTGGCTCAGTGGGTCAGTCTGACTCCTCGGTGGCTCAGTGGTTCAGTCTCCTGACGTTGATTGTTGTGTTGCAGAGTGTTCAAGTGCACGCTGTGCCCTACACCACAGTGAGTCAGTATCACTGGAGGAAACACCTGAGGAACCACTTCCCCAGCAAACTACACACCTGCAGCCAGTGCTCGTACTTCAGCGACCGCAAGAGCAACTACATCCAGCACATCCGCACGCACACAGGTAACGAGCGCGAAGAGCAACTATAGACACACAGGTAACGAGCGCCAAGAGCAACTACATCCACACAGGTAACGAGCACGAAGAGCAACTACATCCACACAGGTAACGAGCACGAAGAGCAACTATAGACACACAGGTAACGAGCGCCAAGAGCAACTACATCCACACAGGTAACGAGCGCCAAGAGCAACTATAGACACACAGGTAACGAGCGCGAAGAGCAACTACATCCACACAGGTAACGAGCACGAAGAGCAACTATAGACACACAGGTAACGAGCGCGAAGAGCAACTACATCCACACAGGTAACGAGCGCGAAGAGCAACTATAGACACACAGGTAACGAGCGCGAAGAGCAACTACATCCACACAGGTAACGAGCGCGAAGAGCAACTATAGACACACAGGTAACGAGCACGAAGAGCAACTATAGACACACAGGTAACGAGCACGAAGAGCAACTACATCCAGCACGCTAGGGCTGTGTACCGTTAAATGATACCTGTCTGGTACCGAAAAAGTAAAAGTACTGAAAGCAGGAACAGACAAGAAATATATAATCTTATATTCAAGTTTTATGCTGTTGTTGTCAACATTTAAAGGAAAAAAAAAGTAAATGTTGGGAATATTATTTAAGGAAAACGTAGAAAAATACTGGGTAAATTGTGGGGAAAATTTGGAACAAATAAAAAATTAATAAAAATTAAATAAAAATAAATAAAAATTAAAAAAAGGAAAATTAGGGAAAAAATGTGGAAAAAGTTGATAAATTAGGGAAACTTAAACAAATAAAAGAGGAAAAAAGAAAAATGGGGTAAAAATCTTAAGAACTTGGGACAGTGTTATTTTCTGCCCGTTTGTCATTAAAGGAAGTTTCTTGTCCGTTTCATCTCAAACAAATGAAACAAATACAAAATAAATTCAATGGAAGGAAAAGGAACAAACATTATTAATGAAATATTTAGCATCGATATGGAAAAAGTATTGTTTCCTTTTATTTGAGCCGTTCCTGCAGCTTCTCTGACTCTGTTCCCTCAGGCGTTCGGCCGTTCCAGTGCCCGTTCTGTGATTACTCCAGCTCGCAGAAAACACACCTGACCCGCCACATGAGGACGCACTCAGGTGAGTCACATGACCGTCACATGACCTGCACTGAAGTCTGAAACCTTTAACAGAGTGTCTCCTGTGTCTCTGAAGCTGCGTCGGAAACTAACCCGGTAAAAACTCACCGTCTCTGGCTCGGCACCGGGACGTTTTAAATCAGAGAAAAGTAAAGACAGAAACTCAAATAAATGACACAATGGAAGAACTGGTCTTTAGTTAACTGGTCCAAATCAGTTTCTTGGTTGTAGCAATGTTTAATGCAGTTAACGGTGAAAGTCCTGGTGCCGTAGCCACGTGTTTCTCCTCTAACCCCTGTGCCATGTGTCCATGTTGTCTCAGAGCTGATACTGATGATTAGTCTTCAGGACGGCTGAAAACCTTATGGCAGCGTGAGCAGATCAACAGAGCAGTTTGAAGCATGAAACGCCTGAAAGGCTTTAAGCCAGGGGTAGGCAACATCAGGCCCGGGGGCCAAATCTGGCCCTCCAGCATAGAAGCTCTGGCCCTCAAGATGATTTTGAGAAATAACTTTACACAAATCAGAGATCAAAGTTCTGTTAACCTCTTAGCCCCCACTTGAACTGAGCACATTTTCTCCAGTTTGGCTTTACCCAAATCTAAAAGCAAAATGTAGAGATAGTAACAGAAACAAGGATGACAACGCAACAAAAAATCAAGGAAAAAAAATCCACAAATAAGTGAAAAACAGCAACAAAAGAGCGACAAAAACGTGACAAAAACAATGTATACTGTACACAACAAAAAAACTACAAAAACACCTTAAAACAAAAACATGACCAAAACTCCAGTCCAGAAGCTTTAGATTTGGGTAAAGCCAAACTGGAGAAAATGCACTCGGCTAAGGCGTGGCACATACATTCAATTCCTTTTAATTTTCTTAGCAGAACACTTGAGTCATATGATTAGGGGGTTCGGCCCTCGGTCTTGCCTTCCCCTGCTTTAAGCGTTTGCTTTAAAGGTCCTATATCCTGCAAAATCAACTTTTTGGAGTTTTTAGCCATGTTGTTTTGCTATTTCCTTCTCAAAAACACCCAGAGCGGTGTTTGGCTTCATTCACACAGTTCTCAGTAATCCTCCTGAATCCTCTGAGCAGCTGCTCCGCCCTCTCCTGGTAAACCACTGAGCTGTTCAGTTGTGTCGTCACAAAGGAAGTGCTCTACGTCTGTAATGTAAAGCCTTACGGCCTGGTTTTTATTTATAAAACAGCTTTTTCATTATTTCTGTTGTAAGAGAGAAATAAATAAAAAATAAAAAAACTCTCCGATGCATCTGTGCTGTCCCACGAGGCTAAACAAACGCACCCACGGAGGATCCATGGAACTCCTTATAACTGCATTATGTGAAGTAACTTCACTTTTGCAGTGATATTTATATTTATATTTATAATACTGTAAATGTGGAATGAGCGGAGAGAGGGGCGGAGTTAACTGAATCGAAGCGTCTTGACTTCCGGGTTTGGAAAATACCCCCAAAAAATACTATTTCTCTCAAAAATGAGTACTCCATAGTGATAGAGGAACAATATATCATATACATGCCTATACTTTACTTTAGAATGACTAAAATAGCAGGATACAGATCCTTTAAGCGTTTGCTTCAGCAGCAGAGCTAAAGTTTGATCTGTTTTATAAAAACAACAAACCTAAAACCGGTGACACTGCACGATATGAACATCTGTGACGAACAATCACTCGTCATGAGGAAAGACTCAGGTCGTGAGAAACGGGACAAAGATATTTTGGAACAATAGTCACAGAGTGAGCTCCTCTCGCTGCAGAGATGATCTGTGTCAGGCGTCTCATCATCCTGGCCTCCCAGACTTTTTCAGTACATGTAGTCTGGGAGTGAGCGTGATGATTCTCAAAACCAATTAGGGAAAACGGACATGACGCAGGAACAAGCGGCAGGAACGTCCTTTTCCACGAGGAAACGCTTCCAACGCTGTTTCTCGCTCCGGTTTGAGAGATTTTATATTTTCCAAATGATTTAACAAAGATAAAAGAGCAGAAGAAAACATCAGGTGCCGCTTCCGTCTCAGTGGATGAACTCCCAGCTCTCGGGCCGTGAGTGACCGAAGCATCTGAGAGGCAAACAAAACACACCAGAGCAGGTTATTGTCATTTAATGCTTGACTCGTTTGGCTGGAGATCGAACTCGGGACCTTCTCACTGTGAGGCACACAGAGTCATGAGCAACAGGTCAGACCTGAACGGGATGAAGAAATAAACCTGTTAGAAGCACTGGCCTCATCTAAACACACACTCGAGAAACTTACACCGTAGCTACAATTTCCTGTTTTATTTCTTTCTCCATTTCTTTCCCTATTTTTCCACCATGTCTTGATTATATTTATGACTCAGCTCTTTCTTCTGTGTGACTGAACCTTCAGAACCTAAATCGTATTTGTGTTTGTGACGTTTTAAATCCAGTGAGTGGATTTAAAACGGCCTGACCCTGTGTAAAGCAAGTGTTAGTTTGTAATGCCCCGCCCTCCTCGCTCTGCCGTCTGTAATGCCCCGCCCTCCTCCCTCTGCCGTCTGTAATGCCCCGCCCTCCTCCCTCTGCCGTCTGTAATGCCCCTGCCCCGCCTCCTCCCTCTGCCGTCTGTAATGCCCCGCCCTCCTCGCTCTGCCGTCTGTAATGCCCCGCCCTCCTCCCTCTGCCGTCTGTAATGCCCCGCCCTCCTCCCTCTGCCGTCTGTAATGCCCCGCCCTCCTCACGCTGCCGTCTGTAATGCCCCGCCCTCCTCCCTCTGCCGTCTTTAATGCCCCGCCCTCCTCACGCTGCCGTCTGTAATGCCCCGCCCTCCTCCCTCTGCCGTCTGTAATGCCCCGCCCTCCTCGCTCTGCCGTCTGTAATGCCCCGCCCTCCTCGCTCTGCCGTCTGTAATGCCCCGCCCTCCTCCTCTGCCGTCTGTAATGCCCCGCCCTCCTCACTCTGCCGTCTGTAATGCCCCGCCCTCCTCCCTCTGCCGTCTGTAATGCCCCGCCCTCCTCACTCTGCCGTCTTAATGCCCCCCCCCCTCCCCCCCCCCCCTGCCGTCTGTAATGCCCCGCCCTCCTCGCTCTGCCGTCTGTAATGCCCCGCCCTCCTCCCTCTGTCGTCTGTAATGCCCGCCCTCCTCACTCTGCCGTCTGTAATGCCCCGCCCTCCTCCCTCTGCCGTCTGTAATGCCCCGCCCTCCTCGCTGTGCCGTCTGTAATGCCCCGCCCTCCTCGCTCTGTCGCAGGTGAGCGTCCGTTCAAGTGCGAGAGCTGTGATTACCTGGCGCCAATCAGCACGAGGTGACGCGCCACGCCCGCCAGGTGCACAACGGCCCCAAACCTCTGGTCTGTCCGTACTGTGAGTACAAGACGGCCGATCGAAGCAACTTCAAGAAGCACGTGGAGCTGCACCTCAACCCTCGCCAGTTCAACTGCCCCCTGTGCAAGTACGCCGCGTCCAAGAAGTGCAACCTACAGTATCACCTGAAGAGCAGACACGCCGGCTGCCAGGTATTCAACCCTTACTCTGTGTCTAATACTGTTATTATATCACCTGAAGAGCAGACACGCCGGCTGCCAGGTATTCAACCCTTACTCTGTGTCTAATACTGTTATTATATCACCTGAAGAGCAGACACGCCGGCTGCCAGGTATTCAACCCTTACTCTGTGTCTAATATGTTATTATATCACCTGAAGAGCAGACACGCAGGCTGCCAGGTATTCAGCCCTTACTCTGTGACTAATACTGTTATTATATCACCTGAAGACAGACACGCAGGCTGCCAGGTATTCACCTTACTCTGTGACTAATACTGTTATTATATCACCTGAAGAACAGACACGCAGGCTGCCAGGTATTCACCTTACTCTGTGTCTAATACTGTTATTATATCACCTGAAGAGCAGACACGCAGGCTGCCAGGTATCACCTTACTCTGTGTCTAATACTGTTATTATATCACCTGAAGAGCAGACACGCAGGCTGCCAGGTATTCAACCCTTACTCTGTGTCTAATACTGTTATTATATCACCTGAAGAGCAGACACGCAGGCTGCCAGGTATTCAGCCCTTACTCTGTGACTAATACTGTTATTATATCACCTGAAGAGCAGACACGCAGGCTGCCAGGTATTCAGCCCTTACTCTGTGACTAATACTGTTATTATATCACCTGAAGAGCAGACACGCAGGCTGCCAGGTATTCAGCCCTTACTCTGTGACTAATACTGTTATTATATCACCTGAAGAACAGACACGCCGGCTGCCAGGTATTCAACCCTTACTCTGTGTCTAATACTGTTATTATATCACCTGAAGAGCAGACACGCCGGCTGCCAGGTATTCAACCCTTACTCTGTGTCTAATACTGTTATTATATCACCTGAAGAGCAGACACGCAGGCTGCCAGGTATTCAACCCTTACTCTGTGACTAATACTGTTATTATATCACCTGAAGAGCAGACACGCCGGCTGCCAGGTATTCAATCCTTACTCTGTGTCTAATACTGTTATTATATCACCTGAAGAGCAGACACGCAGGCTGCCAGGTATTCAACCCTTACTCTGTGTCTAATACTGTTATTATATCACCTGAAGAGCAGACACGCCGGCTGCCAGGTATTCAACCCTTACTCTGTGTCTAATACTGTTATTATATCACCTGAAGAGCAGACACGCAGGCTGCCAGGTATTCAACCCTTACTCTGTGACTAATACTGTTATTATATCACCTGAAGAGCAGACACGCAGGCTGCCAGGTATTCAACCCTTACTCTGTGTCTAATACTGTTATTATATCACCTGAAGAGCAGACACGCAGGCTGCCAGGTATTCAACCCTTACTCTGTGTCTAATACTGTTATTATATCACCTGAAGAGCAGCACGCAGGCTGCCAGGTATTCAACCCTTACTCTGTGTCTAATACTGTTATTATATCACCTGAAGAGCAGACACGCAGGCTGCCAGGTATTCAACCCTTACTCTGTGTCTAATACTGTTATTATATCACCTGAAGAGCAGACACGCAGGCTGCCAGGTATTCAACCCTTACTCTGTGTCTAATACTGTTATTATATCACCTGAAGAGCAGACACGCAGGCTGCCAGGTATTCAACCCTTACTCTGTGTCTAATACTGTTATTATATCACCTGAAGAGCAGACACGCAGGCTGCCAGGTATTCAACCCTTACTCTGTGTCTAATACTGTTATTATATCACCTGAAGAGCAGACACGCAGGCTGCCAGGTATTCAACCCTTACTCTGTGTCTAATACTGTTATTATATCACCTGAAGAGCAGACACGCAGGCTGCCAGGTATTCAACCCTTACTCTGTGTCTAATACTGTTATTATATCACCTGAAGAGCAGACACGCCGGCTGCCAGGTATTCAGCCCTTACTCTGTGACTAATACTGTTATTATATCACCTGAAGAGCAGACACGCCGGCTGCCAGGTATTCAGCCTTACTCTGTGTCTAATACTGTTATTATATCACCTGAAGAGCAGACACACAGGCTGCCAGGTATTCAACCCTTACTCTGTGTCTAATACTGTTATTATATCACCTGAAGAGCAGACACGCCGGCTGCCAGGTATTCAACCCTTACTCTGTGACTAATACTGTTATTATATCACCTGAAGAGCAGACACGCAGGCTGCCAGGTATTCAACCCTTACTCTGTGTCTAATACTGTTATTATATCACCTGAAGAGCAGACACGCCGGCTGCCAGGTATTCAGCCTTACTCTGTGTCTAATACTGTTATTATATCACCTGAAGAGCAGACACGCAGGCTGCCAGGTATTCAACCCTTATATATAATAATAAATAAATAATTAATCATCTATGAATAGGACAGGACTGATCGATACTGGGGTGAGCAGGTCGTTACAGATGCTCTACTTGTGTTTACCCACAGGTGAGAGTAGCTGTGATTAGAGGGGAGGAGCCGGGCCAATCCCAACTCCTCCTCCTGGTCTTTATCTAAGCTGCGGGACTTTAGTCTGCTGACGAAGCCTTTTGGATGAGAGGCGAAACATTCAACACTTCAACTACTGAGTACTAAATAAGTGAAGTTCTTCTGTAAAAAGTACCACGGCTAAAGAGTCTCCAGTCATTGTAAAAACCTTTCAGGCTTGGTCTAAAAGTTTCTCTTGTATCTTCTCAGGTGAACCTGGACGTGTCGAAGGTGAAGCTCCGGGTGAAGAAGTCAGACCTGGAGAACCGAGACGAGCGGGAGGACGACGACTTCCTGGACTTGGCCGACGACTCTGACGACTCTGACGACACCAGCCCCATAAACCTGTCCTTCAAGAGCCCCAAACCACAGGACGACGCCAAGAAACCCACGGACCTGGACAAGAAGCTCAAGCAGAAGAAGATGGAGGACTTCGTGAAGGCGGTGGAGCGCGTGATGCCCAAGAAACGCACCAAGAAAGTGGAAGAGGAGGCGCCGAAAACTGAAGCCAAGAAAGAGAAGAAGGCCAAGAGAACCGAGAAAGCCGTGAAGAAAGTCAAGACCAAGAGGAAGCTGGCGGAGGTCCTGGATCTGTCGCAGAAGGAAGAAGAGCCACAGGGGAAGAGCAAGAAACGCAAAACCATGGAGAATAAACCGAGGAAGAAGAAGAGCGTCAGCAAGAAGGAGACGCAAAACCAACCAGAGAAAAGTCAGCAGCGGAGGAGGAGGAGGAGCGAGATCAGCCTATGGAGGTGACGGAATCCACCACGGCCGATTCAGAAAACACAAGGGAAAGAAGGAAAGAGCTGGATCAGGAAATGGAAAAAGATCTGGTTGAGACGCGTGATGTTGGTGTGGACGTGATGAAGAGAGAACCGGAGATTATTCAGAGGGAATCGCACGAAAGCCACAAAAACCTGCGAGGAGTTAAAGACGTGACGGAGGAAGAGTCCGAGACGACCAAAGAAACTGAGCAGGAAGTGGCTGTGCGGAAATCTGCCAAGAAACGACAGAAGGCGTCGAGTAAAACGGGGAAAAGGAAAAGCGTTTTGGTGGAAGATCTCGTGTCTAAACTGGCACAAAACGAGGAGAGATGTGAAGAGGAAACACCTGAGAAAACACCTGAGAAAACATCAGAGAAACGAGAGAAAACCTGTGAGAAACGAGAGAAAACGCCTGAGAAAGGAGCGGAGACTCTGGTGGAGAACGGGGATGAAGCCTCAGTGGATTCAGGCGAGAACAGGGACATGGCGTCTCCGGAAAAGGCCGCGCCTCAGACGCCGTCGCCGTCGTCCGCTGAGATCTTCCTGAAGCCGTCGGGCCGTCCTCCGCTCTTCCTCCAGCGCCAGGCCTCGTCGGGCGCCAAGGCGACGGAGTGCGAGGAGGACGAGGGCATCCACGAGGCCGGCAGCGACGTCAGCGACAGCGCGTCCGAGTGCAGCGACGACTCAGGCCTGAAGATGCTCACGCCCACCACGGAGGACGCTCCGGCCACGCCCACCGAGCTCAAGGCCACGCCCACCACGGAGGACGCTCCGGCCACGCCCACCGAGCTCAAGGCCACGCCCGCCGAGCTCAAGGCCACGCCCGCCGAGCTCAAGGCCACGCCCGCCGAGCTCAAGCCCCACCTCTGCATCTTCTGCGACCGCACCTTCCCCTTTAAGAGCGACTACCAGCGCCACCTCAACCGCCACCTGGTCAACGTGTACTACATGGACAGCAGCAAGGGGGCGCTCAAGTGACAGGCAGAGTAACTAAAGACTCGATAAAGACTCGCCACTTTCATCAGGCAAAGAAGTCCAAGCGTCCAATAACAGCAGACCTGGTTGTCACTTTCAGCCCAAACTCTCGATGTTTAGATTTATCCAGGAAGTGACTCCAACATGTCTGTGTGTCTCCCTTTCCCACGCTTATTCATTCACTAATACTCACATGTTTGGTATCCACGTGTAGCAGGAAAGGCTGTGACCCAGATGACTCTGTAATCCAAATATGGTCATTTCCTTTGTGGGGGACAGTTTTCCAACATTTTTCAAAATGTTTCCAAAAATAAAAAAAATTAAAATAAAATCTAAACTTTCCAAAACAAAACTTTTCCAACATTTTCAGAAAAGTTTTAAAAATGTTGGAAACTTTTTTTTTTTAATTTTGAAAAATAAAGTTACAATGTTATGAATGTTTTTTTGGGACTTTTTTTTGGAAAAAAATTTCAATAATACAAATAAATCTTTTTTGGGGAAGGTTTTGAAAATGTTTGAAGCTTCAATGAGGTTTTTGTTCATATGAATTTATAAAAACTCTAATGATGAGATAAACTGGAGAATGAGGATGATACAGACGATGTTCAGGAACAATATCGAGTCACAGCGCCCCCTGCTGTGGCTGTAAAACCCCACGTGACGACGAGCCCCGGGCTGCAGCACCACAGCTGCAGGAACTGAACCGACAACCTCCTGGTCTCTGGTTTTGGTGGATCTGGGGCCAAATCAGCTGCTCATTCAAACCTTTCCATCGATTATGTTCGACTCTGTTTTCACACGTTGGAAACTTTAACACTAAGTTGTAAATATTCATTTAGTTTTGTAACAGTTTGTGAAGCAGCGACGACTGAAAAGTTTCCAATCAAATATTTCAGTGATTTAGTTTCTTTACAGAATCTCGTCTGTGCCGTAGAAACTTTGTACCAGTTATTTTTAAAGCTTTTTCCTGCTTATTTTTTCACTTTGACTTTGTCAGAAAAAGAGATTTCAAACAAACATTAAAAACCTGTTAAAACATGTACAACAGGTTCCTCCAGACCTGGATCAAGATGAAATCAGGTCTGAAATAAACCTCATTAAGTCTAAACTGGGCCTAAACACCTGGGAATCGACATCTCAAATATGTAAAATAGTTGTATTTTGGTGATTTGTGCAGATCTGGACTCGTTATAAACTGTATTATATTGATCTACATTATAGAAACTGTGGACTGATTTATTCTGAGCCTTTGCTCCTGAATCGTCCTGTAACTTCTCAGATTGAGCCTGTTTTTTCACTTCTGTAACTTTAGTTTCACCTGAAGTGCCTTCGATAATCCGCTCACTGTAATAATTATGATTCATCTGTAAATACATTGTTTTTGTACTCGACACCAAAGACACATTAAAATCTGCAAAAGACAAAAACCTGACGGACTTTGGAGTTTCTTCATATTAACGAGCGGATGATTCTCTGAATAAGACTTTTACTCATACGATTTAAGAGATTGAACCTTTTTGTTGCTCCTGTTCCAGCCTTGTTAGTCTGGGGACCAGCTCATGTTCCTGTAGGAGAGGTGTCCAGACTCGTTTCTTGTGCTGAATGTCTCTCATATGCGTCTAAACAAACTATAAACTATGTGGAATAGTGCCGTCCCTCCTCGTTCTGTGATTTGGGTCATGGTCTCCAGGCTGCTGTGAAGTTCCAAATGATTGGAGCGCCCACAGCAGTGTGGGGATTCCAGGCTACTTCCAAGGTTCACATCATTTTAGTAGGTCTGGTTAGAACCTAATACTGTCCGTGTGAAAATGACCAGGCCAATATTATTATTTTCTCTGGTAAAAGTCGCCACTAGGGGGCGCCAAAACTGCATAAACTGAGGCGACCCGGCCTTTTTAACAGGATTACCATAATCACGGCTTGAATCTGTCTCTGAACCCCATAAAAACCCCATAAAACTCAATAAAACGTCTAGAGTTCTTTCCAGTATTGATCCGTCTATCTTTCTATCAGGGATTGAGCGATACCACACACTTGTACTCATTCACCTCTTAACCCCGGCCTTCTCCAACTGCATTATCTGAGCTTTCTTCATCAATCTAGATGAACGGGAAACAACACGCGCCACATTCTAAACTTCCATCACAGGACAACAGCCCTTCAAAATAAGAGAGGGCTTTGTGTGTTCATAAGAAGTGACACAACACAGTGCCCCCTAGAACACACAACAACAGGACGTTGAGAAAATGTAAATCTGTATAGCACAATGGGGACGCCCCTGAATATTGATGTGTATTTCACACACTGTGTAAAACTAACCCAGTGACTAAAAAGTGCTCAGAAAATAAAGTCAAATAAAGAGATGCAGCATGTACATATGACATGAAATTTAGCTGCAGCAAAAATAATGAAAACGGTGTAGGCGAAGCTGCTAAACACCCGTACGGGAAAATGGGATGAGGCAAAAACAGACCAATTAGTAATCAGTAACATCACAATATAATTATTACATAAATAAAACATGACGCTGTTTAATAAAATATAAATATTGTTTTTGGATATGAGAGAGAGAGACCCTTTCCAAAAAATGAGAAAATCATGGAAAAGTTTATTTATTTCCATCAATCAATCAATCAATCAAACTTTATTTATAAAGCGCTTTCATACCAAAGGTATCACAAAGTGCTTTACAGATTACAACATTTAAATCAAATATCCAAGCAAACATAATGTCCAAAAGAGCGTCAGCAGTAGGTGGCGACGAGCGGCGTGGGTGTCCCCTGTCCTTAGACCCTCCAGCACGGCAAGGAAAAACTCAAAAACCCGGTGGGAGAAACGAGAAACCTCGGGGAGAACCACAGGAGCTGGAAAGATCCACTCCCATGGACGGACAGGCTATAGAGACCCAGGCCGATGGGATCCCCTCAGCAGAAGGGCCAGGATCGAGACCATCCAGTCCTTGTTGTCAGTAGGCAGGCTTCCTCCGTTCAGCCGGGTTCCTCCGTTCAGCCGGGTTCCTCTGTTCAGCCGGGTTCCTCCATTCGATCTAAACAGACACTCCCAAGGGGGAGTGGGACAGGAGACACCATGTGAATAGTAATGAACAGACTACAGATAAGATAAATATTGTATCATAATAGGACAAAGTTTGTAGTAAGAAGAAGAAGAGGATAGCGCTCAGTGTACCGTACTTCCCACAGCAGTGTTTCTCCTAAGGCAGCTTTTACTTCAGGCTGTGGGTTAGAGCTTTACCTAACTGACCTGATCATAAGCTAATTCAAAGAGGTACGTTTTGAGCCTAGTCTTAAATGTAGGGACTGTGTCTGCTTCTTTAACGTGAGCTGGAAGTTTATTCCATAAAACCGGAGCTTGGAGCTAAAGGCTCTTCCTTACAGTGATGTTGGAGCTAAAGGCTCTTCCTCCTACAGTGATGTTGGAGCTAAAGGCTCTTCCTCCTACAGTAATTTTGGAGACCCGAGGAATCACTAGTAGCCCTGAGTTTTGAGAGCGGAGTGCTCTGGTTGGCTGATATGGAACGATAGCGTCTTGGAGATAAAGCGGAGCCATACCTTTTATGGCTTTAAATGTGAGGAGCAGGATTTTAAATTTGATTCTAAATTCTACAGGAAGCCAATGGAGAGACTTTAGCACAGGTGTAATGTGTTCTCTTCTTTTTGTACGCGTTAACAATCTTGCAGCTGCATTTTGAACTAATTGAAAACTTTTTAGGGAACTTTAGGACACGCTGCTAGCAGGGAGTTACAGTAGTCCAGCCTTGATGAAACAAAGGCATGGATACGTTTTTCTGCATCGCTCTTAGGTAGGATGTTTTGTATTTTAGCAATGTTGCGCAGGTGAAAGAACGCAATTTTACAAGCCTGGTTTATATGTGTTTTAAAAGAGAGGTCTTGGTCAAACAGAACTCCAAGGTTTTTTACTGTAGAGCTCGTTGATACGCTAACATTATCCAGGGAGATGATCTGCTGAGATAGAGACTCTCTCAGTTTTTGAGGACCTAATATAATAACCTCGGTTTTATCAGGGTTAAGGAGGAGGTAATTTACAGTCATCCAGGTGTTAATGGCTTTTACGCAGGAGCTAAGCGCATCTAATTTATCTGTCTGACCTGGTTTCATTGATAAGTACAGCTGTGTGTCGTCCGCGTAGCAGTGGAAATTTATATTGTGATTTCGGATTATGTTACCTAGTGGAAGCATGTACAATATTAATAAAATTGGCCCGAGCACTGAACCCTGTGGCACCCCATAGCATACTTTGGAACACGGTGAGGACTGTTGGTTTACATTAACAAATTGGTGCCTATCAGATAAGTAAGATTTAAACCAAGAGAGGGCTGTTCCCCTAATGCCTACGTCAGTTTCTAACCTCTGCAGGAGAAAGTTCATTCAAAACGTTAAACAATGCAACATAAAAGTTAGGATCAGTTTTCCTTAGCTTTCAAATGAGCTGTTGCTCTAAAGTTGAGAAGCTTTTAGATTTGGGTAAAGCTGAACTGGAGAAAATGCCCTCAGTTAAAGCGAGGATAAGAGTTTAACAGAAACAGCACTTTTGAAAAACTATTATTGTCATTTTAGTTCTTCCTTTTACACTGCAGTAATATATGAAACATCATACTCAGAGGTGCGTAGTACTCAGGTACATTCATGTACTTTTTGTAATTGTACTTCTATTTGAGTACAATTATAATGAAGTATCTGTTCTTAAGTGAATATTTTAGTGACAAAAGCTTAATTTGGATCAAATATAAAACAGATCGTCTCGTGCTCCTGGTTTTTAAGAATGATTTAGTTTTAGTTTCATTTATGTTTTTCACAGTTAAGTTAATACTTGCTCTTTAATAAACACCAATACAAACGGCCCTAAGTGCCCCTGCTGTAGGTGCTGCCTCCTGCTGGTGTAAGTCTGTACTGCCACACTTGTCTCTTCTGGCTCAGGGTCAGAGGTCAGGACAGTTTATGCAGGAAATAAAAAAGCCTCTGGTGTCTGTGACGTCTCCCTCAGACTCTAAAACAGATCTAGGATTTTATTATTGTTTTTGAAAGAAAAGAATCGTCAGAATTAAGACCAACACAAATGTTTATGAGAAAAGCTTTATTTAAGAACAGCTGTGATATGATTATAATATAAATGTGGACGAATAAAAGCACAAACTATTGAACATATGGTCTCTGTAAATGAACAGGTTTGACTGAAGCTCAAACTAATAAAGGAGAGTCACAGGTTTAATGACACAATCAGGAGGAATCAGTGAAAGCCAGGTCCTGCAGACTGACCCAGGCCTCATGTTTGTCCTCAGCTCCTCCAGGAGATTCATGAAGCTTCACTTTGCCCGTCCCTACAGCTCCTCCAGGTCCTCCAGCTTCATCTGTTCTGCCAGCTCCTCCACCTCCTTCAGAATGTGTCTGCACTGCTTAGTGACCTCCAGGAGGCGCTGTACAGTGGAATCTTTATTAAAGTCAATAAACAACACATAGAGCCCTTTAATCAGAGTCTGGAAATAACTGAGCATTCTTTCTACTTTTCTGTCCAGTGTCTCAAACATCTGTCTCTTCTCTCTGTGAACGTCCTTCAGGGGTTTGACCAAGTCACAGAACTCAGTGACCAGGTCCTTCACCTTCTCCAGTGTGTCTCTGTCAGTGATTCTATCATGAACAACAACAGCTCCAGCTGCTATTAGAGCTGCTACACCTCCAAGGACCAAACTGAGGCCTCCAGTGAAAGCAGCTAATAAGATACCTACTGCTCCTGCTCCAACTGCAGCATGTGAGGCCTTCATCGGGACGTGATCTTTCCTCTTTTTCACTTCTTCACAGATCTCGTCCAGCTGAGACACGATGTCCTTCATCCTGGGTTTATTTGTGTCAAAGTATGAGGCAAAGTCGATCATGTAATCTTTACTTGTGCTTCTCTTTAGTGTTTCCGCCATGTTTTACTCTGAGGGCAGAGTCACTGACACCTGCAGCAGGAGGAGACGGTTATTAAAGATTATCTTTGATATTTTAAAACATGATTCATCTTTGTTCAAATCAAATGATTCCAACTCAACAACAAAAACAAGAAGAAAACGGAACAAAAACATGCCAGAGATACAACAATAACAACAATAACAACAATAACAAAATAGAAAAGTAACAAAAATGTGACTAAACCTTGCAACAAGGCAACAAAAAGTTCGAATGAGTTTTCTTTCACATGAGGCGTTACATGTGGCTCTCGGTTAAGGCGGGGGTTAAGAGGTTAAATGTTGTCAGTCCTGACTTTGGACAAAAACAGAAGCCGTAGCAGTGAAGTCACATTAGTCACATTTTAGTCATTTCTAAATGTGACAGTTTTAGTCACGTTTCATTATAAAAAGTTATAATGAAGTATTGAAAATAGTGATAATTATTTATTTATAACTATTATAATAGTTATCTATTGGCTTTATAGCTTTTGATTTCACCACAATAGTAGAAGTGTCATTGTGAACAGGACTTTTCCTAAAAGCGCCCGCTCTCCTCGTCCTCTGATCAACAGCGCTGTCTGCACATAAATAACCTCAATTTATGGTCATTATTTTTTCCAGACGTCTTATATCAGAAAATAATGACCGATGGAACGTTGGAAAATCACATTCAAGTCAAAGGAGCGTTCCCTTGTGAAGAGCCGTATCATAAGATATCGTTATCGTCTTTATTCATGAAAACAACACTGGTTACTAATGATTCTGATTTGAGTCTGAACCTGAAAACTTAAAGTAAATGTAGGAGACAGAGTTCTTACCTGTGAGAGCAGCAACACACTGAGCTCACACTGTGGACTGTGTGTGTCACATGGAGACTGTCTCAGCCAATCAGAGCTGTGGAGAATATGAGCAGATTTTATTATTACTTTTATGAATTTGATTTGGGTGTTTCAAATCAAATATGTCCAGTGTGACACACTAATGTGTATTCACATTATTATTTGTTTGGGTTTTAAGAGAAAGACTGATTTGGGGAAATAACTTTGTTTTAGTTGTAGTTACACACTCACGCCAGAAGGTGGCACATTACTCCGTGAGACGGTATGGTGATGTCATAGGTCCTCCTTCTTCAATATGGCAGAAACTTCACCTGTCGCCTGTCTCATTCATTTCCCTGTTTTACAGGTTAGTAAACGAGTATAAACCACATGAAATGGGTCAGAAAGTACTTATAAGAAACAGCTAAAGTGTCATTATAAATCAGTCGATAAACAGTGAGTTTGAACATGTGAAAAAGCTAAGTCAAGGCGACGCCGCGGGCGCCATTTTGTGTTAGTATATTTTATTGAAGCTCCTTTTTGGGTAATATAAGCTCCAGATGGTATCCTGACATGTATGTGTTTACATGCCGTTGACAGAGTGTTACCTAGTTATAGTAAAAAGCATATTGGAAAGAGTTAAAAGCTAAAGCTAAGCCTGCCAGTAAGCATGTGTTACTACCATGCAATTCATGAGCCGTGCTAGACGGAGATAAGTTAAAGCTAACTAAGCTAAGCTAACTATATGTTAAAAAGCAGTCCAGCTGTGAACATTAAAAAGATAAAGATAAATAAGTTAAATAGAATAGCTAAAAGGTAATTAAAAACAGGTAATTCATATGTGTGTATTTTGTCAATGTAAATAAAGAGTAATTGTGAAAAGTAATTTAAGTTACTGTACATGAAGGACATTTTATTGCATACTTTGCATATGGGAACAGTTGTTGTAAAGCTGTAAGTTTGATACATGTCATTGTATTAATAAATATGGCAGAAGCGAGGCATTGAGAAACTTCACCTGTCTCATTCATTTCCCTGTTTTACAGGAACATATAATCTGCCCAACAGGCCCAAAACCTGGGTCTGTTACACCAGCGTCTCACCATGTGATGGTTTGGACGTGTTTGTCGTATTGTAAAGCTCTTTTAGACCGGTTCCTGCCTGGTGTCTATTGTTTATTCTGGTGTTTGTGTTATTTGTTTATATCAGTGTTGTCGTCTTCAGTGAGGGAGGGGGGAGAACTACAGTTAAGTTCATTAGAGACAGCCACATTAAAGTGATAGTCTGGAAGTCTAAATGTTTTATAAATGTTATAAACTGTGCCACATGGACCACCTGGTCTTGCATTTGTAAAGTCCAACAAAAACAGCGCCGCCAGGAGGCCAAATGCTTTTACTGCGTCTGTGAATATGTCAAACATAATGAGTCAGGATTCCTCAGACATGCTTGCATCCATTTGATCTTAAAGGTATTATTTAAATTATCCAACAGTTCAAGGCCTCCAGCACACTTATGGTACCATTACTTGTTGGTGTCTATTTTTCCATACAAAGTCTATGAACAGGTTATTTATATCTTTGCATGTAGTTCCTCTGACCTCTAGGAACAGCGCAGGATAAACAAACCTGGATATCACTTCTACTTTAGTCAAAAACGTCCTTCTCTCTGTTTCCATAAATTCAATATCATTTTGGTTTTCTCTCATTTTGGTTGAAAGGAATGGATCAAACCCTCATTCACAGATTACAGCTTGTGCAAAATGCTGCTGCCCGGCTCCTCACCAACTCTCGCAAACATGACCATATCACACCTGTCCTTCACTCCCTGCATTGGCTCCCGGTCCTTTTCAGAATCCAGTACAAACTTTTGCTTTTTGTTTTCAGTTCCATCCATGGCCTTGCACCTGTGTATTTATGTGAGACTCTGACCCCTCACCAGCAGAGCTCTACGTTCTGCCCAATACCACCTGCTGGAGGTGCCCAGGTCACATTACAAACAGTGGGGTGATCGGGCTTTTGCTAAAGCTTGGGAAGAGTAGACTCCGTTTATGGATGAGTTTATGCAGGGGTTAAAGTGGGCGGGAACGGTCGGGAACAGCGTTCCCACACCTTCTTGTGTTATAATGCTGTTATATTGAAGCGCGTTAAACCCGCACGCATGAGGAGCAGACTGAGCTGCTGCTGATCTTATGATTGTTTCTCCAGATTATGAAGAGTGGACTTTTGTCCAGCGCAGCTTCAGCAAGTTAATAATAAAACTACCCAACCTAGTATTTATTGCATTGATTCACAGGCAGACTTTCGCATGTGTGCGAAATGACAAAGTGGCAATCATTAACTTTTTTTGGTCACAAGAAGGTGCAGGAACGCCGTTCCCGACCGTTCCCGCCCACTTTAACCCCTGACTTTACATAAACAATACTCACACAATCCAAAAGTCTGGAGGCTTCACTCAGAAACAGAGGAATCTTTGGTAAACGTGGGGCCTGAAGCCTGACTGCACAGGTCTCTGTCTGAAACCTGTGAGGGAAAGTGTTAAAGAGAATTCTGTTTCATCATCTTTGATTCAGAATGTGCTTTAGGAAAATGTCCTCATGTTGAATAAATAAATGTAAAGACTCACCATGATCTGACGCTCACAGACGCAGTCTGCTCTGAGGACCGTTATCTGCAGCCTCAGTGCAACAAGGAAATGAGAGATTCCTGTAAAACATGTGACCTGCTCAGCCAATCACAGTACAGTTATGTGGGGTGGGCGGGTCTAACTTTTTATACAGCGATGATGGCTGAAGCAGTTGTAGTTGTAGCAGCAAACAGAAAACATGACTTAGTAAAGTTGGTTTAATCTGCATTAATTCATTTTTACTCACAATTTTAGTCTAATGTTCATATTTTAACAAAACAAAGTAATAGTTTATTTATTAACTTTTTTCCTCAGAAAGTCACAATCATACAGTTAATGAAGCTCAAAGGGAGAAACTGAAGCAGAAGCTTATAAGTGCCGACCCCTTGTTTATGTAAATGACATTTGCATTTCCTGATGTTACAGTTAGACGTTACTTTTACATTTACATCAGAGAAACAATCTTTCCTGAGTCTGTATCAGTTTCTAAACAATTATAAACCTGTGAGTTCACTGTAGCGGCGTAGTTTTCTTTCCCTTAATGCCGCTGAGGGGTACGATTGGGTCCTGCAGATTTGTGTAACGCGCTATGCTAGACAGAGAAGCTGGATCCAGGATGCGTTTCAATGATTTATTATGAACAACACGAAGCTACCACAGCAGTATGAGTATGGATATTTTGGTAAAACCAGGATAAAGCAAATAGCGGTCAACAAAAATTACGGCTACCCAACTAGCCCCTCCTCGCCCCATGCCCGTGAGTGTGCACCTTTCACACCTCGGTGCCCGCCCGCACACGCTCACGCGCACCTATGCCCAATGTAATACCCATGCTGTCCACACGAGGACGGCAGATACGCAGTGCCCACACCACAGCTACATGTCTGTCTTCTATACACCAGCCCCTAATTATTATGTCCCACAATAATTAATCAAACATGAAGTACTATACTAGAAGACATACCATAATTACCATAGAAACAGTTAGCAATGTAAATAGCATGAGACTAGGGTTCATGAAACTCAACATAGGCTACATTCTTCTTTCTTCCGGTCACTATTTTGACCCATAGGTGCACAGTCCATAAAGTCAGTAGAATAATTGTGGTCCAAAAAAAACAGTCACAAAAAAATTGGAAACTGAAGTCATTAGGAGACCTGCATCGCCCTTATGCAGTCTCAGCCTCCATCAGCAGACAGACCTTGGAAATAGGCCGGTCCAGGCAACTAGTCTTTGTTTTAATCCGGATTTGCCGGACAAATCCCCTTTTGTCGGGAAAAGTTTCCAACACTCGCCCAATAATCCAAGAGTTCCGAGGAGCAGTACTGTCCATAACAATCACGATATCCCCGGGGATAAGATTCCTGTCGCCATCTCCTTGTTGCATAGAGGTCGTTAGGCTGGAACTCTCCTGGAGGTAACGAGGGTAAGTTCTTGAGTAGCAACAAATGGTTTGGTGTTAACGCCTCCAGGTCATTCGGATCTGTGGATGCCTTAGTGATGGGCCGGCTGTTAATGATGGCCTCAACCTCACAAAGCACTGTATGAAGGCCTTCCTCGTCGAGATGTTGTACTTTGAGAGTTGAGTTGAGCACTTTCCTCACAGATCGAATGAGCCTCTCCCACACTCCTCCATGATGTGATCCTGAGGGTGGGTTAAAGGTCCACTTGATGCCCTTCTGCAACAGCATCTCATTAAGACGTGTCTGATTCCATTGTTCAATAGCCATTTTTAGCTCTCGTTCCCCTCCAACGAAGTTTGTGCCATTATCAGAGCGTAGTTCCCGGACCTGTCCTCTTCTGGCTATGAAGCGTCTGAGAGCATTAATAAAGGAATCCGTGTCCAAGGATGGTGCCACTTCGATGTGAACAGCCCTTAAAGCGAGACAGGTAAACAGCACACCATATCTTTTTACAATACTCCTCCTGCTTTTCACCTCGAATGGGCCAAAGTAATCCACTCCAACACAGGTGAATGGTGGCTGGTCTGGATGAATTCTGTCCATAGGCAAGTCTGCCATCTGCTGGCAAACAGGGGAAACATTTTGTCTTCTGCAGATAGTGCATTTTGACAAAATCCCCTTTATTGCAGTGCTCACCCCAGTGATCCAATACTTTTCGCAAAGTTTCGACAGCATATGATTTCTGCCACTGTGCCCAACTTCCTGGTGGATGTGTCTGAGCAGCAAGGTGGAGATGTGGAGCTCTTTGGCCAGAATAATGGGATGTTTTGACTCTGCTGGCATAGATGATTTGCTGAGCCTGCCGCCAACTCGTAAGATTTCATTTTCCAGCACCGGACACAATGTATACAGGCGACTGGTTTTCTTTATGTCTTCTCCTTTCTTCAGGCTCTTGATTTCATCTGAGAAACATTTTTCCTGGCAAAATTTTATTAGTGCAAGTTCAGCCTCGTTTAAATCCTCCACAGTGAGGTGGGTTGGCATCCTTTTGAATGCTCTCATTTCCTCTTCCAGTTGCTCCAAACTGAGATTGCTCTGAGCATAGATAGACTGCAACTCCTTTCTCCTCTTGCAGCAGGACAACAACCATTTTTTGTACCTCAGCATCCATGCCACAGACTTTCTTAGCCAAGTCCAGGAAGAAAAATAGTGAACCAGGTAAGTAGCGGATTCTTCTGCCGTAATGGCATTTACTGCAATGGTGTTCCTTATCTCAGGGTCATCAGGTGAGAGATGGTTGTCAGTCTCTGGATTTGCAGGCCAGTCAATCTCCGATTGACAGAGAAAGGGAGGCCCTGACACCCACGCTGTGTCCTTGAAAAACCTCTCCACCTTGACCCCACGGGAAGCAGCGTCTGCAGGGTTAGAGCCTGTGTCCACATATCTCCACTGGTCCTGACGAGAAGATTTTAATATCTCGGCCACACGGTTTGCCACGAACACTCTGAACCTGGTTGTCTCGTTTCTGATGTACTTTAACACGGACGCACTGTCCGTCCAGAACACTGAATCCTGTAGATCCATGTGTAGCTCCTTTCTCCATAAAATATCGATGCGACTGGCCATTGTAGCTGCCACAAGCTCCATTCTGGGGATGGTGACTGCCTTCATCGGTGCCACACGTGACTTCCCCACTGTGGTTTTGATGGTACTCATTTTCTGCAGCAGGTATGTTACTGAACCGTAACCGTCTTGGCTGGCATCACAGAAGTGGTGTAATTGAGCTGTTATTACATTTCCAAACTCCATGGGTTTTAGACTTCTGTCCAATCTGAAGTTATTCAACAGATGGAGCCCTTGTATCCAGTTCCGCCATTCTTTGGAAACTGCTTCAGGTATAGGCTCATCCCAACCAACAGCTCTTCTGCAAAGGTCTCTCAAGATTAATTTTGCAACCAGAACAACAGGGCTCAGCATTCCCAAGGGATCATAAATGGAGCTTACAGTAGAGAGGATTCCTCTGCGGGTAAGTGGCCTTTCCCGGAGCACAATCTTAAATTTAAACATGTCAGATTGAATGCACCATTCTACACCCAGCACCCGCTCAACAGGCAAAGATGGTTGCTCAAAGTCCAGCTTCATTACTCCTTTTGCTCTGTTCATCTCTGGAATGCTCTCAAGGACTTTTGGCCTGTTGCTTAGCCATTTTGTAAGGCAAAATCCACCCTCTGCACACAGATCCACAAGTTCACTGTACAGCGTGACTGCTTCTTCCTCAGTTGGAACAGATACAAGGCAGTCGTCCACATAGAAACAATGCAGGATCTTATTCACTGTCCCCTCCTTAAACAGGTGTCCAAAATCCTCAGCACATTTTTTCAGGGCATAGTTTGCACAGGCTGGGGATGAGGTGGCTCCAAACAAGTGCACCTTCATCCTGAACTCCTCTGGTGCTTGGTCCAGCTCCCCTGTGGCCACCATAGGAACCTTAGCATGTCAGCGTCCTCTGGCGAAACTCGCACCTGATGGAACATGGATTCGATATCTGCCATGACGACAACAGGCTCCTTTCTGAATCGAGTAACAACGCCAATCAGAGAGCTGGTAAGATCAGGGCCTTGAAGTAACTCTTCATTTAGAGACTTTCCTTTAAAGCTGGCACCACAATCAAATACCACTCTAAGCTTTCCTTTAGTAGGATGATGAACGCCATGGTGTGGTATGTACCAGACTTTGCCATCACAGCGATTCAGTTCACGCTCAGGGACCTTTTTGGCGTAGCCCTTTACCAGCAGGTCATTCATGAAAGTGGTATAATCTGAGTGGAAAAGTGGGTCTCTTTGAAGCCTCCTTTTCAGATGTTGCAGCCTCTGTTCCACAACCTTCCTGTTGTTAGGCATGCTGACCTCTGGTTCTCTGAATGGCAGACAGATTTGATAGTGACCATCCAGATGTTTAGCAGATGTAGTCACTAACTCCAGAAACTTCTGATCCTCTCTGGACAGTCCTGGCTGCTCCTCCATGGCAGTTTCAGGAAAATCGTTCTTATACTGTTGTTTCCACAGCTCGTCCAAGTTTATGATGGAAACCCTGTTTACTGTCACTGAGTTGCAATCAATGGCCTGTCCGCCATCTTCTGTCAGCGGCCCATTCACTGTCCAGCCCAGTACAGTCCTAATGGCATAAGGCCCATCATTCATGCTGCGGATCACCTCCAGTGGCTCCATAGCTTTAGGCACATTAGTCCCTATGAGCAGATCGATCCCTGCTTCAATCTGAGGTAAGGCAAGGTGCTTTAGGTGTGGCCACATTCTTAGATCCTTTTCAGTGGGTATATTGCTCCGATATACTGGCATTGACTCTTGTGTGTATGCTCTCGGCAAATCGATGTAGGTCTCCCCATCGAGTGCAGCTATCTCCAACTCGGGTACGACATAGCTGGTCACCACCTTTTCCTGGCCCATTGTTCTCAGGAGAATGCTGGTCTTTTTTCCAGTGAGATGGAGTCTGTGCATTAAATCCTCTGTGCAAAACACCGCTGTGCTGCCTTGGTCCAGGAAAGCATATGTGTAGATGGTTTTACTGCCCTTTTTTGCTTTTACCTGGACTGGCACAATGGGTAGCTTGCAGTTCTGCTCTCCAGCCCCTGTAAGACCACTTGAGACCAGGGTATTATCCACAGATACTGCAGCTTTCCTCTCAGTATAATCGGCATTGCTCACGTTGTCCCTGTGTAATATAGTTGGATGCTTCAGGCCACATTTTAAACAGGAGATCCTTTTACGGCATTCTTTGCTGACGTGCCCTTTACACAGACAGCCATAACAGAATCCATTCTCCTTCAAGAAGCCTATCTTCTCTTTGTGGTCCATCCTCCCCAACTGTGCACATTTCTCCAGTGAGTGTCCTCCTTTACAGCAGGAACATACATTCCACTTGCTTGCTTGATGAGTATTTTTGCTCTCATAATCAGACTGGTTATTCCTTTCCACAGGGTCTACCGCGGTGGCGAAGCTTGTTCCTTTAATTCCAGAGCGGTGCTGGGAAATTGGTTTGCTCCAACCCTTTTGCATTGCAGGTGCATCCTGTATATTGCCGAACACGGGGTCAGTGAGGATCTTCACTTGCCTTTCAACAAATTTAGTGATGTCGATAAACCTTGCTCTCCTTTCAGATTTGTCCTGGAGGTCACAGGCATAACTTCTCCATTGATCTCTCATCTTGTATGGCAGCTTCTTTATAATGTCCAACATATTTGAGGGTGTGTCAAGATCGTGTAGATACTGCACATCCTCCATAGCATTACAGCAGCTGCGTAGGAAGAGACTATAGTCCTGCAGAGCCCTCACATCCTCAATTTTGATTTGTGGCCATGATAATGCTTTGTCCATGTAGGCTGACGCCACCTTCTGCTCGTTCCCGTAATGCTGCTTTAATAAAGTCTTTGCTTTGAAATATCCTGTTTCGGTATCAATATATTGGCAGCTTCTCACGAGTTCCTTAGCATGTCCAGTAGTATACTGCTCAAGGAAGTACAGTCGATCGTAGTTATTATTTGTATTGCATTCAACTCCATTTTCAAATGATCTCATAAATGTGTAATATTTCGGAGGGTCACCATCGAATACTGGAATTTCTCTTTTTGGGAGAGCAGACAGGCATTGCTGCTGAATGAGAAGTGACGTAATTTCATTCTGCTTTCTCATATCAAATACACCATCACTGTTTACTGATTCAGCATCTTCACGAAATTTATTGTCATGCTGTGTTGATCTATTCTCTTGCTTTTGGAGAGACCTTGAATATTGCTGTGACTCACTATTTTTGTAATGCTGTGCCACCTTAGGTACAGTGAGCGTTGTCTTAGGCTTTACAGATGGAAGTGCATTGTCGTGTGTGGGCTCCTTAGGGTTTGTTACGGAGAGAGATGGAACAAATTCTGTGGCATTTACATTGAGAAATTGTGGCTTTTGTGGCTGTTGGTGTAGTAAACTTTGTTGTTGTTGTTGTTTCTTTTCCAAATGCGAGTTCATTCCATCTGAGGCTCTTGATTTATGCCCACCACTGACAATACTGCTTTTAGCCTTTATCACATTCAGCATAGCCATTTTTCAGCAATTTCACTGTCCAATTGAAATTTTTCCTTTCTTTTACGCAAGTTTTCTTCTTCGTCCTCAATTGCATGTCTCTCTGTAAGCATTTTTTGTTTGGCTTCCAATGCTGCCAGCTCAGCTTCAGCCTTCCAACGTGCAGAGGAGCGTGAGGTGGTGGAGGAATGATGGGAACGAGATCTTTTACTTCCAGCGTTTGAAATACTGTCTCCAGGAAGCACTTGATTTTCTGGATCGGGCTGGGGGATGTCTGAGACTTATCAGAATATTCATTGTTTGTAGGTGCTGGTGGCTCAAAATCCTTTTTATTCTCTTTTGCAGAATCATTATCTTCTTGCCAGTCTTTTATTGCATCAATAAAAGCCTCAGAATACTCCATAATTGTGGTGAACCATTCCTTTTGTTTTTTACGTTCATCTTCTGGAAATAATGGAGACAATTCATTGTGTAAGGAGTGCGCCTTATCACATAGGGCATTTAGATTCTCCAGATCTGCTGCGATTTGTGAAGCATTTTCCTTTGCTTTCATTTGAGATTTCATTTGTGGTATTAGTGCTTTAATTTTATTGACAGCTGTTTTACGCTCATTTTGCAGTCGTTCAACTTTGTTTTCCAGCGCTTTTGCCGTGAGTTTAGGTTCCCTCTTTCCATTTTCCATATTTGGACGTTGCACATCGTTTCCAGTTTGACTCATTTTGTTTTGACTTTATTTCACGTGAACCAGCGTCCAAAATGTATTCAGAGATCACAATTTATATGCATAAAATCACACTCTATATTTGTTCTTATTGCATTCAAGTCTGAACAATTCAACAGCTCAGAATCCAGACAACTTCAGCGCTGCGCATTGAATCCAGTTTCAATCAAAGGCCTTTTATAAAGCATAGAGAAATAGCGCCTCCAACGGTGCAGTAACACTCGCTTCATTCATTTATTTCAACACAATCAAATGCATGCACGGCTGCATCAACGTGTTTGAATCCTTGGCTCAATCCTCGTAAAAGCATGAAACAGGTAGGCTTACCTGTAGTTAGATGAATGAATAGTGTGGTGTATAGCACTTAGCTGCTCCTTGGTACTGCTAATGGCCTTTCTTTGCCTGTATTCTTTGGAGATGCGCAGCGTGAAGCTCTTCCAAGATTGCCTTTTTTTTGTTGACAATGTAGCGGCGTAGTTTTCTTTCCCTTAATGCCGCTGAGGGGTACGGTTGGGTCCTGCAGATTTGTGTAACGCGCTAGTGCTAGACAGAGAAGCTGGATCCAGGATGCGTTTCAATGATTTATTATGAACAACACGAAGCTACCACAGAAGTATGAGTATGGATATTTTGGGCAGTGAATATAGATAGGATGAATACTGGATTGACAAAAGTAAAACCAGGATAAAGCAAATAGCGGTCAACAAAAATTGGAAACTGAAGTCATTAGGAGACCTGCATCGTCCTTATGCAGTCTCAGCCTCCATCAGCAGACAGACCTTGGAAATAGGCCGGTCCAGGCAACTAGTCTTTGTTTTAATCCGGACAAATCCCCTTTTGTCGGGAAAAGTTTCCAACACTCGCCCCATAATCCAAGAGTTCCGAGGAGCAGTACTGTCCATAAGAATCACGATATCCCCGGGGATAAGATTCCTCTTCACTCACTTTTATCCTAATGTAGTTACATCAGTGTCCACATACAGTCAGCAGCACTGGCAAACAAACAGCTTTAGCTGCATTTCACATCATTATCACAGCATGCTAATGAATAATCATTACTATAATTAATAGTTATTGTTATTGATCATAACACTTTTCCTTCTTGTCATTATCAATGAATATCTGATTCCATATTATATAGTATATTTGAAAGTGTTTAAACGTTTATTTAAATGTTGTTGAAATGTTGTTTGTCCTTTTGTTGCATTTTCATCCTTGTTTTCGTCTCATTTTTGTTGATGTTTCGACGCTTTTTTTCCCAAGAAGTTTTTAGATTTGGATAAAGCCAAACTGGAGAAAATGTGCTCGGTTCAGGCGGGGGTTAAGAGGTTAAAGAAAGAATGACTGCAGTTCCTGTGGGCTCCAGGCGGGGGCGGTACAGTGGTCTCTGAAGAAGAAGAGTGGAGGTCACACATGTTGGCTGTTTCCCAATTGTGAGGATCCGTCCTCCGTTTGTCCACTTCACTGACGTCCTCGGTGGCTCCTCCCACACGGAGGCGTGTCCTCTCACCGCCACATTTGAGCTCAGTTGGAACGGCCTCCGGAGCGGCGTCAGGTCATGTGTCAAATCATATAATAAAATGTCAATCTATGCTTTACAAAAACGACTGTTTTATGAATAAAAGCTGTTTATAAACTGGGTTTGGGTTGGATGTCTGACTGTTTGAACATTTTGGCCTGAATAAAATAATAACATTGCTGCAAAGATTTGTAAGAAATTCAATTAAAATATCAAATATATTTAGCAGGTCCAGTTTTTCACTAATCGCCTTCAATTGCACAACAACCATAGGCCTGATTTATCAATAAATAGACCTATTTATTAACTTTATATAAACCTCTTTTTTACATCTTTACTTGCTTGTGGAACAAAACTTCAAACTAATAAAGTTTTGTGAGAAAAGGGAAGAAAAAAAAACTGTTCCAGTGCATCATGGGTAATCTCAGCTCTCCGAGGCAGCGGAGGATCCACCGGTGTATCCTTCATAAATGAGCCAAACAGAGGAGGCGAGTGGTCTGAGTGAACTGGAACCACTAGGCGGCGCTGTGATGACGTGAATCTTATTTGTATAGACTTTTTTATATGACACGAGTCACACATGAAAGGGAGGGGGGGTCATTCACTCCATGCTGATAAGCTACATTTGTAGCCACAGTTTCCCCTGGGGCAGACTGTTTCCCAATGTCCAGGATCTTCGGCGTCTCGACGGTGGCACAGATGGTAGAGCAGGTCGTCTCATGATCAGAAGATCAGGGGTTCAAATCCCGGCTCCTGCAGATGCAGACTGTCATTGTGTCCTTGGGCAAGACACTTCACCCAGTGCCTATGTGTGAGTGGTTGGTGGTGGTCGGAGGGACCGTTGGCGCAGATGTGAGCAGCCTCGCAATAGTTTTTTTGTTGTTTTTTTTGTTTTTTTATTAACAACGATTTACACATAAATTGGCAATTTTCAACAAATTAAAATGACTAACAATTCAAGGCACCAGCTATTAAAGCAATAGAAAGACAAAAAAACAAAAAATAAATATAAAATATAAAAAGTAAATAAATAAGCACAACATAAAACAAAATAAAACAAACCCATTCACACACACACTCACACTAAGCAGTTTCCGTTAGAGGTTTTCTTCAAAAACATTCAGATTGTCAAATACATTAAGAAGAGATAGTGCAGATTTACATTTCATACATTTTAAAGATATCAGATAATTTCCTTCAAGTTGTCTCTTAAACACTGTGAAAATAGGCTTGACTTTTTTCCATTTGCAAGAATGAATAAAATACTTTGAAAGGATTAATAAATTGTTCAAAGCATAGTCTGTCTGTGAGTCCTTCAGGGAAAATGATATTGTCCAATGTAAGAGAGTCCTGCTGCAGCTGGATTTAGAAGATAACCAGTCTATAAAGTCTTCCCAAAATGTGCCTGTGTACATACACTGATAAAACAGATGTTCAGTGGTTTCAATGTCTGAGTCACAGAAAGTACAATTGTTATAATCTATACCAAACCTTACTCTAAGAAGCTCACTGGATGGATATATCGCTTTCAAAATTTTGAAATGAACTTCCTTAGTTTTTGGACTGACGGGAAATTTTAAATATTTAGTTCTTATATTTTTAATCTGTTCTTTTGAAAATGTTTGAACAATTGAGTTCCTGTTAGATTTGATTGGATAAAAATGGACAGACACTCTCGCAAAGTTTTGTTTGGTATCTCTTTTCCCATAAAATCTTGCTCATTGATATATAGTGTTGCTAATTTGGGAGGAGGTAAACTCCTCAAATCAGTATTTTCAATTAATTGTTTAACAGATTGGGGAATAGCTTTGCATATTTTTTTTAAATTCAGTTCTTTTGCATGTTATATTGTAAGTGGAGATGAAGTTCTCGTATGATAACCAATTACCCTGTCTGTCCATTAGGTGGCGTAGGGACCACACTCCTTTATCCATCCAATGTTGCAAAAACGATTTTCTATTACACAACACATATCTGTTATTCCATATCGGTGTTTGATGTGGAGTAAAATTGTGGTTGTACATAAGTTTCCAGCTTAACAGAACTTGCTTGTGAAAAGATGACAACTTCATTGGAAGTTTCTCAATATTAAAGTCGCATGCAAGGACAAACTCAATACCTCCTATTTTCTCAAATAACCCCCTGGACAGACAAAACCATACACTGTTCTTCTCTGTTATGAAGGACTTCAGCCATTTCATTTTTAGGACAATATTTAGACATTCAAAATCAATTGCTTGTAGACCACCATCCTCGTATTCTTTGACAATTTCAGATTTTTTTATATAATGGACTTTATTTTTCCAAATATAATTGAAGTTTAATTGATTAATGTTTTTAATATCTCTGTCTGGTATTGCCAATGAATAGGCTGGATAGATGCATCTCGCTAGTGATTCCATCTTTGTTAGATACGTTCTTCCAAAAACTGTTAGATCCCATTCTAGCCAAGAGTTTAGTTTGGATTTGCATTGAACGATTTTATCTTGAATGTTTTGTTTCTCGCTTGAGGCCTTATCTTTGGTCACGTTAATTCCTAAATATTTAACACTTGATTTGATTGGGATATTATAGGCTACAGAAAGGCCATAAGCTCACATTTATTATGGTTCAGTGTCAAGCCTGACGCTTCAGAGAAAAGGCTAATACGTTTCAAAACCTCCGGGATTTGTTCCAAATTTTTGACAAAAATAGTTGTGTCATCTGCAAGTTGACTTATAATTAATTGTTCATTAAAACATTTAACTTCTCAATATCAGAGTTTTTCATTAAGATTGCCAACATTTCTGCTGCCATAATAAATAAAAATGGAGAAATATTACAGCCTTGTTTCACGCCTCTATTTACACAGAAACGAGGCGTCGTACCCATTGGAAGAGCTACAGTGCTGGTTGTACCGTCATAAAAAGATTCCATAATGTTACTAAACTTTGGTCCAAACCCATACATGTTTAAAACTTTAAAGAGAAATTGATGTTCCAGTCTATCAAAAGCTTTGTGAAAGTCTAGAAAAAGAATGAAGCCTTTATCCTCAATCATATCGTTATAATCCAAAAGATCTTGAAATGAAGCCTAGGCGTTAATTCAAACTGGTAGACAAACCACAGCGTCATCAACCTCCAGCCAATGATCGATCCTGAGAGGCCACACCTCCACCTCAGCATCAGCGTAAGAGCCGCACCTCCGTAGCAGCCAATCATCGCTCTCGGTCCCGCTTTTAAGCCCCAGCAATCAAGGTCCGTTCGCTTCCCAGCAGCGCTGCGACCCACCTCCACCCCATCTCCGCCTCTTCATCAACGGCTTCTACCTACTGCTTCATCCGGGTCTTCATACCACCACCAGTGTCCAGGCTCCGGGGGAAGACATCCCTAACTCCAAGCTGTTCATCTACACTAACACATCGATGTCTACCGCCGGGGTCTGATCGCCAAAACTAATACACATGTCAATAAATCTCCCTAATCGCTGCTTTCGTCTGTGTGAGTCTATCCAGGTTGAATTAGTCTTATTTTATTATGTATAGATCTTTTATTAACAAACCCAGACTGTGTTTCAATGATTACTTGAGATAATCCACGTTTTAATCTATTGGTGAAAATATATGTTAACAATTTGTAATCACTGTTCAAAAGGGAAATAGAGCGGTAGATTTATAATATTTTGTTATCTTTGGTTGGTTTGGGAATTAAAGTTATGATGCCTTGTTTCATGCTTGTTGACAAATTCAAATTAGAAATAATCTCTTTAAATGTTTCGAAAAGGAGTTCTTTGAGAGACTCCCAAAAATGCCTATAAAAATTGGCCGTAAGTCCATCTGGACCAGGTGACTTATCCAGTTTAAGGCACATAATAGCTCTATCTAGTTCTATCAATTGTCTTTTTCACATTTTTCTTTAAAATCATTGTCAATTTTTGGAATAAAATGTTCTATTTTGTTGAGGAAGCCTCTGCTTTTTCCGCTGAATAAGAAGAGGTATATAGTTTTTGATAGAAAGTACTGATTTCTTCTGCAATGACAGACTGATCTGAACATTCAGAACCATTTATTATATTATTTATTTATAACTATTATAATAGTTATCTATTGGCTTTATAGCTTTTGATTTCACCACAATAGGCACTAGTAGAAGTGTCATTGTGAACAGGACTTTTCCTAAAAGCGCCCGCTCTCCTCGTCCTCTGATCAACAGCGCTGTCTGCACATAAATAACCTCAATTTATGGTCATTATTTTTTTCAGACGTCTTATATCAGAAAATAATGACCGATAGAACATTGGAAAATCACATTCAAGTCAAAGGAGCGTTTCCTTGTGAAGAGCCGTATCATAAGATATCGTTATCGTCTTCATTCATGAAAACAACACTGGTTACTAATGATTCTGATTTGAGTCTGAACCTGAAAACTTAAAGTAAATGTAGGAGACAGAGTTCTTACCTGTGAGAGCAGCAACACACTGAGCTCACACTGTGGACTGTGTGTGTCACATGGAGACTGTCTCAGCCAATCAGAGCTGTGGAGAATATGAGCAGATTTTATTATTACTTTTATGAATTTGATTTGGGTGTTTCAAATACGACTGTCTGACAATTGATGGTGAGTCTTGCCAAAGCTTTATGAAAAGCTTGCAATGATAATTCTGTGCAACAAATAGTCGTGTTGTGCGTTAATGTGTGTTTATAGCTGTTGCGCTGCAGCTTCCAGCGCTACCGGGTGGATGTGGGCTAGCGGTGTGACCAATTTAAGGTTTGTCATTGTGTTTACCTGCGTGTTTCGGATTGGTAAGCTACATACTTAATGTAGTTACCTTGCTAAGGGGTTTCCTTTAATTCGGCAGGTGTTCTGTCTTTGTATATGTGCCTTGTTTTGGGCCAAAGGCCATTTGCTGCCTGTGTTGTTTATATACTGAGGATGTCACGGCTCTAGTGCCGTATTTGATGTTGCACAACTTAATTGTTATTAGAAATGATATGTCATGTTTGAGTACTGACGGAAACTATTGATTCTTGTTTACCGGTAAATGTTTTGTGGATTTGATATAAATGCTAATTTTTGTTTGACCTCATCTGCAGGTCAGGTTTTTATGTGGCGTTGGATTTCTCGTCCAACCCAGTCGATGGCGAGCTGATAGGACCTAAACAAGTGAACTCTTGTGAACAAAGTTGAACCCTTTGGACAAAACGAACTGAACTTTTTAGAACAAAATCAACTGAACTCAAAGCCCTCTTTGGCTACACATTTTCTCCCCATTTTGTGTTTGTTTTCCTGTCATATTTTGTTCCACACTTTATCTTTAATATATAATTCACCTCAACCCTAATACTTGTTTGGACTGGTCATTTAACCCACGGGCTCCTGTATGCAGTGAGAATATTTACAGTCCAAATGTAGACTCCTTACAACAATAACTGAATGATTGTTACACTCAGCCTGCGTCCAGAGGGGAGTAAATTCAACTCCAGAAAATGAACCAAAACCAAAATGTTCCAAAGTTTTAAACATAAAAGTATGTTCCATGGTGTGGAAAGTTTTATACAAATCCAGAAACAAAATAAGAGCTTGGGAAGAAATATGATCTTTATAATGTATTAAATCTAACATGATCTTATATTGGAGCTTATATAGTGATTTTACATAAATCCTGTTTCACTAATGACAAGGCCTTTTTTAAAGAATGTTTTCATCTGCATTGAGCAGTGTAATTGGGAACCAATTGTCTATTATCAACTGATCCTTCTCTGGTTTGGGAAACAGGCGCATCAATCCTCGCTTCATTGATGACGTTTCTTCTATTGATATGATTCTGTGCATTAAATAATGATGTCATATTTTTTTAAAGATTAAATAAGCACTAAGTTTTCATTTTGGCTTCTGCCCCACAGCCTCATTTAGTTACAGGAACAGTCCTATAGGTCTATTGCTTAACATTTACTACAGTTTGGTTAATATGTGATATTATTAATATATGATATTATTAATATGTGATATTATTAATATGTGATATTATTAATATATGATATTAATATGTGATGGACAAATTGAATGGTCTTTAATTTTTTCAGTGCATATAATTGGCCATCCCCGCGCCTGCTAAAAAATACAAAACCACTGGAGTGAACAGCTGGATCAGTTTTGTAGATTTGGATAAAGCTGAACTGGAGTAAATGCACTTGTTTAAGGCGGAGGTTAAGAGGTTTATATCTCAGTGGACTTTACATAAACAATACTCACACAATCCAAAAGTCTGGAGGCTTCACTCAGAAACAGAGGAATCTTTGGTAAACGTTGGGCCTGAAGCCTGACTGCACAGGTCTCTGTCTGAAACCTGTGAGGGAAAGTGTTAAAGAGAATTCTGTTTCCTCATGTTGAATAAATAAATGTAAAGACTCACCGTGATCTGACGCTCACAGACGCAGTCAGCTCTGAGGACAGTCAGGCCGGACTCAGACCAAGCAGAAAAAAAAGCTTTCCGTCGCTCAGCTTACTCGACTTCCTTCGCCAGCCCCCCTTGTGCAGGAGCCGCTGCGTCCGCTCTCCTCTCTCTCTTCCTCCGCTCTAGGTGTGAGGGCGCCGTTATCTGGAGCCTGGGAGATTCCTGTAAAACATGTGACCTGCTCAGCCAATCACAGTACAGTTATGTGGGGTGGGCGGGTCTAACTTTTTATACAGCGATGATGGTTGAAGCAGTTGTAGTTGCAGCAGCAAACAGAAAACATGACTTAGTAAAGTTGGTTTAATCTGCATTAATTCATTTTTACTCACAATTTTAGTCTAATGTTCATATTTTAACAAAACAAAGTAATAGTTTGTTTATTAACTTTTTTCCTCAAAAAGTCACAATCATACAGTTAATGAAGCTCAAAGGGAGAAACTGAAGCAGAAGCTTATAAGGGCCGACCCCTTGTTTATGTAAATAACATTTGCATTTCCTGATGTTACAGTTAGACGTTACTTTTACATTTACATCAGAGAAACAATCCTTCCTGAGTCTGTATCAGTTTCTAAACAATTATAAACCTGTGAGTTCACTTTTATCCTAATGTAGTTACATCAGTGTCCACATACAGTCAGCAGCACTGGCAAACAAACAGCTTTAGCTGCATTTCACATCATTATCACAGCATGCTAATGAATAATCATTACTATAATTAATAGTTATTGTTATTGATCATAACACTTTTCCTTCTTGTCATTATCAATGAATATCTGATTCCATATTATACAGTATATTTAAAAATGTTTAAACGTTTATTTAAATGTTGTTGAAATGTTGTTTGTCCTTTTGTTGCATTTTCATCCTTGTTTTCGTCTCATTTTTGTTGCTGTTTCGACGCTTTTTTTTCCAAGAAGTTTTTAGATTTGGGTAAAGCCAAACTGGAGAAAATGTGCTCGGTTCAGGCGGGGGTTAAGAGGTTAAAGAAAGAATGACTGCAGTTCCTGTGGGCTCCAGGCGGGGGCGGTACAGTGGTCTCTGCGTCTTCTCTCTGAAGAAGAAGAGTGGAGGTCACACATGTTGGCTGTTTCCCAATTGTGAGGATCCGTCCTCTGTTTGTCCACTTCACTGACGTCCTCGGTGGCTCCTCCCAATGCTAAAGGAGGCACGGCCCGCGAGGGCATTGGTCAATGTTAAATTGTGCTCTGTCCCTGTTTCAATAAAAATCATACCATACTTGATTTTGTTACTTGTTCAAGGAGTGTGCTTTTAAAATGAACGAAAACACAAGGACAAATGGACTTTTTACTTTAGAGCCTTCTTACAAATGTTACGTTTTGTATTTATCTAAAAGTAATGAGTTCTAAACAAATACGACCCTGTACAAAGTACAGGTCCTTAAGTAACTGTACTTTTGTAGAGTTATTAAGTACTGACCCGGTTGGAGCAATACAACGATATCAATAATACACACACAGTTATCGAGTGGATTCCTTTTCTCCCCTCTCACTGTAACCTTCCCCAAAGAGCCTTCACTTTTTGTGGATCAGTAGAAAAGACATGACAGGAAAAAAAACAGGCAGATGTTCTAAATAAAGACTGAACCAGGAGTGGAGCTCGGCGTTAAAGTCGTACCTGTTTTGTTGTGGCTCTTCGGGACGATGCCGTGCACGTCTGGACTGGACAGATGTGGAGCAGTAAACAAAGACTGGGTGTGTTGGACTGTGAGTCAGGCTGAGAACTGCCACTGACTGAAACGAAAGTGAAACTGCTTACTCACCCCATTGTTTTATTTATTTTTTCCCAGAAGCAGCTTTGCGGCTTTAATTTATTATTGTTCCCTATTATTTGTTGTTATCTTGCATTACGTTCCTTGCTTTGATTGTTAATGTAAATATTGTTTTTAATTTTGGGGTGAGCGCTTATAAGCTTTTTGCTTCGGCCCACTCCCTTTGAGCAGACTTACTGCTCAAATAAATAAATTAAAAAAAATTGATTTAACTTGTGTCTTGTTAATCTCTAATACATTACAAATGTATTTCAAAAATCTTAACGCATCAATACCTGCTTGCAAAGCCTATTGGTCTGCTCAGTTTGTGGAAATATGCCGGCATGCAGCGTGGCTTATGCCATTGATTTATTGTATTCACAACAAAGTTAGAGAAGTGCATTGGAAGGACTTATATAAATGGGAAATGGTCTCAACAAAGTGATATTCTCTGTTGGGAATACCACTTTGAAGGTCACAGTCACTACATTTAGAAACATTTCTAGAATAGGGGAGTCCAGGGTTGAATACTGAAGCGTATAGACTATAGAGTATGGAGGGTCAGCGCGGTCAAACATTTAATGCCTTTAAAGTGATAGTCTGTAAGTTTGCAAAGTGAGGAGAGAGAGAGGGTGAAACTCCTCCCTCTTTACCCATAAAGCCCTTTTTAGTTAGACACGCAGGCTGCCAGGTATTCAACCCTTACTCTGTGTCTAATACTGTTATTATATCACCTGAAGAGCAGACACACAGGTTGCCAGGTATTCAACCCTTACTCTGTGTCTAATACTGTTATTATATCACCTGAAGAGCAGACACGCCGGCTGCCAGGTATTCAGCCCTTACTCTGTGTCTAATACTGTTATTATATCACCTGAAGAGCAGACACGCCGGCTGCCAGGTATTCAGCCCTTACTCTGTGACTAATACTGTTATTATATCACCTGAAGAGCAGACACGCCGGCTGCCAGGTATTCAACCCTTACTCTGTGTCTAATACTGTTATTATATCACCTGAAGAGCAGACACGCCGGCTGCCAGGTATTCAGCCTTACTCTGTTTTATTTTTATCACTGAAGAGCAGACACGCAGGCTGCCAGGTATTCAGCCCTTACTCTGTGTCTAATACTGTTATTATATCACCTGAAGAGCAGACACACAGGCTGCCAGGTATTCAACCCTTACTCTGTGTCTAATACTGTTATTATATCACCTGAAGAGCAGACACGCAGGCTGCCAGGTATTCAGCCCTTACTCTGTGTCTAATACTGTTATTATATCACCTGAAGAGCAGACACGCGGCTGCCAGGTATTCAACCCTTACTCTGTGTCTAATACTGTTATTATATCACCTGAAGAGCAGACACGCAGGCTGCCAGGTATTCAACCCTTACTCTGTGTCTAATACTGTTATTATATCACCTGAAGAGCAGACACCAGGCTGCCAGGTATTCAACCCTTACTCTGTGTCTAATACTGTTATTATATCACCTGAAGAGCAGACACGCAGGCTGCCAGGTATTCAACCCTTACTCTGTGTCTAATACTGTTATTATATCACCTGAAGAGCAGACACGCAGGCTGCCAGGTATTCAACCCTTACTCTGTGTCTAATACTGTTATTATATCACCTGAAGAGCAGACACGCAGGCTGCCAGGTATTCAACCCTTACTCTGTGTCTAATACTGTTATTATATCACCTGAAGAGCAGACACGCCGGCTGCCAGGTATTCAACCCTTACTCTGTGTCTAATACTGTTATTATATCACCTGAAGAGCAGACACTCAGGCTGCCAGGTATTCAACCCTTACTCTGTGTCTAATACTGTTATTATATCACCTGAAGAGCAGACACGCCGGCTGCCAGGTATTCAACCCTTACTCTGTGTCTAATACTGTTATTATATCACCTGAAGAGCAGACACTCAGGCTGCCAGGTATTCAACCCTTACTCTGTGTCTAATACTGTTATTATATCACCTGAAGAGCAGACACTCAGGCTGCCAGGTATTCAACCCTTACTCTGTGTCTAATACTGTTATTATATCACCTGAAGAGCAGACACGCAGGCTGCCAGGTATTCAGCCCTTACTCTGTGTCTAATACTGTTATTATATCACCTGAAGAGCAGACACGCAGGCTGCCAGGTATTCAACCCTTACTCTGTAATTAATACTGTTATTATATCACCTGAAGAGCAGACACGCAGGCTGCCAGGTATTCAACCCTTACTCTGTGTCTAATACTGTTATTATATCACCTGAAGAGCAGACACACAGGCTGCCAGGTATTCAACCCTTACTCTGTGACTAATACTGTTATTATATCACCTGAAGAGCAGACACACAGGCTGCCAGGTATTCAGCCCTTACTCTGTGTCTAATACTGTTATTATATCACCTGAAGAGCAGACACGCAGGCTGCCAGGTATTCAACCCTTACTCTGTGTCTAATACTGTTATTATATCACCTGAAGAGCAGACACGCAGGCTGCCAGGTATTCAACCCTTACTCTGTGACTAATACTGTTATTATATCACCTGAAGAGCAGACACGCAGGCTGCCAGGTATTCAACCCTTACTCTGTGTCTAATACTGTTATTATATCACCTGAAGAGCAGACACACAGGCTGCCAGGTATTCAGCCCTTACTCTGTGTCTAATACTGTTATTATATCACCTGAAGAGCAGACACGCAGGCTGCCAGGTATTCAGCCCTTACTCTGTGACTAATACTGTTATTATATCACCTGAAGAGCAGACACGCAGGCTGCCAGGTATTCAACCCTTACTCTGTGTCTAATACTGTTATTATATCACCTGAAGAGCAGACACGCCGGCTGCCAGGTATTCACCCTTACTCTGTGTCTAATACTGTTATTATATCACCTGAAGAGCAGACACTCAGGCTGCCAGGTATTCAACCCTTACTCTGTGTCTAATACTGTTATTATATCACCTGAAGAGCAGACACGCAGGCTGCCAGGTATTCAGCCCTTACTCTGTGTCTAATACTGTTATTATATCACCTGAAGAGCAGACACGCCGGCTGCCAGGTATTCAACCCTTACTCTGTGTCTAATACTGTTATTATATCACCTGAAGAGCAGACACACAGGCTGCCAGGTATTCAACCCTTACTCTGTGTCTAATACTGTTATTATATCACCTGAAGAGCAGACACGCAGGCTGCCAGGTATTCAACCCTTACTCTGTGTCTAATACTGTTATTATATCACCTGAAGAGCAGACACGCAGGCTGCCAGGTATTCAACCCTTACTCTGTGTCTAATACTGTTATTATATCACCTGAAGAGCAGACACGCCGGCTGCCAGGTATTCAACCCTTACTCTGTGTCTAATACTGTTATTATATCACCTGAAGAGCAGACACGCAGGCTGCCAGGTATTCAACCCTTACTCTTGATTTGATTTTTTTTTATTTGAATATTTTATTTCGAGCTAAAGAAGAAAAGAAAAACAGAAATATATATATATATACATAATAAAAGAAAAAATAATTTACATTACAGCTCGAAAAGGAGTGGGAAGAAGACAAGCTTATTGACTCCCACCCCTGTTCATAAACTTCAATAACTAACAACAGTGCATATTTCTTACCATTTTACAAAACAACTATCAGCCGAGTTGGTTACATATTAACAAATGCGACACTGCATTATACCAGGTCAACATTCACAGTATCTCACACGCTACAACCAGTGTATTATTTCTGTCTCCCATACAGAATTCATTACCATGTTGGCATTACCGTTATTCACCATCACCATTACAAACCATATAACATTACTCTGTATCAAAGTGTTTGAATGATACATAACATACTCCACATTTATTCATGAAAGGTACAGTAATCGCAGACTGATTGATGTTCATGATAACAAGAATAGTCTTAATGATATGTGTTAAAGGGATTCGGGGCTTTTCTTTTTCTTCTTTTCTGTGACTGGACCTGCTGCCAGAGGGGAGCAGCCCCCGAGCAACCGGACCATCCTTTGTTAAGTGTCCTATACTATGCATTAAAAGAGACAAATTTTAGGAGTCTGCTGCCAGAAGAGGGTTTCCTCGAGCTGCCGGCCCCCACATGTCTGCCCTGTACTATGGGTTATGTTGAATGCGGAGTACATAGATATGTGCATGTTTTACTTCTAAGAATTTAATTCCTTTATATTACCATCAGCATATATAGCAGTACTGCTGTCTGAATCGATTAAGTTTGATTCTAAGAATAATCCACAGATTGTTAGGTATTAATCCTAGACTGTTACATTTAAAGTTTAAAGTTAAAATAGTGATGATAACAACACAACAGCAATAGCAATAACAATGGCAATAACAACTGCAATAGTATAATAGTAACAACCACAATATACTTCATTATTAGTTAGATCTGACCTTTAAAGTACACAGCACTTTGTGACAACCTTTCGCAATCAAGTACCCATTTCCTCCTTCTGGTACTTTGACCATACCATTTTTTTATATCTTGATTTGAAATGATGAATATTTGGACATTGTTTATATTCTGCCCCCAATTTGTTCCAGAGTTTAACTCCACATACAGACACAAACATACTTTTCCTAGTGGAAGACACTGCTTGAGTCTTAAAGTTATCACACCCCTCAGGTTATATCCCCCTTCTGTGCGTGCAAAAAGCATTTGTATCCTTGCAGGTAGCACATTTTTGTTGGCTTTAAACAGAAGTTGGGCAGTAGAGAAATCAACTAAATCATGCATTTTTAACAGTTTAGATGCAGAAATAATATATTAGTGTGATCATAATATCCTACTTTGTGTATAATTCTTACAGCCCGTTTTTGGAGTATAACAAGGGGGTGTAATGAGCTTTTATAGTTATTGCCCCAAACTTCTACACAGTAGTTTAGATATGGCAAAACTAATGAACTATATAACAAAAATAATGCATTGTAATTTAAGAAAAACTTTGCTTTGTTAATGATTGAGATACTTTTGGAGACTTTACCTTGTATGTGTCTTATGTGTGGTTTCCAGCTTAATTTACTGTCAATGATGACTCCTAAGAATTTAATTTCTGATACTGTATCTAAAACTACACCGTCTATATTTACTAAATCTGGTTTTCCATTATAATTACCGAAAAATATTACTTTTGTTTTATTTAGGTTGAGGGACAATTTATTAATGTCCATCCATGTTTTTAATTTCCTTAGTTCACAGTTTACGTTAGTTACTAAATTACTATAATTGTCATTGGAATAGAAAATGTTTGTGTCATCTGCGAAAATCACTAATTTTAATAATTTAGACACATTAAAAATGTCATTAATATATAAATTGAACAACTTTGGGCCTAAGACAGATCCCTGTGGGACCCCACAACCAATGTCCGAATAACCTGATGTAAACTCCCCCATCTTCACATACTGTTGTCTCCCAGTTAAATAGCTTTGAATCCAGCTCAAAGCCACTCCCCTTATGCCATATCTGTCTAATTTTTTAATAATATAGAGTGATTTAGTGTATCAAATGCTTTTTTCAAGTCAATGAATATTCCAGCTGCATGTTTCTTTCCCTCTAAGCTATTAGTAATCTCTTCTATTGCATCGATGATGGCCATTGAAGTTGACCTTGCTGCTCGAAACCCATACTGACTTTCATTAATTAGTTTATGCTTATCTATGAAATTGTCCATTCTACTGTTATAAAGTTTCTCTAAGATTTTGGAAAACTGGGGGAGCAGAGAGACAGGTCTGTAGTTAGTGAAGATGTGTTTGTTCCCATTTTTATGTATAGGTATAACTTTTGCAATTTTCATTTTATTTGGAACTGTTCCTGTTTGAAACGATAAGTTGCATATGTAGGTTAATGGTTTCACGATACTATGTATAATTTGTTTAACCAGTGTCATATCTATATCAAAACAGTCTGTAGACGATTTGTTCTTACACCCGTTAATGACATCTATTATTTCTGTTTCAGTTACTCCAGACAAACACATCGTTTTTGAATTAATGTCTATCAATGACTCCATTTCGTTGTTACTACACTCCGGAATCTCTGCTGCCAGATCCGGTCCAACATTTACAAAAAAACTATTAAAACTTTCCACAATATCATTCATATTATGATTGTCATTGATCCCATCAGTGAAATAGTTTGGATATGAATTATTTTTGCATTACCCTTGATTATAGTGTTTAGTATTCCCCATACCCCTTTCATGTTGTTCTTGTTTGTATATAATAGATTGGTATAATATAGTTTCTTAGCCTTCCTTAATATATTGGTTAGTTTATTTTTATATGTCTTATATCTACTTTCAGAATCCTCTGTTCTTAGTCTAATGAACTGTTTATATAAAGTGTTTTTCTTCTTACAAGCATTTTGTAAACCCTTGGTTAGCCACGGACATTTTGTCATTTTTCTGTTTTTACTGAATTGCTGAATTGGACAGTGTTTATTGTATGCTACACTAAAACATTCCATGAAAGTATCGTAAGCACTATCTACATCGTTCTTGTTATATACCTCGTTCCAATCTTGTTTTATTAAGTCACTATAAAGTGAGTGAATTGAGTCCTCAGTTTTTACGCGTTTATAAAAATATTTTTGAGGTGATTTTGATCTAACTCATTATCATCATACACCGTGAATACGGCCAGATGATCCGTTATATCACAAACCATTAGGCCGCTGACATTTGTGAACTGCATATTATTAGTGAAGATGTTGTCAATGACGGTAGCACTGCTCTTTGTTATTCTGCTAGGTCTTGTGATAGTTGGGTATAAACTCATACTGTACATGCGATTAATATACTCATCAGTTGTCTTATGTTAATTTGGATTTATCAAATCGATGTTGTAATCCCCACAGATAAATAATACCTTGTTACTCAATTCTGAGAATGTTTTTTCTGCCCAATTTGTAAATATTTCCACACATGAGCCCGGTGACCTGTATAAACAACTAACTATTATGTTTTCTTTTTTTCATTGATAATTTCTATTGATAAGCATTCAAGCAAGTTGTTTATTGATGCTGTCATTTTTCTAATATTTTGAATTTAAATTTGTTGAGGACATATATAGCAACTCCTCCTCCCCCTTTATTGGTTCTGTTTACATAGTTTAATGTATAATTGTTTAACTCAAATGCAATGCCTTTATCCTCATTAAACCATGTTTCTGATAATGCAATGATACTAAATGGATTCTCAAACTGTTTTAAGTATTCTTTGATTGCATCGAAATTCGCGTACATGCTTCTACTATTGAAATGGATAATTGAGAATTTCCCTTCTGTTTTAACAGATGTTAAATTCATTGTCAGTGTAGTATTTGCAATTAATTGCGTTAGATGTTAAGAACAGGTTATCTGGGTCTATCTGATCTTCCCAGTCCAGTGCATTATGTTCGGTGTACTCTGAAGCTTTCAGCTCCAAGAGCTCACAGTCCAAAATCCTTTGCTGTAATCCTAGGTCACTTCCATCAGTAGCATATGAGGTATGATTGGACGTCATTGTATGAGTATATATATTACAGGACATGTGAAATTATGTGTTTTTACATACGTACCAAAATCCATGAGTTTTCCCCGGTATTTAAACTTGATTTGGTGTACTGGTGCGCGGACGTACAATGAGTTTGTCATATCTCAAGAAGGCTATGTCCCCCTTTCCCTGGCAGCGCTCAGCTCCGGCATCAGTTCTTTTCGTTTCCTTTTAATGGAGTCCGTGTAGTCCTCGTTTATGTAGATTTTCGTTCCTTTGAGTTGTTTAGCGCGCTGCAGGATTGCTTCTCGATCCTTCCAACGCAGTAGTTTGGCGATGATAGGTCTCGGCCAGTCTCTCCGCCAGGTTTCCCTACGCGATGGGCTCTCTCCATTTCCACCGGATGTTGTAGTTGTAGTTTCTCCCTCAGCAGTTGTTTGATTTTTTCCTCAGCGTCAGCCCAGGTCTCCCCAGGCGTCTCCAACACTCCCTCAAAGACCAGGTTTTTTCTGCGGCTCTGTCCCTCCAGATACTCCAGTTTATCCGTGATGACGTGCAGATTTTCACATACTTTATAGAAATCGTTATGTATTGTGTCCGTGCGCTCAGTGAGTTTCCTTTTCTCTTCTTTTATAGTGTCCACCTCATCTTGTGTGAACTGTAGGCTTGTTTGTAGCTCTTGAATGTCCTTTAACTGTGAATCCATGCGGGTGTTTGTTGATTCCATGATGAGTTTTATGAATCCTTTGAAGTTTTCCTGCTGTTGATGCATTATTTCCCTGAACATGTCCCTTTGCTGCTCCATGAGTTCCGTGACTCGACTGAGGCTCACGTAATCCTCATCCACCGGCGTTTCTGGCAGTTGCCTCGCCTCTGTTTTAGTCGGTTTAGGCATTTTGCTCTCCCTCAACCGGACTCCGCAAAAATGTTAGCTTCCACACTGCTCTCACACTGTTGCTCACAGCCACACACTTCCGGGTACGTGGCGCTTCTGTGTCTAATACTGTTATTATATCACCTGAAGAGCAGACACGCCGGCTGCCAGGTATTCAGCCTTACTCTGTGTCTAATACTGTTATTATATCACCTGAAGAGCAGACACGCAGGCTGCCAGGTATTCAACCCTTACTCTGTGTCTAATACTGTTATTATATCACCTGAAGAGCAGACACGCAGGCTGCCAGGTATTCAACCCTTACTCTGTGACTAATACTGTTATTATATCACCTGAAGAGCAGACACGCAGGCTGCCAGGTATTCAACCCTTACTCTGTGTCTAATACTGTTATTATATCACCTGAAGAGCAGACACGCCGGCTGCCAGGTATTCAACCCTTACTCTGTGTCTAATACTGTTATTATATCACCTGAAGAGCAGACACGCAGGCTGCCAGGTATTCTTATTTGTTATTTATTATATCACTGAAGAGCAGACACGCCGGCTGCCAGGTATTCAACCCTTACTCTGTGACTAATACTGTTATTATATCACCTGAAGAGCAGACACGCAGGCTGCCAGGTATTCAACCCTTACTCTGTGTCTAATACTGTTATTATATCACCTGAAGAGCAGACACGCAGGCTGCCAGGTATTCAACCCTTATATATAATAATAAATAAATAATTAATCATCTATGAATAGGACAGGACTGACCGATACTGGGGTGAGCAGGTCGTTAGAGACGCTCTATTTCAAAGGTGTTTACCCACAGGTGAGAGTAGCTGTGATTAGAGGGGAGGAGCCGGGCCAAACCCAACTCGTCCTCCTGGTCTTTATCTAAGCTGCGGGACTTTAGTCTGCTGACGAAGCCTTTTGGATGAGAGGCGAAACGTTCAACACTTCAACTACAGAGTACTAAATAAGTGAAGTTCTTCTGTAAAAAGTACCACGGCTAAAGAGTCTCCAGTCATTGTAAAAACCTTTCAGGCTTGGTCTAAAAGTTTCTCTTGTATCTTCTCAGGTGAACCTGGACGTGTCGAAGGTGAAGCTCCGGGTGAAGAAGTCAGACCTGGAGAACCGAGACGAGAGGGAGGACGACGACTTCCTGGACTTGGCCGACGACTCGGACGACTCTGACGACACCAGCCCCATAAACCTGTCCTTCAAGAGCCCCAAACCACAGGACGACGCCAAGAAACCCACGGACCTGGACAAGAAGCTCAAGCAGAAGAAGATGGAGGACTTTGTGAAGGCAGTGGAGCGCGTGATGCCCAAGAAACGCAGCAAGAAAGTGGAAGAGGAGGCGCCGAAAACTGAAGCCAAGAAAGAGAAGAAGGCCAAGAGAACCGAGAAAGCCGTGAAGAAAGTCAAGACCAAGAGGAAGCTGGCAGAGATCCTGGATCTGTCACAGAAGGAAGAAGAGCCACAGGGGAAGAGCAAGAAACGGAAAACCATGGAGAATAAACCGAGGAAGAAGAAGAGCGTCAGCAAGAAGGAGACGCAAAACCAACCAGAGAAAAGTCCATCAGCAGCAGAGGAGGAGGAGGAGCGAGATCAGCCTATGGAGGTGACGGAATCCACCACGGCCGATTCAGAAAACACAAGGGAAAGAAGGAAAGAGCCGGATCAGGAAATGGAAAAAGATCTGGTTGAGACGCGTGATGTTGGTGTGGACGTGATGAAGAGAGAACCGGAGATTATTCAGAGGGAATCGCACGAAAGCCACAAAGACCTGCGAGGAGTTAAAGACGCGACGGAGGAAGAGTCCGAGACGACCAAAGAAACTGAGCAGGAAGTGGCTGTGCGGAAATCTGCCAAGAAACGACAGAAGGCGTCGAGTAAAACGGGGAAAAGGAAAAGCGTTTTGGTGGAAGATCTCGTGTCTAAACTGGCACAAAACGAGGAGAGATGTGAAGAGAAAACACCTGAGAAACGCCTGAGAAACGAGAGAAAACCTGTGAGAAAGGAGAGAAAACCTGTGAGAAAGGAGCGGAGACTCTGGTGGAGAACGGGGATGAAGCCGCGGTGGATTCAGGCGAGAACAGGGACATGGCGTCTCCGGAAAAGGCCGCGCCTCAGACGCCCTCGCCCTCGTCCGCTGAGGTCTTCCTGAAGCCGTCGGGCCGTCCTCCGCTCTTCCTCCAGCGCCAGGCCTCGTCGGGCGCCAAGGCGACGGAGTGCGAGGAGGACGAGGGCATCCACGAGGCCGGCAGCGACGTCAGCGACAGCGCGTCCGAGTGCAGCGACGACTCAGGCCTGAAGATGCTCACGCCCACCACGGAGGACGCTCCGGCCACGCCCACCACGGAGGACGCTCCGGCCACGCCCACCACGGAGGACGCTCCGGCCACGCCCACCACGGAGGACGCTCCGGCCACGCCCACCGAGCTCAAGGCCACGCCCGCCGAGCTCAAGCCCCACCTCTGCATCTTCTGCGACCGCACCTTCCCCTTTAAGAGCGACTACCAGCGCCACCTCAACCGCCACCTGGTCAACGTGTACTACATGGACAGCAGCAAGGGGGCGCTCAAGTGACAGGCAGAGTAACTAAAGACTCGATAAAGACTCGCCACTTTCATCAAACAAGTCCAAGCGTCCAATAACAGCAGAGCTGGTTGTCACACTTTCAGCCCAAACTCTCGATGTTTAGATTTATCCAGGAAGTGACTCCAACATGTCTGTGTGTCTCCCTTTCCCACGCTTATTCATTCACTAATACTGACATGTTTGGTATCCACGTGTAGCAGGAAAGGCTGTGACCCAGATGACTCTGTAATCCAAATATGGTCATTTCCTTTGTGGGAGACAGTTTTCCAACATTTTCAAAATGTTTCCAAAAAAATAAATAAATAAAATAAAATCTAAACTTTCCAAAACGCAAACTTTTCCAACATTTTTAGAAAAGTTTTTTAAAATGTTGGAAACTTTTTTTTTTTAATTTTGAAAAATAAAGTTACAATGTTCTGAATGAATGAATTTTTTTTTAATTTAAAAGTAATACTTTTTTTTGAATATTTTTTTAAATAATACAAATAAATGTTTTTTGGGGAAGGTTTTGAAAATGTTTGAAGCTTCAATGAGGTTTTTGTTCATATGAATTTATAAAAACTCTAATGATGAGATAAACTGGAGAATGAGGATGATACAGACGATGTTCAGGAACAATATCGAGTCACAGCGCCCCCTGCTGTGGCTGTAAAACCCCACGTGACGACGAGCCCCGGGCTGCAACACCACAGCTGCAGGAACTGAACCGACAACCTCCTGGTCTCTGGTTTTGGTGGATCTGGGGCCAAACCAGCTGCTCATTCAAACCTTTCCATCGATTATGTTCGACTCTGTTTTCACACGTTGGAAACTTTAACACTAAGTTGTAAATATTCATTTAGTTTTGTAACAGTTTGTGAAGCAGCGACGACTGAAAAGTTTCCAATCAAATATTTCAGTGATTTAGTTTCTTTACAGAATCTCGTCTGTGCCGTAGAAACTTTGTACCAGTTATTTTTAAAGCTTTTTCCTGCTTATTTTTTCACTTTGACTTTGTCAGAAAAAGAGATTTCAAACAAACATTAAAACCTGTTAAAACATGTACAACAGGTTCCTCCAGACCTGGATCAAGATGAAATCAGGTCTGAAATAAACCTCATTAAGTCTAAACTGGGCCTAAACACCTGGGAATCGACATCTCAAATATGTAAAATAGTTGTATTTTGGTGATTTGTGCAGATCTGGACTCGTTATAAACTGTATTATATTGATCTACATTATAGAAACTGTGGACTGATTTATTCTGAGCCTTTGCTCCTGAATCGTCCTGTAACTTCTCAGATTGAGCCTGTTTTTTTCACTTCTGTAACTTTAGTTTCACCTGAAGTGCCTTGGATAATCCGCTCACTGTAATAATTATGATTCATCTGTAAATACATTGTTTTTGTACTCGACACCAAAGACACATTAAAATCTGCAAAAGACAAAAACCTGACGGACTTTGGAGTTTCTTCATATTAACGAGCGGATGATTCTCTGAATAAGACTTTTACTCATAAGATTTAAGAGATTGAACCTTTTTGTTGCTCCTGTTCCAGCCTTGTTAGTCTGGGGACCAGCTCATGTTCCTGTAGGAGAGGTGTCCAGACTCGTTTCTTGTGCTGAATGTCTCTCATATGCGTCTAAACAAACTATAAACTATGTGGAATAGTGCGTTCTGTGATTTGGGTCATGGTCTCCAGGCTGCTGTGAAGTTCCAAATGATTGGAGCGCCCACAGCAGTGTGGGGATTCCAGGCTACTTCCAAGGTTCACATCATTTTAGTAGGTCTGGTTAGAACCTAATACTGTCCGTGTGAAAATGACCAGGCCAATATTATTATTTTCTCTGGTAAAAGTCGCCACTAGGGGGCGCCAAAACTGCATAAACTGAGGCGACCTTTTTAACAGGATTACCATAATCACGGCTTGAATCTGTCTCTGAACCCCATAAAAACCCCATAAAACTCAATAAAACGTCTAGAGTTCTTTCCAGTATTGATCCGTCTATCTTTGTATCAGGGATTGAGCGATACCACACACTTGTACTCATTCACCTCTTAACCCCGGCCTTCTCCAACTGCATTATCTGAGCTTCGTATTGTGGAGGATGAAAGAGACGAGAAACGCTGGAGCCTCTGCAAACTTTATTTTCTTCATCAATCTAGATGAACGTGAAACAACACGCGCCACATTCTAAACTTCCATCACAGGACAACAGCCCTTCAAAATAAGAGAGGGCTTTGTGTGTTCATAAGAAGTGACACAACACAGTGCCCCCTAGAACACACAAAAACAAGATGTTGAGATAATGTAAATCTGTATAGCACAATGGGGACTCCCCTGAATATTGATGGGTATTTCACACACTGTAAAACTAACCCAGTGACTAAAAAGTGCTCAGAAAATAATGTGAAATAAAGAGATGCAGCATGTACATATGACATGAAATTTAGCTGCAGCAAAAATAATGAAAACGGTGTAGGCGAAGCTGCTAAACACCCGTACGGGAAAATGGGATGAGGCAAAAAGAGACCAGTTAGTAATCAGTAACATCACAATATAATTATTACATAAATAAAACATGACGCTGTTTAATAAAATATAAATATTGTTTTTGGATATGAGAGAGAGAGACCCTTTCCAAATAATGAGAAAATCATGGAAAAGTGTATTTATTTCCATAAGTTAATTCAAAACGTTAAACAATGCAACATAAAAGTTAGGATCAGTTTTCCTTAGCTTTCAAATGAGCTGTTTCTCTCCAGTCGAGAAGCTTTTAGATTTGGGTAAAGCTGAACTGGAGAAAATGCCCTCAGTTAAAGCGAGGATAAGAGTTTAACAGAAACAGCAGGACTTTTGAAAAACTATTATTGTCATTTTAGTTCTTCCTTTTACACTGCAGTAATATATGAAACATCATACTCAGAGGTGCGTAGTACTCAGGTACATTCATGTACTTTTTGTAATTGTACTTCTATTTGAGTACAATTATAATGAAGTATCTGTTTCTTAAGTGAATATTTTAGTGACAAAAGCTTAATTTTGATCAAATATAAAACAGATCGTCTCGTGCTCCTGGTTTTTAAGAATGATTTAGTTTTAGTTTCATTTATGTTTTTCACAGTTAAGTTAATACTTGCTCTTTAATAAACACCAATACAAACGGCCCTAAGTGCCCCTGCTGTAGGTGCTGCCTCCTGCTGGTGTAAGTCTGTACTGCCACACTTGTCTCTTCTGTCCCGGCTCAGGGTCAGAGGTCAGGACAGTTTATGCAGGAAATAAAAAAGCCTCTGGTGTCTGTGACGTCTCCCTCAGACTCTAAAACAGATCTAGGATTTTATTATTGTTTTTGAAAGAAAAGAATTGTCAGAATTAAGACCAACACAAATGTTTATGAGAAAAGCTTTATTTAAGAACAGCTGTGATATGATTATAATATAAATGTGGACGAATAAAAGCACAAACTATTGAACATATGGTCTCTGTAAATGAACAGGTTTGACTGAAGCTCAAACTAATAAAGGAGAGTCACAGGTTTAATGACACAATCAGGAGGAATCAGTGAAAGCCAGGTCCTGCAGACTGACCCAGGCCTCATGTTTGTCCTCAGCTCCTCCAGGAGATTCATGAAGCTTCACTTTGCCCGTCCCTACAGCTTCTTCAGCTCCTCCAGCTTCACCTGTTCTGCCAGCTCGTCCAACATCTCCAGTACCTGCACTGCTCAGTGACCTCCAGGAGGCGCTGTACACTGGAATCTTTATTAAAGTCATTAAACAACACATACAGCCCTTTAATCAGAGTCTGGAAATAACTGAGTATTTCTTCTACATTTCTGTCCAGTGTCTCAAACATCTCGCTCTTCTCTCTGTCAACGTCCTTCAGGGGTTTGACCAACTCACAGAACTCAGTGACCAGGTCCTTCACCTTCTTCAGTGTGTCTCTGTCAGTGATTCTATCATAAACAACAGCTCCAGCTCCTGTTAGAGCTGCTGCACCTCCAGTGAATGCTTCAGCTCCTGCTGCAACAACCAAACTGAGGCCGAAGGTGAAGGGAGCCTAATATGCCACCTACTGCTGCTCCAACTGCAGCAAGTGTGGCCTTTCTCGGGACGTGATCTTTCCTCTTTTTCACTTGTTCACAGATCTCGTCCAACTGAGACACGATCCTCTTCATCCTGGGTTTATTTGTGTCAAAGTATGAGGCAAATTCAGTCAGCAGATCTTTACATCTGCTTCTCTTTAGTGTTTCCTACATGTTTTACTCTGAGGGCAGAGTCACTGACACCTGCAGCAGGAGGAGACGGTTATTAAAGATTTATCTTTGATATTTTAAAACACGACTCATCTTTGTTCAAATCAAATGATTCCAACTCAACAACAAAAACAAGAAGAAAACGGAACAAAAACATGCCAGAGATACAACAATAACAACAATAACAACAATAACAAAATAGAAAAGTAACAAAAATGTGACTAAACTTTGCAACAAGGCAACAAAAAGTTCGAATGAGTTTTCTTTCACATGAGGCGTTACATGTGGCTCTCGGTTAAGGCGGGGGTTAAGAGGTTAAATGTTGTCAGTCCTGACTTTGGACAAAAACAGAAGCCGTAGCAGTGAACTAAAAACCTGATCATTTCATCAAGAACAGCTTCCACGTCTTCAGCTGTGATCGAGTCGACGTTTGGAAACTAATAACTAGTTTATTTCAAAACTAAACCAGATCCAAAATCCCTCAGAGCAAATATTTGTTACAGTTTGTCGGTAAAGACACATCCACACATTCAGTCAGTGTGCTGGGTCAAAAAGCAACTGTAGTGAAAAACATGAGAGATCAGAAGCAGCTTTGTTTTTTCTTTGTTCTTTACATTGACATGTTTCCTCTGTTTCACTGCAGCGTCTCGCTTTAAATAATCTACATATGTGATCATTGTTACTGTTTTTGGCCCTTTTAGTTTTAGTCACATTTTAGTCATTTCTAAATGTGATAGTTTTAGTCACGTTTCATTATAAAAAGTTATAATGAAGTTTTGAAAATAGTGATAAATAATAGTTATCTATTGGCTTTATAGCTTTAGATTTCACCACAATAGTAGAAGTGTCATTGTGAACAGGACTTTTCCTCGTCCTTGTTGGAGACCGATTGGGAACAGCAGGAAGCCTGAGTGAATGTAGTGAGGGAGTGGTTGGTGGTGGTGGGAGGGGCCGATGGTGCAGGCTGGTTGCCTCGCTTCCATCAGTCTGCCCCAGGGCAGCTGGGGCTACAATAGTAGCTAACCCCCACCAAGTATGGAGTGAATGAATAATGCATGAAATTGTAAAGTGACTTTGAGTGTCTGAAAAAGCGCTATATAAGACTAATGCATTATTATTATTGTCCTGCAACAAACCTCAGCAAAACTTAACACAATTCTTTACTCTAAAGCTTCATCAACCCTCAGCCCTCAAGCTCACTCACTCTCAGATTAAAAAAATGCAACTTTAATATAAAGCTTTATTTAAACAAATATTTCAAAACCAACACAATTCTTGTCTAAACCTGGACTGACTGAGACTATAGGACTAAATCAGAATCAGAATAGGTTTTATTACCATTGTTATGAGCAGGTTCACAACTAGGAATTTTACTCGGACTAAACCAGGACTATACAGGACTGGACTGAGTGAGACTACAGGACTAAACCAGGACTATTAAGGACTGGACCTGGACTGAATGAGACTAGACAGGATTCATGTCAAAACCCAGTGTGTGAAACTTTGAAAGAAACTTTAGTGAGACCCTTGGCTGCAGCTGCACTCTCTCTCTCCCTGTCTTCTTTGTGATTCTCTCTCACTTGCTGAACCTGAGGCGGGGCATCTGCATCTCTTTCTCCTGTGACCCAGAAGACTAACTTGCTTTGCTTGATCCTCTTCATCTCTTTCTTTGTTTCAATGAGGAGGAAATGTTAGGACCAGACAGACTGTGCCACAGAAATAGCCCAGGCCAGTGGTTCCCAAACGTGTTGGAGCTGTGTACCCCTGAAGCTTTAGTGACGAGTCATACACCCCTACTTTGACACGATGAATATCACAACATAAAATATCTATTAATCCATTATTACAGTGAAGCAGGTTTTCCACATTGAACATGTTTTTGCTCACCTGAGTGACAGGCTATTAAGAATGTCTTGTCCTAAATAAAAATATTCAATGAAACATCAGTGTTTAATTGTTTTGAAACAGGCTGTTAGTGTGAACGTGAGTGTTTTGCTTTGTCCCAGTGACCAGCTCATTCTGAACATCAGGCCCCGCCCCCTCGTACTGTCAAACCACTGGTATCTACAAATGTGAATGCGCTGGTTTAAGCTCTCATTAAAGTGAAGATCATTTATACGCAGGACATTACAATCTTTGCATGTGACAGATACAAAGCCACGGGTTTAGAGGCAGAGGAGGAGACACTTCTCCTTCCTCTCGCTCCTCGGATCAGAATGAGAGGAAAACTCCTGTTGTAAATCGAAGTTTCTGATCAGTCTGACGGCGCACTGGCTCCTCTCTCTCTTTATGACAGACAGTAAAGAAATTGTAACTCGATCACATTTCGCGCGGTTCAGGCTGAAGGCGCTGCTGTTGTAGCAGGGCTGACGCACAGACTCAGCCGCGCTCTCGACCTCCGCAGAGTTTTACGCACGCGGGTCCAAAGCGGCTCTAGAGGTTCAGTTTTAGAGTGACTCATTTAGGTCCAGAACAAGCTCATCTGAATTAGAGGCTCTTCCGCCTGTATAAGCGCGTGTTCACAACATTCATCTGCGCAGTAAAGGATTCAATGTGTCTTAAAAAATTAAAAATAAAAAGCTAACATTTTACCGAGGTCCGGACCTCTATGGCCATGGCTGTGAGGGAAAGTGTTAAAGAGAATTCTGTTTCATCATCTTTGATTCAGAATGTGCTTTAGGAAAATGTCCTCATGTTGAATAAATAAATGTAAAGACTCACCGTGATCTGACGCTCACAGACACAGTCAGCTCTGAGAACAGTTATCTGGAGCCTGGGTGAGTCCTGTAAAACATGTGACCTGCTCAGCCAATCACAGTACAGTTATGTGGGGTGGGCGGGTCTAACTTTTATACAGCGATGGCTGAAGCAGTTGTAGTTGCAGCAGCAAACAGAAAACATGACTTAACAAAGTTGTTTTAACCTGCATTCATTCATTTTTACTCACAATTTTAGTCTAATGTTCATATTTTAACAAAACAAAGTAATAGTTTATTTATTAACTTTTTTGTTCAAAAAGTCACAATCATACAGTTAATGAAGCTCAAAGGGAGAAACTGAAGCAGAAGCTTATAAGGGCCGACCCCTTGTTTATGTAAATAACATTTGCATTTCCTGATGTTACAGTTAGACGTTACTTTTACATTTACATCAGAGAAACAATCCTTCCTGAGTCTGTATCAGTTTCTAAACAATTATAAACCTGTGAGTTCACTTTTATCCTAATGTAGTTACATCAGTGTCCACATACAGTCAGCAGCACTGGCAAACAAACAGCTTTAGCTGCATTTCACATCATTATCACAGCATGCTAATGAATAATCATTACTATAATTAATAGTTATTGTTATTGATCATAACGTTATCAATGAATATCTGATTCCATATTATACAGTATATTTAAAAGTGTTTAAACGTTTATTTAAATGTTGTTGAAATGTTGTTTGTCCTTTTGTTGCATTTTCATCCTTGTTTTCTTCTCATTTTTGTTGCTGTTTCGACGCTTTTTTCCAAGAAGTTTTTAGATTTGGGTAAAGCCAAACTGGAGAAAATGTGCTTGGTTCAGGCGGGGTTAAGAGGTTAAAGAAAGAATGACTGCAGTTCCTGTGGGCTCCAGGCGGGGGCGGTACAGTGGTCTCTGAAGAAGAAGAGTGGAGGTCACACATGTTGGCTGTTTCCCAATTGTGAGGATCCGTCCTCTGTTTGTCCACTTCACTGACGTCCTCGGTGGCTCCTCCCAATGCTAAAGGAGGCACGGCCCGCGAGGGCATTGGTCAATGTTAAATTGTGCTCTGTCCCTGTTTCAATAAAAATCATACCATACTTGATTTTGTTACTTGTTCAAGGAGTGTGCTTTTAAAATGAACGAAAACACAAGGACAAATGGACTTTTTACTTTAGAGCCTTCTTACAAATGTTACGTTTTGTATTTATCTAAAAGTAATGAGTTCTAAACAAATACGACTGTGTACAAAGTACAGGTCCTTAAGTAACTGTACTTTTGTAGAGTTATTAAGTACTGACCCGGTTGGAGCAATACAACGATATCAATAATACACACAGTTATCGAGTGGATACCTTTTTCTCCCCTCTCACTGTAACCTTCCCCAAAGAGCCTTCACTTTTTGTGGATCAGTAGAAAAGACATGACAGGAAAAAAAACAGGCAGATGTACTAAATAAAGACTGAACCAGGAGTGGAGCTATAGGCGTTAAAGTCGTACCTGTTTTGTTGTGGCTCTTCGGGACGATGCCGTGCACGTCTGGACTGGACAGATGTGGAGCAGTAAACAAAGACTGGGTGTGTCGGACTGTGAGTCAGGCTGAGAACTGCCACTGACTGAAACGAAAGTGAAACTGCTTACTCACCCCATTTCTTTATTTATTTTTTCCCAGAAGCAGCTTTGGACTGAGGCACTGACAGAGGCAGGACTGAAAACTGCATCTCAAAGGCAAGGCAAGGAAGTAGATAAAATCACTCCATAAAACATAAACATAAAAATGTATGAATTACAGTAAATCAAATCAGATTAGCTACTGGACTGTCTGCCAAAAGCAAACACAACATTACATATGATCATGTTTTATTTTCATAACCTACTGACTGCATTGTGTGTGGCTGAGTATTATGTAGCAACACACTGAGCTCACACTGTGGACTGTGTGTGTCACATGGAGACTGTCTCAGCCAATCAGAGCTGTGGAGAATATGAGCAGATTTTATTATTACTTTTATGAATTTGATTTGGGTGTGTCAAATCAAATATGTCCAGTGTGACACACTAATGTGTATTCACATTATTATTTGGGTTTTAAGAGAAAGACTGATTTGGGGAAATAACTTTGTTTTAGTTGTAGTTACACACTCACGCCAGAAGGTGGCACATTACTCCGTGAGACGGTATGGTGATGTCATAGGTCCTCCTTCTTCAATATGGCAGAAACTTCACCTGTCGCCTGTCTCATTCATTTCCCTGTTTTACAGGTTAGTAAACGAGTATAAACCACATGAAATGGGTCGGAAAGTACTTATAAGAAACAGCTAAAGTGTCATTATAAATCAGTCGATAAACAGTGAGTTTTGAACATGTGAAAAGATGTGAAAAAGCTAAGTCAAGGCGATGCCGCGGGCGCCATTTTGTGTTGGTATATTTTATTGAAAGCTCCTTTTTGGGTAATATAAGCTCCAGATGGTATCCTGACATGTATGTGTTTACATGCCGTTGGCAGAGTGTTACCTAGTTATAGTAAAAAGCATATTGGAAAGAGCAAAGCTAAGCTAACTATATGTTAAAAAGCAGTCCAGCTGTGAACATTAAAAAGATAAAGATAAATAAGTTAAATAGAATAAATAGCTAAAAGGTAATTAAAAACAGGTAATTAATGTTTGTGTATTTTGTCAATGTAAATAAAGAGTAATTGTGAAAAGTAATTTAAGTTACTGTACATGAAGGACATTTTATTGCATACTTTGCATATGGGAACAGTTGTTGTAAAGCTGTAAGTTTGATACATGTCATTGTATTAATAAATATGGCAGAAGCGAGGCATTGAGAAACTTCACCTGTCTCATTCATTTCCCTGTTTTACAGGAACATATAATCTGCCCAACAGGCCCAAAACCTGGGTCTGTTACACCAGCGTCTCACCATGTGATGGTTTGGACGTGTTTGTCGTATTGTAAAGCTCTTTTAGACCGGTTCCTGCCTGGTGTCTATTGTTTATTCTGGTGTTTGTGTTATTTGTTTATATCAGTGTTGTCGTCTTCAGTGAGGGAGGGGGAGAACTACAGTTAAGTTCATTAGAGACAGCCACATTAAAGTGATAGTCTGGAAGTCTAAATGTTTTATAAATGTTATAAACTGTGCCACATGGACCACCTGGTCTTGCATTTGTAAAGTCCAACAAAGGGATTTTCCCAACAGCGCCGCCAGGAGGCCAAATGCTTTTACTGCGTCTGTGAATATGTCAAACATAATGAGTCAGGATTAAAGGTATTATTTAAATTATCCAACAGTTCAAAGCCTCCAGCACACTTTTGGTACCATTACTTGTTGGTGTCTATTTTTCCACTTTTTACAAAGTCTATGAACAGGTTATTTATATCTTTGCATGTAGTTCCTCTGACCTCTAGGGACAGCGCAGGATAAACAAACCTGGATATCACTTCTACTTTAGTCAAAAACGTCCTTCTCTCTGTTTCCATAAATTCAATATCATTTTGTTTTTCTCTCATTTTGGATGAAAGGAATGGATCAAACCCTCGTTCACAGATTACAGCTTGTGCAAAATGCTGCTGCCCGGCTCCTCACCAACTCTCGCAAACATGACCATATCACGCCTGTCCTTTACTCCCTGCATTGGCTCCCGGTCCTTTTCAGAATCCAGTACAAACTTTTGCTTTTTGTTTTCAGTTCCATCCATGGCCTTGCACCTGTGTATTTATGTGAGACTCTGACCCCTCACCAGCAGAACCCTACGTTCTGCCCAACACCACCTGCTGGAGGTGCCCAGGTCACATTACAAACAGTGGGGTGATCGGGCTTTTGCTGTGGCAGGTCCGAAACTCTGGAACTCGTTGCCGCTTGAGTTGCCGTTTCAGACCTGCCCCTGTTCAAAGCAACACTAAAGACTCATCTGTTTAAAAAGGCATTTGACACATAGTTCTGTGGCAACTGTCGTGAATGTGATAATGGTCTGTTTTTAATGAAATTGTACTCCTTTTTAAATTGTATTTTTTATTGTGTGCAGCGCTTTGGTCAACTTTGGTTGTTGTAAGGCGCTTTAGAAATAAAACTTGATTGATTGATTGAAAGTTCATTTCTTCCCTTTCCTTTCTGTCTTTAGCGATTGTTATGCCAAGGCATTTTACGTTTTGTTTCACAGAGATGTGGAACATTGTATTTTCATTGCAATCACACAAACACATAATTTCACATCTTGTGGAGTTTAGTTCAAGTCCAGACGCAGATGAAAATTTATGTATCAGTGCAAAGGCTCTGTCAACCTGATGTCTGTCTTAAAGAGAGCAGTGTCATCTGCCAGTTGTGTGAATTTCCTTCTGGAATATTATTAATCTTTGATGATTTTTAGTGCAAATGGATAAAATGTCCACAGCTAACGAGAACAAAGAAGGTGAAATTGTGCAGCCCTGATGGACAGAGCGTGTTATTGGGAAACGAGACGTTTTATACGGATATAAAAACACACTGCTGTTAATATCCTTATGTAACATTTTAATCAGTGAAATAAAAAGTTTATTATTGTCCTGAAGGAAAGTCTAATGCAGCAGGTGTTACACATGATACAGTAAAACAACCATTGTATTTAGAACACGGAGCCAAATACATCAGGCTCTGAATGACTGAGAGCCTCAGCATCAAATCAGACAAAACCTAAAGAGCTGCAACATCAGAACATTTATCTAAACAACAGCCTCTGGGATAAAAGAAGCCCGATGGGTCTGGGACATTCTCAGCCTGCGTCCAGAGGGGAGTAAATTCAACTCCAGAAAATGAACCAAAACCAAAATGTTCCAAAGTTTTAAACATAAAAGTATGTTCCATGGTGTGGAAAGTTTTATAAAAATCCAGAAACAAAATAAGAGCTTGGGAAGAAATATGATCTTTATAATGTATTAAATCTAACATGATCTTATATTGGAGCTTATATAGTGATTTTACATAAATCCTGTTTCACTAATGACACTTGAAAGGCCTTTTTTAAAGAATGTTTTCATCTGCATTGAGCAGTGTAATTGGGAACCAATTGTCTATTATCAACTGATCCTTCTCTGGTTTGGAAACAGGCGCATCAATCCTCGCTTCATTGATGACGTTTCTTCTATTGATATGATTCTGTGCATTAAATAATGATGTCATATTTTTTTAAAGATTAAATAAGCACTAAGTTTTCATTTTGGTTTCTGCCCCACAGCCTCATTTAGTTACAGGAACAGTCCTATAGGTCTATTGCTTAACATTTACTACAGTTTGGTTAATATGTGATATTATTAATATATGATATTATTATATTAATATATGATATATTAATATATGATATTATTAATATTGATATTATTAATATGTGATATTATTAATATATGATATTATTAATATGTGATATTATTAATATATGATATTATTAATATGTGATATTATTAATATGTGATATTATTAATATATGATATTATTAATATGTGATATTATTAATATGTGATATTATTAATATATGATATTATTAATATGTGATATTAATAATATATGATATTATTAATATCGGGGCCCGGCCGGGCACAGCCCGAAGGGACGACGTGGGCCCGCCCTCCTGTGGACCCACCACCCGCAGAGGGATCCGTAGGGGTCGGGTGCAGAGAGGACTAGGTGGCAGTCAAAGGCGGGTGCCTCGACGACCTGGTCCGCGTGCGCAGCTTCTGGCGTTCGGGACATGGAACGCCACTTCGCTGGGGGGAAGGAGCCTGAGCTTGTGCGGGAGGTCGAGAGATACCGGCTAAATATAGTCGGGCTCACCTCCACACACAGCCTGGGTTCCGGATCCCAACTCCTGGAGAGAGGCTGGACTCTCCATTTTTCTGGAGTTGCCCGCGGGGAGAGACGGCGGGCTGGGGTGGGTTTGCTTATAGCCCCCCAGCTCAGCCGCCACGTGTTGGAGTTCACCCCGGTGAACGAGAGGGTCGCGTCCCTACGCCTTCGGGTCGGGGACAGGTCTCTCACCGTTGTCTTGGCCTACGGGCCAAACATCGGTGCAGAGTACCCTGCCTTCTTGGAGTCCCTGGGAGGGGTACTAGATAGTGCTCCGACTGGGGACTCCATTGTTCTACTGGGGGACTTCAACGCCCACGTGGGTAACGACAGTGAGACCTGGACGGGGGTGATGGGGAAGAACGGCCTCCCCGATCTGAACCCGAGTGGTGTTCTGTTATTGGACTTCTGTGCTAGTTACAGTTTGTCCATAACGAACACCATGTTCGAGCACAAGGGTGTCCATAAGTGCACGTGGCACCAGGACACCCTAGGCAGGAGGTCGATGATCGACTTTGTAGTTGTGTCATCTGATCTCCGGCCGCGTGTCTCGGACACTCGGGTGAAGAGAGGGGCTGAGCTGTCAACCGATCACCACCTGGTGGTGAGCTGGATCCGCTGGCAGGGGAGGAAGCCGGTCAGACCTGGCAGGCCCAAACGTGTTGTGAGGGTCTGTTGGGAACGTTTGGTGGATCCTTCTGTCAGTAGGGTCTTCAACTCCCACCTCCGGAAGAGCTTCACCCAGATTCCGAGGGAGGTTGGAGACATGGAGTCCGAGTGGACCATGTTCTCCTCCTCCATTGTCGATGCGGCTGCTCGCAGTTGTGGCCGTAAGGTCTCTGGTGCCTGTCGCGGCGGCAATCCCCGAACCCGGTGGTGGCGCCCGGAAGTAAGAGATGCCGTCAAGCTGAAGAAAGAGTCCTACCTGGCCTTGTTGGCTTGTGGGACTCCGGAGGCAGCTGAGAGGTACCGGCAGGCCAAGCGTGCTGCAGCTCGTGCTGTCACAGAGGCAAAAACTCGGGTCTGGGAGGAGTTCGGAGAAGCCATGGAGGAGGACTATCGGTCGGCCTCGAAGAGATTCTGGCAAACTATCCGGCGCCTCAGGAGGGGGAAGCAGTGCTTCACCAACACTGTTTACAGTGCGGGGGGGGAGCTGTTGACCTCGACTGGGGATGTGGTCGGGCGGTGGAAGGAGTACTTCGAGGATCTCCTCAATCCCACTGTCACGTCTTCCGATGAGGAGGCAGAGGCTGGGGACTCGGAGGGGGGTTCGTCCATCACCCAGGCTGAAGTCACTGAGGTGGTTAGAAAGCTCTTCGGTGGCCCCGGGGGTGGATGAGATTCGTCCCGAGTACCTTAAGTCTCTGGATGTTGTAGGGCTGTCTTGGCTGACACGTCTCTGCAACATCGCGTGGCGGTTGGGGACAGTGCCTCTGGATTGGCAGACCGGGGTGGTGGTCCCTCTCTTTAAGAAGGGGGATCGGAGGGTGTGCTCCAATTACAGAGGGATCACACTTCTCAGCCTCCCCGGTAAGGTCTACTCCAGGGTGCTGGAGAGGAGGATCCGGCCGATAGTCGAACCTCGGATTCAGGAGGAACAATGCGGTTTTCGTCCCGGTCGTGGCACACTGGACCAGCTCTATACCCTTCATCAGGTGCTCGAGGGTTCGCCCAACCAGTCCACATGTGCTTTGTGGATCTGGAGAAAGCGTTCGACCGTGTCCCTCGTGGTGCCTGTGGGGGGTGCTCCGGGAGTATGGGGTGCGGGGCCCTCTGCTAAGGGCTGTCCGTTCCCTGTATGACCGCAGCAGGAGCTTGGTTCATTGCCGGCAGTAAGTCAGACTTGTTTCCGGTGCGTGTTGGTCTCCGCCAGGGCTGCCCTATGTCACCGGTTCTGTTCATTACCTTTATGGACAGAATTTCTAGGCGCAGCCAGGGGCCGGAGGGTGTCCGGTTTGGGAACCTCAGGATCTCATCTCTGCTGTTTGCAGACGATGTTGTTCTGTTGGCTTCATCAAATCAGGACCTCCAGCTGCACTGGGGCGGTTTGCAGCCGAGTGTGAAGCGGCCGGGATGAGGATCAGCACCTCCAAATCTGAGGCCATGGTTCTCCACCGGAAAAAGGTGGCTTCCCCGCTTCAGGTCGGTGGGGAGTCCTTACCTCAAGTGGAGGAGTTCAAGTATCTCGGGGTCTTGTTCACGAGTGAGGGACGGATGGAGCGTGAGATCGATAGACGGATCGGTGCAGCGTCAGCAGTGATGCGGTCGCTGTATCGGACTGTTGTGGTGAAGAGGGAGCTGAGTCAGGGGGCAAAGCTCTCGATTTACCGATCGATCTACGTTCCCACCCTCACCTATGGTCATGAGATCTGGGTAATGACCGAAAGGACAAGATCGCGGATACAAGCGGCCGAAATGAGTTTCCTTCGCAGGGTGGCTGGGCGCACCCTCCGAGATCGGGTGAGGAGCTCAGTTACCCGGGAGGAGCTCGGGGTAGAGTCGCTGCTCCTTCACGTCGAAAGGAGCCAGCTGAGGTGGCTAGGGCATCTGTTCCGGATGCCTCCTGGTCGCCTCCCTCGGGAGGTGTTCCAGGCATGTCCTATTGGGAGGAGGCCTCGTGAAAGGCCCAGGACATGCTGGTGGGACTATGTCTCCGAGCTGGCCTGGTGTCGCCTCGGGGTCCCCCAGAACAGCTGGAGGAGGTGTGGGTCCCTCAGAACAGCTGGAGGAGGTGTGGGTGGATCGGGAAGTCTGGGCATCTCTGCTGAGACTGCTGCCTCCGCGACCCGGCCCCGGATAAAGCGGAAGAAAATGGATGGATGGATGGATATTATTAATATATGATATTATTAATATGTGATATTATTAATATATGATATTAATATGTGATATTATTAATATGTGATATTATTAATATATGATATTATTAATAATGTGATGGGCAAACTGAAGGGTCTTTATAATGTTTTCAGTGCATATAATTGGCCATCCCAGCGCCTAAAAAATAAAGTTTATCCACTAGAAAACACCAAACCACTGGAGTGAACAGCTGGTTCTGTCACTTGTGTTTTCTCTCTACACGGACGACTGAGACTCACATCAGTCAAAGTGTTTCAGTTTAACCATGACTCGAGTGTGGGCTTGAACAACAAGAACTATGTTACTCAGTCTCCTTTAGTCATGAACAACACAAACATGCAAGAGCAGGAAGAGCAGGAACTAGACACAGCTTTGTTTTAACCTCTTAACCCCCGCCTGAACCGAGTGCATTTCTCCAGTTCAGCTTTACCCAAATCTAAAAGCCTCTGGGAAAAAGCGTCAACATAGAAAAATGTGACAAAAAAGTGACAGAAAAGTGACAATAAAGTGACGCAGTAACAACACGAGGACAATGATCCTTTACATCAGTTTTGTAGATTTGGATAAAGCTGAACTGGAGTAAATGCACTTGTTTAAGGCGGAGGTTAAGAGGTTTATATCTCAGTGGACTTTACATAAACAATACTCACACAATCCAAAAGTCTGGAGGCTTCACTCAGAAACAGAGGAATCTTTGGTAAACGTTGGGCCTGAAGCCTGACTGCACAGGTCTCTGTCTGAAACCTGTGAGGGAAAGTGTTAAAGAGAATTCTGTTTCATCATCTTTGATTCAGAATGTGCTTTAGGAAAATGTCCTCATGTTGAATAAATAAATGTAAAGACTCACCGTGATCTGACTCTCACAGACGCAGTCTGCTCTGAGGACCGTTATCTGGAGCCTCAGTGCAACAAGGAAATGAGAGATTCCTGTAAAACATGTGACCTGCTCAGCCAATCAGTACTGTACACCCCAGTATCAGTACACCCCACATAACTGTACTGCCAGTACAGTTATGTGGGGTGGGCGGGTCTAACTGATAAACTTTTTATACAGTGACGATGGTTGAAGCAGTTGTAGTTGCAGCAGCAAACAGAAAACATGACTTAGCAAAGTTGGTTTAATCTGCATTAATTCATTCTTACTCACAATTTTACTCTAATGTTCATATTTTAACAAAACAAAGTAGTAGTAGTAGTTTATTAACTTTTCCTCAAAAAGTCACAATCAAAAAGCCACTGAGATCCATCACTGTCTGATCCTTAGAAAATACAGCATGTTTAACTTTGATCATTTAATTGTGTACGCAAATGTGTGATTAGTTTTTAAGATTTTGAATAATACTGCACCTCCACCATTGGAAACATTTGTCCAGCTCTGTTCTGAGCAGATGACCAGGAGCTCCAATGACTGCAGAGTAAGGCCTAAACGTAGCTCAGCCTTTGTGCAGACATCCTTCTCATTTAAAGGCGTCAATCAAGGCTCCAGTTTCAAAGAATTGGAATTTTCAAATCAAATCAAATCAAATCAAATCAAATCAAATCAAATCAAATCAAATCAAATCAAATCAAATCAAATCAAACTTTATTTATAAAGCGCTTTTCATACAAAATGTAACACAAAGTGCTTTACAGTGCTTAAAAAATCATTAAAATAGTCCCCACCAGCAAATATACATAAATAACAACAACCCCACCTCCCCCCACCCCACCCGCACACACAGACACACAGACACATATACATACAGACAGCCCAGTTGTTAAAAGTCTTAAGTAAAAATGGATATAAAGTGGGGACATAAGGCTGAGTACAGATGAACCGAAAGGGTTAACACCATCCAAGGAGGCTTGGATGGTGTTAACCCTTTAATAGGGTTTAACAGATCGTTCCTTCTCTGTGTGACTTTTCCATGAACTGTTTGGCAGCTGCGCGTTCAGCTAATCCATTTGATTGTGGGTACTCTGGACTGCTGGTGACGTGAACAAAGTCCCATTGTTTGGCAAAGTCCTGGAAACGTTGGCTTATGTACTGTCTGTCTGAGATCAGGCTCCATGAACAGAAAAATGTCTTTTCAGCTTTTTGATAACGGTTGCTGATGACATGTCACAGAGAAGATCTCAAACCATCCTGAGTACGAGTCTACCAATACCGAGTACTGTTGACCGTGCCATTCGAAAATGTCGGTGGCGACTATGGACCATGGCAGAGTAGGTGCTGAATCAGGAAATGGAAAAAGATCTGGTTGAGACGCGTGATGTTGGTGTGGACGTGATGAAGAGAGAACCAGAGATTATTCAGAGGGAATCGCACGAAAGCCACAAAGACCTGCGAGGAGTTAAAGACGTGACGGAGGAAGAGTCCGAGACGACCAAAGAAACTGAGCAGGAAGTGGCTGTGCGGAAATCTGCCAAGAAACGACAGAAGGCGTCGAGTAAAACAGGGAAAAGGAAAAGCATTTTGGTGGAAGATCTCGTGTCTAAACTGGCACAAAACGAGGAGAGATGTGAAGAGAAAACACCTGAGAAAACATCAGAGAAACGAGAGAAAACATCAGAGAAATGAGAGAAAACACCCGAGAAAAGACCTGAGAAAACACCTGAGAAACGAACAGAGAAAACATCCAAGAAACAAGAGAAAACATTCGAAAAACAAGAGAAAACAATAGAGAAACGAGAGAAAACACCTGAGAAAACATTTGAGAAAACATCAGAGAAAACCTGTGAGAAACAAGAGAAAACATTCGAGAAAACATTCGAGAAAAGAGAGAAAACCTGTGAGAAAGGAGCGGAGACTCTGGTGGAGAACGGGGATGAAGCCGCGGTGGATTCAGGCGAGAACAGGGACATGGCGTCTCCGGAAAAGGCCGATCCCGCGCCGCAGACGCCGTCGTCCGCTGAGGTCTTCCTGAAGCCGTCGGGCCGTCCTCCGCTCTTCCTCCAGCGCCAGGCCTCGTCGGGCGCCAAGGCAACGGAGTGCGAGGAGGACGAGGGCATCCACGAGGCCGGCAGCGACGTCAGCGACAGCGCGTCCGAGTGCAGCGACGACTCAGGCCTGAAGATGCTCACGCCCACCACGGAGGACGCTCCGGCCACGCCCACCGAGCTCAAGGCCACGCCCGCCGAGCTCAAGCCCCACCTCTGCATCTTCTGCGACCGCACCTTCCCCTTTAAGAGCGACTACCAGCGCCACCTCAACCGCCACCTGGTCAACGTGTACTACATGGACAGCAGCAAGGGGCGCTCAAGTGACGCCTGGCAGAGTAACTAAAGACTCGATAAAGACTCGCCACTTTCATCAGGCAAAGAAGTCCAAGCGTCCAATAACAGCAGAGCTGGTTGTCACACTTTCAGCCCAAACTCTCGATGTTTAGATTTATCCAGGAAGTGACTCCAACATGTCTGTGTGTCTCCCTTTCCCACGCTTATTCATTCACTAATACTGACATGTTTGGTATCCACGTGTAGCAGGAAAGGCTGTGACCGACATGACTCTGTAATCCAAATATGGTCATTTCCTTTGTGGGAGACAGTTTTCCAACATTTTTCAAAATGTTTCCAAAAAATAAAAAAAATAAAAAAATCTAAACTTTCCAAAACAAAACTTTTCCAACATTTTCAGAAAAGTTTTTTAAAATGTTGGAAACTTTTTTTTTTAATTTTGAAAATAAAGTTACAATGTTATGAATGAATGATTTTTTTTTTAATTTAAAAGTAATACTTTTTTTTAAATATTTTTTAAATAATACAAATAAATCTTTTTTGGGGAAGGTTTTGACAATGTTTGAAGCTTCAATGAGGTTTTTGTTCATATGAATTTATAAAAAACTCTAATGATGAGATAAACTGGAGAATGAGGATGATACAGACGATGTTCAGGAACAATATCGAGTCACAGCGCCCCCTGCTGTGGCTGTAAAACCCCACGTGACGACGAGCCCCGGGCTGCAACACCACAGCTGCAGGAACTGAACCGACAACCTCCTGGTCTCTGGTTTTGGTGGATCTGGGGCCAAACCAGCTGCTCATTCAAACCTTTCCATCGATTATGTTCGACTCTGTTTTCACACGTTGGAAACTTTAACACTAAGTTGTAAATATTCATTTAGTTTTGTAACAGTTTGTGAAGCAGCGACGACTGAAAAGTTTCCAATCAAATATTTCAGTGATTTAGTTTCTTTACAGAATCTCGTCTGTGCCGTAGAAACTTTGTACCAGTTATTTTTAAAGCTTTTTCCTGCTTATTTTTTCACTTTGACTTTGTCAGAAAAAGAGATTTCAAACAAACATTAAAAACCTGTTAAAACATGTACAACAGGTTCCTCCAGACCTGGATCAAGATGAAATCAGGTCTGAAATAAACCTCATTAAGTCTAAACTGGGCCTAAACACCTGGGAATCGACATCTCAAATATGTAAAATAGTTGTATTTTGGTGATTTGTGCAGATCTGGACTCGTTATAAACTGTATTATATTGATCTACATTATAGAAACTGTGGACTGATTTATTCTGAGCCTTTGCTCCTGAATCGTCCTGTAACTTCTCAGATTGAGCCTGTTTTTTTCACATGTGTAACTTTAGTTTCACCTGAAGTGCCTTCGATAATCCGCTCACTGTAATAATTATGATTCATCTGTAAATACATTGTTTTTGTACTCGACACCAAAGACACATTAAAATCTGCAAAAGACAAAAACCTGACGGACTTTGGAGTTTCTTCATATTAACGAGCGGATGATTCTCTGAATAAGACTTTTACTCATAAGATTTAAGAGATTTAACCTTTTTGTTGCTCCTGTTCCAGCCTTGTTAGTCTGGGACCAGCTCATGTTCCTGTAGGAGAGGTGTCCAGACTCATTTCTTGTGCTGAATGTCTCTCATATGCGTCTAAACAAACTATAAACTATGTGGAATAGTGCCGTCCCTCCTCGTTCTGTGATTTGGGTCATGGTCTCCAGGCTGCTGTGAAGTTCCAAATGATTGGAGCGCCCACAGCAGTGTGGGGATTCCAGGCTACTTCCAAGGTTCACATCATTTTAGTAGGTCTGGTTAGAACCTAATACTGTCCGTGTGAAAATGACCAGGCCAATATTATTATTTTCTCTGGTAAAAGTCGCCACTAGGGGGCGCCAAAACTGCATAAACTGAGGCGACCCGGCCTTTTTAACAGGATTACCATAATCACGGCTTGAATCTGTCTCTGAACCCCATAAAAACCCCATAAAACTCAATAAAACGTCTAGAGTTCTTTCCAGTATTGATCCGTCTATCTTTGTATCAGGGATTGAGCGATACCACACACTTGTACTCATTCACCTCTTAACCCCGGCCTTCTCCAACTGCATTATCTGAGCTTTTCTTCATCAATCTAGATGAACGGGAAACAACACGCGCCACATTCTAAACTTCCATCACAGGACAACAGCCCTTCAAAATAAGAGAGGGCTTTGTGTGTTCATAAGAAGTGACACAACACAGTGCCCCCTAGAACACACAAAAACAGGACGTTGAGAAAATGTACATCTGTATAGCACAATGGGGACTCCCCTGAATATTGATGGGTATTTCACACACTGTGTAAAACTAACCCAGTGACTAAAAAGTGCTCAGAAAATAATGTGAAATAAAGAGATGCAGCATGTACATATGACATGAAATTTAGCTGCAGCAAAAATAATGAAAACGGTGTAGGCGAAGCTGCTAAACACCCGTACGGGAAAATGGGATGAGGCAAAAAGAGACCAGTTAGTAATCAGTAACATCACAATATAATTATTACATAAATAAAACATGACGCTGTTTAATAAAATATAAATATTGTTTTTGGATATGAGAGAGAGAGACCCTTTCCACAAAATGAGAAAATCATGGAAAAGTGTATTTATTTCCATAAGTTCATTCAAAACGTTAAACAATGCAACATAAAAGTTAGGATCAGTTTTCCTTAGCTTTCAAATGAGCTGTTTCTCTCCAGTCGAGAAGCTTTTAGATTTGGGTAAAGCTGAACTGGAGAAAATGCCCTCAGTTAAAGCGAGGATAAGAGTTTAACAGAAACAGGACTTTTGAAAAACTATTATTGTCATTTTAGTTCTTCCTTTTACACTGCAGTAATATATGAAACATCATACTCAGAGGTGCGTAGTACTCAGGTACATTCATGTACTTTTTGTAATTGTACTTCTATTTGAGTACAATTATAATGAAGTATCTGTTTCTTAAGTGAATATTTTAGTGACAAAAGCTTAATTTGGATCAAATATAAAACAGATCGTCTCGTGCTCCTGGTTTTTAAGAATGATTTAGTTTTAGTTTCATTTATGTTTTCACAGTTAAGTTAATACTTGCTCTTTAATAAACACCAATACAAACGGCCCTAAGTGCCCCTGCTGTAGGTGCTGCCTCCTGCTGGTGTAAGTCTGTACTGCCACACTTGTCTCTTCTGTCCCGGCTCAGGGTCAGAGGTCAGGACAGTTTATGCAGGAAATAAAAAAGCCTCTGGTGTCTGTGACGTCTCCCTCAGACTCTAAAACAGATCTAGGATTTTATTATTGTTTTTGAAAGAAAAGAATCGTCAGAATTAAGACCAACACAAATGTTTATGAGAAAAGCTTTATTTAAGAACAGCTGTGATATGATTATAATATAAATGTGGACGAATAAAAGCACAAACTATTGAACATATGGTCTCTGTAAATGAACAGGTTTGACTGAAGCTCAAACTAATAAAGGAGAGTCACAGGTTTAATGACACAATCAGGAGGAATCAGTGAAAGCCAGGTCCTGCAGACTGACCCAGGCCTCATGTTGTCCTCAGCTCCTCCAGGAGATTCATGAAGCTTCACTTTGCCCGTCCCTACAGCTTCATCAGGTCCTCCAGCTTCATCTGTTCTGCCAGCTCGTCCAGCTTCTCCAGAATGTACCTGCACTGCTTAGTGACCTCCAGGAGGCGCTGTACAGTGGAATCTGCTTTAAAGTCAATAAACAACACATACAGCCCGTCAATCAGAGTCGGGAAATAACGGAGTATTTCTTCTACATTTCTGTCCAGTGTCTCAAACATCTCGCTCTTCTCTCTGTGAACGTCCATCAGGGGTTTGACCAACTCACAGAACTCAGTGACCAGGTCCTTCACCTTCTTCAGTGTGTAACTGTCAGTGATTTTATCATGAACAACAACAGCTCCAACTGCTGTTAGAGCTGCTGCACCTCCAGTGAATGCTTCAGCTCCTGCTGCAACACCCGCACTGAGGCCGAAGGTGATGGGAGCTAATAAGCCACCTACTGCTGCTCCACCTACTCCTGCTCCAGCTGCAGCAAGTTTGGCCTCTCTCTGGACTTCATCTTTCCTCTCTCTTGTTTCTTCACAGATCTCGTCCATCTGAGACACGATCTCCTTCATCCTGGGTTTGTTTCTGTCTAACGCCAAAGCAAAGCCGATTATGTAATCTTTACTGCTGCTTCTCCAGAGTGTTTCCGCCATGTTTTACTCTGAGGGAAGAGTCACTGACACCTGCAGCAGGAGGAGACGGTTATTAAAGATTTATCTTTGATATTTTAAAACATGATTCATCTTTGTTCAAATCAAATGATTCCAACTCAACAACAAAAACAAGAAGAAAACAGAACAAAAACATGCCAGAGATACAACAATAACAACAATAACAACAATAACAAAATAGAAAAGTAACAAAAATGTGACTAAACCTTGCAACAAGGCAACAAAAAAGTTCAAATGAGTTTTCTTTCACATGAGGCGTTACATGTGGCTCTCGGTTAAGGCGGGGGTTAAGAGGTTAAATGTTGTCAGTCCTGACTTTGGACAAAAACAGAAGCCGTAGCAGTGAACTAAAAACCTGATCATTTCATCAAGAACAGCTTCCACGTCTTCAGCTGTGATCGAGTCGACGTTTGGAAACTAATAACTAGTTTATTTCAAAACTAAACCAGATCCAAAATCCCTCAAATATTTGTTACAGTTTGTCGGTAAAGACACACATCCACACATTCAGTCAGTGTGCTGGGTCAAAAAGCAACTGTAGTGAAAAACATGAGAGATCAGAAGCAGCTTTGTTTTTTCTTTGTTCTTTACATTGACATGTTTCCTCTGTTTCACTGCAGCGTCTCGCTTTAAATAATCTACATATGTGATCATTGTTACTGTTTTTGGCCCTTTTAGTTTTAGTCATTTCTAAATGTGACAGTTTTAGTCACGTTTCATTATAAAAAGTTATAATGAAGTATTGAAAATAGGGATAAATAATAGTTATCTATTGGCTTTATAGCTTTAGATTTCACCACAATAGTAGAAGTGTCATTGTGAACAGGACTTTTCCTCGTCCTTGTTGGAGACCGTGTGGGAACAGCAGGAAGCCTGAGTGAATGTAGTGAGGGAGTAGTTGGTGGTGGTGGGAGGGGCAGATGGTGCAGGCTGGTTGCCTCGCTTCCATCAGTCTGCCCCAGGGCAGCTGGGGCTACAATAGTAGCTTACCCCCACCAAGTATGGAGTGAATGAATAATGCATGAAATTGTAAAGCGACTTTGAGCGTCTGAAAAAGCGCTGTATAAGACTAATGCATTATTATTATTGTCCTGCTTATTATTACAGCTTTACTAATAACAGCACTTCCCAGTTTTGGAACAGTTTGGTCAAACAACAAACCTTAGCAAAACTCTTTACTCTAACAGCTTCATCAACCCTCACCTCTCAAGCTCACTCACTCTCAGATTAAAAAAATGCAACTTTAATATAAAGCTTTATTTAAACAGCTATTTCAAAACCAACACAATTCTTGTCTAGACCTGGACTGATCGACACTAGGACTAAACCAGGACTATACTGGACTGGACTGAGAGAGACTACAGGACTAAACCAGGACTATACAGGACTGGACTTGGACTGAATGAGACCAGACAGGATTCATGTCAAAACCCAGTGTGTGAGCCTTTGAAAGAAACTTTAGTGAGACCCATGGATGCAGCTGAACTCTCTCTCTCCCTGTCTTCTTTGTGATTCTCTCTCACTTGCTGAACCTGAGGCGGGGCATCTGCATCTCTTTCTCCTGTGACCCTGAAGACTAACTTGCTTTGCTTGAACCTCTTCATCTCTTTCTCTGTTTCAGTGAGGAGGAAATGTTAGGACCAGACAGACTGTGCCACAGAAATAGCCCAGGCCAGTGGTTCCTACACATTTTGGAGCTGTGTACCCCTGAAGCTTCAGGGACGAGTCATACACCCCTACTTTGACCCCATGAATATCACAACATAAAATATCTATTTAATCCATTATTACAGTGAAGCAGGTTTTCCACATTGAACACATTTTTGCTCACGTGAGTGATAGGCTATTAAGAATGTCTTGTCCTAAATAAAAATATTCAATGAAAATGTCAGTTTTTAATTGTTTTGAAAACGAGGCTGTTGGTGTGTGACGAAATTACTCAGATAAAACCAACAGACTTTCAAATCTAAGGGAAATGACCCCAGTGGACTCCCTAATGTTAAGACCTTTAAATCTTTTCCTCACAAGACTGGAAGACTTCCCTTACTTGAAAAGTGCAAGAAAGAGGGATTACTCACCAGCAGAGAAAACCTTCAGGCAGATATTCTTGAGATACACTGAATTTGAAATGTAGTTTCTCTACAATGAGCACTGGGCAACAGCAAATGTGTTTCAGGGAACTTTATTTGCGTTTGGCTGTTTCCACAGCAGGTATATCCCAGCCCTGTTAGTCACGAGCCTATTCTAAAGAGGCATAAAAGTTAGCATGTGACAATAATTGTCTCAATAGCGCTAATGTGCTCTCAGTTCGTATACTCAACAAGGACTGGTTATACTCCTGCAACTAGCCACCACAAGGTCACCGTTCAAAGGAGGAACCGCCTGTAAGCCCTCACATTCTTAGGAATTCTTTGCATATTCATTAATTTCCGAAGAAGTGCTTACATATTTATTAATTGCTTAACTGGTTTTAACCGGTTTTCAGACAGTATGTCTGGCAGCAGGAGCGAAAGTCAAGAAACCCCCGTCACCAGCGCTAGGCCACAAACCACTTCCCCCTTTGAAGGCTTACAATGCGACAGCACACTTTCATAAGGTCGTAAGTTCAAACAATAGGAGTTTAAGGTCATGAACTTTTACTCATGTTACAAAATTATAAGTATTCTATAAAATCATAGCATTGGCATTAGCATAATATAAGTTTGCAACACATTATTATTTATCACACACAACAATTGACTTTGTCAAAGTACTTATAAATGACTTATATGACTTTTCATATGTCTATAATGTACTTTAGCATTCACATACTATTTCTTATAACATGTAAAACACAAAGCATATGAAAATAACTGGGATAATAAAAATAAAAGCTACTATTCTATGAGTACTCATAAGTGGCTGCTACGGTTTCCCATAGGCCTATAATGTACTAAACAAGCAATATAACATTGATGTTATATGACATATGTAAATCCTACAAAACATATTTTATCTAAATCAAGACATTTCTCATATTTCCATAACGCCATGACCAAAGCCCACTTAGGGCTGTGGCCGTCTCGACAGTGTGAACGGGTAAAGCTGAGTGTTTTGTTTTGTCCCAGTGACCAGCTCATTCTGAACATCAGGCCCCGCCCCCTCGTACTGTCAAACCACCGGTATCTACAAATGTGAATGCGCTGGTTTAAGCCCTCATTAAAGCGAAGATCATTTATACGCAGGACATTACAATCTTTGCATGTGACAGATACAAAGCCACGGGTTTAGAGGCAGAGGAGGGGACACAGACACTTCTCCTTCTCCTCTCGCTCCTCTGATCAGAATGAGAGGAAAACTCTTGTTGTAAATCGAAGTTTCTGATCAGTCTGACGGCGCACGCACTGGCTCCTCTCTCTTTATGACAGACAGTAAAGAAATTGCAACTCGATCACATTTTGTCGCGGTTCAGGCTGAAGGCGCTGCTGTTGTAGCAGGGCTGACGCTCAGACTCAGCCGCGCTCTCGGCCTCCGCGGAGTTTTACGCACTCCGGTCTAAAGCGGCTCTAGAGGTTCAGTTTTAGAGTGACACATTTAGGTCCAGAACAAGCTCATCTGAATTAGAGGCTCTTCCGCCTGTATAAGCGCGTGTTCACAACATTCATTTGCGCAGTAAAGGATTCAATGTGTCTAAAAAAAAAAAGCTACAATTTTACCGAGGTCCGGACCTCTATGGCCATGGCTGTGAGGGAAAGTGTTAAAGAGAATTCTGTTTCCTCATCTTTGATTCAGAATGTGCTTTAGGAAAATGTCCTCATGTTGAATAAATAAATGTAAAGACTCACCGTGATCTGACGCTCACAGACGCAGTCAGCTCTGAGGACCGATATCTGCAGCCTCAGTGCAACAAGGAAATGAGAGATTCTTGTAAAACATGTGACCTGCTCAGCCAATCACAGTACAGTTATGTGGGGTGGGCGGGTCTAACTGATATCCTCAGAAAGTAAACAGACAGAAAAGTTGATCCAAGGGTCGGATCAACTTTTTATACAGCGATGGTTGAAGCAGTTGTAGTTGTAGCAGCAAACAGAAAACATGACTTAACAAAGTTGTTTTAACCTGCATTCATTCATTTTTACTCACAATTTTACTCTAATGTTCATATTTTAACAAAACAAAGTAGTAAAATAGTAGTGTCGAGACGGCCGCGACCCTAAGTGGGCTTTGGTCATGGCGTTATGGAAATATGAGAAATGTCTTGATTTAGATAAAATATGTTTTGCAGGATTTACATATGTCATATACAGTGCATCCGGAAAGTATTCACAGCGCTTCACATTTTGTTATGTTTACAACCCTAAACATAAAGATTTTATTTTGAATTTTTACTGAAAGTTCACACACAAGTAACAGACAACTGTGAAGTGAAAGCAAAATGATACATGATTCTGTTATTTTACAAAAATAGAAAAGTGAAAGTGGGGCGTGCATAAGTATTCATACAGCATTTTCTGAGTGCATTAAATTGCCTTTATAACATTCCTAATGACTGCAGAATGTTCACACCTTGCCCTAACCATTAAATAGAGGCCACCTGTGTGTAATCTACTCTCAGTATAATGCCAGCTGTTCTGTGAGGGCCTCAGAGCTATGGTCAGAGTGTATTGGTCACTAAACAACATCATGAAGGCCAAGGAGCTCACCAGAGAGGTCAGGGATAAAGTTATTAGAAGTATAAAGCTGGGTTAAGTTATAAAAACATTTCCAAAGCTTTGAACATCTCTCAAAGTACAGTTAAATACATCATCCAGGAATAGAAAGAGTGTGGCATCACTGCAAACCTACCAAGACCCGGCTGTTCTCCTAAACTTACTGACCGAACAAGGACCGCACTGACCAGAGCTGTTACCAAGAAGCCTCTGATGACCCTGGATGAACTGCAGGGAGCTATTTTATTTTATTTTTTATTTATTGGTTTATTTGGTCGGGACAGTGCATGTTAATGAACATACATGGGTCTCATGCCTGTAAACACGCCACACCGGATTGTAGCCTTAGGCAAATTTCCATCCGTCGTCCCCCATTCACACTCTCAAACACACTACCACAGCTCAGTTTCCCCCACCTGAGCTGTAGCTGGGCGGCACGGTAGCACAGTGGTTAGCGCTCGTGCTTCACAGCTAGAAGGTCCCTGGTTCGATTCCCACCTGGACGGGGCCTTTCTGTGTGGAGTTTGCATGTTCTCCCCGGGTACTCCGGTTTCCCCTACCACTAAAAACATGTACAATAGGCCAGGATGAATGAGTGGCTTCTAGCAAACAGAAAACGGTATTTCTTATGGTTTTCTTTCAAAAATGCCACTCTGCCATAAGGCCAGATTTGTGCAGTGTCTGACTAATAGTTGTCCTGTGTACAGTTTCCCAAACCTGAGCTGTAGCTCTCTGCAGTTCATCCAGGGTCATCAGAGGCTTCTTGGTAACAGCTCTGGTCAGTGCGGTCCTTGTTCGGTCAGTAAGTTTAGGTGAACAGCTGGGTCTTGGTAGGTTTGCAGTGATGCCACACTCTTTCTATTCCTGGATGATGTATTTAACTGTACTTTGAGAGATGTTCAAAGCTTTGGAAATGTTTTATAACTTAACCCAGCTTTATACTTCTCAATAACTTTATCTCGGACCCGTCTGGTGTGTTATTGGCCTTCATGATGTTGTTTAGTGACCAATACACTCTGACCATAGCTCTGAGGCCCTCACAGAACAGCTGGAATTATACTGAGAGTAGATTACACACAGGTGGCCTCTATTTAATGGTTAGGGCAAGGTGTGAACATTCTGCAGTCATTAGGAATGTTATAAAGGCAATTTAATGCACTCAGAAAATGCTGTATGAATACTTATGCACGCCCCACTTTTCACTTTTCTATTTTTGTAAAATAACAGAATCATGTATCATTTTGCTTTCACTTCACAGTTGTCTGTTACTTGTGTGTGAACTTTCAGTAAAACATTCAAAATAAAATCTTTACGTTTAGGGCTGTAAACATAACAAAATGTGAAAAAAGTGAAGCGCTGTGAATACTTTCCGGATGCACTGTAACATCAATGTTATATTGCTTGTTTAGTACATTATAGGCCTATGGGAAACCGTAGCAGCCACTTATGAGTACTCATAGAATAGTAGCTTTTATTTTATTATCCCAGTTATTTTCATATGCCTTGTGTTTGCATGCTGTAAGAAATAGTATGTGAATGCTAAAGTACATTATAGACATATGAAAAGTCATATAAGTCATTTATAAGTACTTTGACAAAGTCAATTGTTGTGTGTGATAAATAATAATGTGTTGCAAACTTATATTATGCTAAAGCCAATGCTATGATTTTATAAAATACTTATAATTTTGTAACATGAGTAAAAGTTCATGACCTTAAACTCCTATTGTTTGAACTTACGACCTTATGAAAGTGTGCTGTCGCATTGTAAGCCTTCAAAGGGGAAGTGGTTTGTGGCCTAGCGCTGGTGACGGGGGTTTCTTGACTTTCGCTCCTGCTGCCAGACATACTGTCTGAAAACCGGTTAAAACCAGTTAAGCAATTAATAAATATGTAAGCACTTCTTCGGAAATTAATGAATATGCAAAGAATTCCTAAGAATGTGAGGGCTTACAGGCGGTTCCTCCTTTGAACGGTGACCTTGTGGTGGCTAGTTGCAGGAGTATAACCAGTCCTTGTTGAGTATACGAACTGAGAGCACATTAGCGCTATTGAGACAATTATTGTCACATGCTATCTTTTATGCCTCTTTAGAATAGGCTCGTGACTAACAGGGCTGGGATATACCTGCTGTGGAAACAGCCAAACGCAAATAAAGTTCCCTGAAACACATTTGCTGTTGCCCAGTGCTCATTGTAGAGAAACTACATTTCAAATTCAGTGTATCTCAAGAATATCTGCCTGAAGGTTTTCTCTGCTGGTGAGTAATCCCTCTTTCTTGCACTTTTCAAGTAAGGGAAGTCTTCCAGTCTTGTGAGGAAAAGATTTAAAGGTCTTAACATTAGGGAGTCCACTGGGGTCATTTCCCTTAGATTTGAAAGTCTGTTGGTTTTATCTGAGTAATTTCGTCAAGTAGTTTATTAACTTTTTTCCTCAAAAAGTCACAATCATACAGTTAATGAAGCTCAAAGGGACAAACTGAAGCAGAAGCTTATAAGTGCCGACCCCTTGTTTATGTAAATAACATTTGCATTTCCTGATGTTACAGTTAGACGTTACTATTTTTGCAATCCTTCACAGAAATGTGTGCAAACTGACAAAGAAGGTTCAGTTGGTCTTTTGACTTGCTGTATCTGACCTATTATTGTATAGAATTACTAGTACATAAAGATATGACACATTATTAATTTAAACATAGGGCAGGGTGTTATGAACATAAATGTATATCATGGTATGAAAAAGAAATATCACAATAACGATGTATTTGGCGATATCATTTACACCTGACAAAATACTTCAAAATCAAAGCCTTTAGACAATAGGGCAAATTCATTTAAAGCTATTTTATTCTATTTATTCATCTAAAGCTCTACCTTCATCTGGAAGAACCATACTGTCAATGGGAAGAACACGGAAGATACGATAAAATAATTTTGCTACAATATTTGTAACTTCATCTCCATCACAGTGAAATGCTCCTGTAAGTTCACCTGCCTCTGGCCAGTTTACTTGTGTTTTATTTCATATGTTGCTTCAGCCCTTTAGGCTTTCGCTGATGCATAATCTCTCGGAAGCTCCGCTTCCCGCCTGAGAAGATCAAGCGATCTAACCGCTCCAATCACCCTATGAGCCTGGCACACCCCCAAGCCCTATAAAAGGGGGCCTAGCCCAACACTCTGCTCCTTTTTCTCTCAGCTCTTACGCTCTTGGGAAGAATTTATCTACCATCAAGATTGAAGACGGACAAGACTCACCGCAGAAGATTGCCGCTTGAAGATTTCGTCACCCTCCGGTGTCAAGTGGTTCTGTGGTCCCTGACCGGTCATCATTCTCCTTCGAGACCGGCCTGACCTCCTCCTCCACCGCACAGACGAGGACTTTTCCCCGCGTGTTTCACGCTCCCAGGGGAGGTGCGCGAACGCCGCCGAGGCCTTCAGAAGCAGACCTCTCGGTTTGGGGCGGACGGAACTTGGCAACTTCCGATACAGGTCCCTGGTGCCCGGGCCCGGTCCCCGCGCCCAGGTGGACCTTCCTCGCTTCAGGTCCCAGCCTGCGTTAGCCCGCTGACTAAACGCCAGGTGCGAGTGGTCTTCCTCTCTGCTAACATCCAGTGTAAGATTGGCCGAGTGCTGTGGCGTTGCAGGACGGTATCGGGGCTTCCCTTGCCGTCCTCTCCTCCTGGGACTAGCGTGAAGTCATCCTTTCCCTCTGAGCGGGACAAAGTTGACACTGACCATGCTGAGCTTGCGTCTATGCTATCGATGCTAACGCGGCTCGAGCAGCACTAGCCTGTCGTCATTTGCGGGTAGGCTATCGACACTCAAGGGAACGGAGAAGCGTCCTCCCCTGATCCGGTCGCCTTCCGCCTCCTCACTCTTCGGTCCTGGTTTATGAAGTCCATCACTGAGTCCTGCCCTGCTGGATCTGCACCTGCGGCCGCAGCGTCATGCACCCGCTGTATGAGTGTCAGTGCAGAGAGTTCCGAGAAGCTACTCTCTGGCTGTATGTACCGGGTTCTATGGAAGAGCTTGTGTGTCAAAAATTCTTGACAAACTCCACTGATCCACTGCTTGACAGGTTCGAGCGTGGAGCAGGAGCTTGATAACGGTGCGTTGAGGCCGCCCGTTACCACTCATATGCCATGACGGCACGCCATGTGCGCCGGGTTCTATGGAGGTACTTTTGTGTCAAAAAATAATAATAATTTTGACAAGCTCCGTTTATCCACTGTTATGTCAGGTTCGAGCGTAGAGCAGCAGCAGACAGCGACGTGCTGGATTGGTCGCCTGTCAGAGTAAAGAGCACGCTTCTGTCCCTATCTCTGATAACAGCGTGAAGAGATCGCTTGTTTTCAGTGCCTCGACGACAGTTGACAGCGGGGCTCAGGTGGCCTCACTTGTTGAAAAAGCTCGTCCCCCTGCTCGCATGGTGACGACAGGCGTGTGTGTGGGGCCTTCTGCGGCCCATGTCGCTCTGCACTCAGCCAGAGACGAGTCCAGCTCGTGTCTGGCTCTCGAGCTCGGCTCTGGTTCTCGGTTTACCACACACACTGCGCCAGTCCTCAGCTATGATTGGCCGACGGTTGGTGCAGCGTCTTCCATGGCTCCGCCCCCCCCTTTTTGCCGACGGCTGTCGGACCTGATAGGGGTAGGACGCGATGGATCTTCCCTCTTTCGCGTCACCGAGCGGCGTCGGCTGACAGGCTCCTCATTGGCCGCGCTGCCGATGCTCGCCCTCAAACGGATTTACCTGCTTATACTCGGGAAAGCACAGGGCAACTCTTTCCCAGTCTCCTTTATTGGAGACGGCAGCAAAAAGGATAAAACCTTCGCAGCCCTTTCCGCGAGGGCCCCCCACGTCATGACTCGTCCCCGGGAGGGGAGTCTGTGGGCGGGCCCGCCTCTCCTCTCTCCCGAGGACCTGGAGCTCTACCTCTGACAGAGTTCTATCAGGTTTGGAGGTGTGCAGGGCTCCTGTCGGCGCCGTGGCTGGACAGGACGCTACGGAGGGGCTACGCACTGCAGTTCTCTCGAAGGCCCCCACCCTTCTGTGGTGTGCTCGAGACGAGGCTGCGAGGCCCGGACGACACGTCGGCTCTCCAAGAGGGGTTGAGCTCTCTGCTTCAGCGCGGAGCTATAGTGGAGGTGGATCCACTCAGGGCAGGGACAGGGTTTTATTCTCCCTACTTCCTCGTCCCCAAGAAAAACGGCGGTGTCCGGCCAATTTTGGACCTGCGCATCCTCAATGGCTGTGTCGCCAAACGGCCGTTTCGGATGCTCACAGTCAGGCTACTGCTGCAGTGCGTCAGGTCCGGGGATTGGATGACGTCTGTTGACCTAATGGACGCATATTCCCATTGTCCTGAAGCACAGGAAATCCCTCCGATTTGCGACATCGACGACCGGCTGATCCTGGTTTCCTCTCCAGGGGAGGCGGAGGATCATACAGCAAGAGTGCCAGAGCACATCTCCTGTCTAGGCTCTGTAGTCAATCACGACAAGAGCCAGCTGCAACCGACCCAACGGCTCCAATATCTGGGGTTAGTCCTGGACTCCAGAAACATGAGAGCCTTGTTCTCGCTGGAGAGGCAGGCGGCGATAGTGGACCTAGGTCGGGCCGCACTGGACGGGCCTCAGATTCGCCCTCAGCGGATCCGCTCACTACTGGGCATGATGGCGGCGGCTCACCCGGTGGTGAAGCTGGGCCTGTTGCATATGAGGAACCTCCAGAGGGGGTTTTCCCGTCTCATAGGGATGTCGAGGCCGGTGCGGGTTCCTCCGGCGGCACGGAACGACATTGCCTTCTGGCTGGTCCGCAGTCGGCTTCCAGAGGGAGTATGACTGGGTCTAGCGGACCGCCATGTGGAAGTTTTCACAGACGCCTCCCTGACCGGTTGGGGCGGCGTGCTGGGTCATCACTCTGCAGGCGGCGTCTGGGCCTCGCCTTTGAGACACATCAACCTCCTGGAGATGGAAGCAGTGCAGAATGTCCTCTTGCACTTCGCAGCCAGTCTGGAGGGTCAGCATGTGCTGGTCCGGACGGACAACACCACTGTGGCCGCCTATCTGAACAAGCAGGGGGGACCAGGTCTCCGATGCACGCGGGGTGGGGCGGGGCAGACGCACACACACACACACACACACACACACACACACACACACACACACACACACACACACACACACACACACACACACACACACACACACACGCACAGACAAACACAGGAGGGAAAGAGACAGAGAGGGAGACACGTTTGTCCTGGAACTTACGTGATCTGAAGAAAACAGGTGAGGAGGATATTATTAGCCTTTAACCGCGTTTGCATTGTGGTTTTCTTCACTGTGTAGTTAGTTAGCGCGAGGCTAAAAGTTAGGAAAGTTAGCTAGCTAGCAAGGCCGTGCTACAACTTGTCCTGAGCCCTTTCCTCGCAAATATGAGCGACTCAAGTGACAAACTTCATTCATATCATTAGATTCTTCATCTCTGTAATCGCTCCACGCTGCCATGTTGTTGTTTTGAATGTGTTACGCAGCGGAGGGGGCGGCTGATGCGCTACGGTAACCCACAAGGACAACGCGACAAAGTCCGGAAAAAAAAAAAACATGTTTGGGGGGTCGGATTGTACAAATTATGAAATATCTCGATATCCCAATTTTGCATATCGTCCAGACAACAATTTCGATATTATCGTCTAAACGATATATCTCCCACCTCTACTGGGTAACCTGTATTACATTGCGCAACAATAATACATGTAAATACATTCTTTGGGCATTACCACTTAGCTTCAAACGAATGTTGTTTTTAATTATTATTATTATTTTTTTAAATCAACAGTTGAGTCATTATACTTGGGGTTGGGCTTCAAATCTGACGTGAGCATGTCACATATGAAGAATCTCTGGATGACACATGGGCGGATGAGCGAGTTAGAGCTTTTGGTTGCTCACTGGTGGGACGGTGGGCAGTCGGCTGAGAGGGGAAACCGGGGCTGCGGTGTTGGCGGGTGAGCGTCCGGTGTACCTGGTGTTGCTGCTTGAGAACAAGAGTCATTAGGGTCGATGTGTTGAGATGGTGGCGGCGATTCCTCCTGTAGACGCCTCCATTAGATTGGACAATGTAGGAGCTCTTTGCACGCCAGTTTCACCGTGCCGAGGCGTCCCTTTGTGGTCTGCAACCTAACGTCCTTCAGCAAGTGGCAGTAGTGGGCGACTGGATGCATCGTACTGTTTTTGAATGAGTCTTTTCTTTTGAAGTTGTGTAGCAACCTGGTTTGTGCTCTTTGAGGCAGGTGCTCGCAGATTGTTGTTGACAGGGAATGTTGACGAGAGACGTTCTGCTGGTGATCCCAGCGTATTGTCGCGATGAATGTTCCTAACGCCGTATCATATAGGATACACGAGTTTTTGAGCCCTCTAAATCAAATCAAATCAAACTTTATTTATAAAGCGCTTTTCATACAAAATGTAACACAAAGTGCTTTACAGTGCTTAAAAAATCATTAAAATAGTCTACATGAGCATTGTGACATTTTTTCCTTGAAAAACCCGATGTATACAATTATTACATTACAACGATAATCCACCAGAGGGCAGTAATCTGCTCACTAGAGGCCTTTCCCACTGTTCTACAAGACTGCTATTAATCAGGAAGTGGACAGGTGTGATTTTCAAGAAGAACTTTGCAAATTTTGGAAAAGTTAAGTTAAGATTTTTTTTTTTTTTGTGAATCATCAATAGGAACAGTTACTGGGTTGGTGCAATGTGAAATTACTTAATATTTCATAATCTATGTTTTAGTAAAACAGTGTTAAAAATTGCGTATCAAATTTGTTACAGCAGGTGTATAAGGTCATGTAACTCTAAATCAGTCAATTGTAATTTTATTGTATTTCATGCATTATAAATAATATCAAGCAACATACTGTGTTTTATTTTCAAGTAAACTAATTAAATGTTTAAATTACATTATTTGATACATTCAGAGCAAAAAATCAGATATGCAACTTGTTGTATCATGTTGATTGATGACTAGTTTGGTGTTGCAATGGTATGATTGATAGCAACTTCGTTTTGCTTACTGATTTTCACCAAAAACTGACCAATTCAAAGAAAAAATATACAATAATCTCATAATGCAGAGTGCATCTTTGTCTGAACAAGGACAGAAACTGTTTTCAAGCCTATCATTACTCAAAATAAAAAGGTTGTGAACTGCAAAATGAGTAAAAATAACTGAAATGTTATGTCTTCCAGACTTCCACCCTGCCAGTTCCATTGCTGCATTGTTTTTGTTGGATTTGTTTGTGTATTTTTTGTTCAAGAAAAACACAATTTGTGAGCATTGTGGCCCGTTGTATCAAATATGATACAAATTAAAACTCCTATATGGAAATGGATATTTGAATTTTTTTTTTTTAATTTGTTCAGAAGGACCAATAAAGGCTCCAGTTTCAAAGAATTGGAATTTTCTGTCAATTATTTAATGGTTTGGGCTTTAATAGGGTTTAACAGATTGTTCCGTCTCTGTGTGACTTTTCCATGAGCTGTTTGGCAGCTGCGCGTTCAGCTAATCCATTTGATTGTGGGTACTCTGGACTGCTGGTGACGTGAACAAAGTCCCATTGTTTGGCAAAGTCCTGGAAACGTTGGCTTATGTACTGTCTGTCTGAGATCAGGCTCCATGAACAGAAAAATGTATTTTCAGCTTTTTGATAACGGTTGCTGATGACATGTCACAGAGAAGATCTCAAACCATCCTGAGTACGAGTCTACCAATACCGAGTACTGTTGACCGTGCCATTTGAAAATGTCGGTGGCGACTATGGACCATGGCAGAGTAGGAGCTGGATCAGGAAATGGAAAAAGATCTGGTTGAGACGCGTGATGTTGGTGTGGACGTGATGAAGAGAGAACCGGAGATTATTCAGAGGGAATCGCACGAAAGAGACAAAGACCTTCGAGGAGTTAAAGACGTGACGGAGGAAGAGTCCGAGACGACCAAAGAAACTGAGCAGGAAGTGGCTGTGCGGAAATCTGCCAAGAAACGACAGAAGGCGTCGAGTAAAACGGGGAAAAGGAAAAGCGTTTTGGTGGAAGATCTCGTGTCTAAACTGGCACAAAACGAGGAGAGATGTGAGGAGAAAACACCTGAGAAAACATCAGAGAAACGAGAGAAAACATCAGAGAAACGAGAGAAAACATCAGAGAAACGAGAGAAAACACCTGAGAAAACATTCGAGAAAACCTGTGAGAAACGAGAGAAAACACCTGAGAAAACATCCAAGAAACAAGAGAAAACATTCGAGAAAACATTCGAAAAACGAGCAGAGAAAACATTCGAGAAACGAGCAGAGAAAACGCCTGAGAAACGAGAGAAAACCTGTGAGAAAGGAGAGAAAACCTGTGAGAAAGGAGAGAAAACCTGTGAGAAAGGAGAGAAAACCTGTGAGAAACGAGAGAAAACCTGTGAGAAAGGGGCGGAGACTCTGGTGGAGAACGGGGATGAAGCCGCAGTGGATTCAGGCGAGAACAGGGACATGGCGTCTCCGGAAAAGGCCGATCCCGCGCCGCAGACGCCGTCGTCCGCTGAGGTCTTCCTGAAGCCGTCGGGCCGTCCTCCGCTCTTCCTCCAGCGCCAGGCCTCGTCGGGCGCCAAGGCGACGGAGTGCGAGGAGGACGAGGGCATCCACGAGGCCGGCAGCGACGTCAGCGACAGCGCGTCCGAGTGCAGCGACGACTCAGGCCTGAAGATGCTCACGCCCACTACGGAGGACGCTCCGGCCACGCCCACCACGGAGGACGCTCCGGCCACGCCCACCGAGCTCAAGGCCACGCCCGCCGAGCTCAAGGCCACGCCCGCCGAGCTCAAGGCCACGCCCGCCGAGCTCAAGGCCACGCCCGCAGAGCTCAAGGCCACGCCCGCCGAGCTCAAGGCCACGCCCGCCGAGCTCAAGGCCACGCCCACCGAGCTCAAGGCCACGCCCGCCGAGCTCAAGGCCACGCCCGCCGAGCTCAAGCCTCACCTCTGCATCTTCTGCGACCGCACCTTCCCCTTTAAGAGCGACTACCAGCGCCACCTCAACCGCCACCTGGTCAACGTGTACTACATGGACAGCAGCAAGGGGGCGCTCAAGTGACAGGCAGAGTAACTAAAGACTCGATGAAGACTCGCCACTTTCATCAGGCAAACAAGTCCAAGCGTCCAATAACAGCAGAGCTGGTTGTCACACTTTCAGCCCAAACTCTCGATGTTTAGATTTATCCAGGAAGTGACTCCAACATGTCTGTGTGTCTCCCTTTCTCACGCTTATTCATTCACTAATACTCACATGTTTGGTATCCACGTGTAGCAGGAAAGGCTGTGACCCAGATGACTCTGTAATCCAAATATGGTCATTTCCTTTGTGGGAGACAGTTTTCCAACATTTTTCAAAATGTTTCCAAAAAATAATAAATAAAATAAAATAAAATAGAATCTAAACTTTCCAAAACGCAAACTTTTCCAACATTTTCAGAAAAGTTTTTAAAAATGTTGGAAACTTTTTTTTTTAATTTTGAAAAATAAAGTTACAATGTTATGAATTAATGAATTTTTTTTAAATTTAAAAGTAATACTTTTTTTGAATATTTTTATAAATAATACAAATCTTTTTTGGGGAAGGTTTTGAAAATGTTTGAAGCTTCAATGAGGTTTTTGTTCATATGAATTTATAAAAACTCTAATGATGAGATAAACTGGAGAATGAGGATGATACAGACGATGTTCAGGAACAATATCGAGTCACAGCGCCCCCTGCTGTGGCTGTAAAACCCCACGTGACGACGAGCCCCGGGCTGCAACACCACAGCTGCAGGAACTGAACCGACGACCTCCTGGTCTCTGGTTTTGGTGGATCTGGGGCCAAATCAGCTGCTCATTCAAACCTTTCCATCGAGTATGTTCGACTCTGTTTTCACACGTTGGAAACTTTAACACTAAGTTGTAAATATTCATTTAGTTTTGTAACAGTTTGTGAAGCAGCGACGACTGAAAAGTTTCCAATCAAATATTTCAGTGATTTAGTTTCTTTACAGAATCTCGTCTGTGCCGTAGAAACTTTGTACCAGTTATTTTTAAAGCTTTTTCCTGCTTATTTTTTCACTTTGACTTTGTCAGAAAAAGAGATTTCAAACAAACATTAAAAACCTGTTAAAACATGTACAACAGGTTCCTCCAGACCTGGATCAAGATGAAATCAGGTCTGAAATAAACCTCATTAAGTCTAAACTGGGCCTAAACACCTGGGAATCGACATGTCAAATATGTAAAAAAGTTGTATTTTGGTGATTTGTGCAGATCTGGACTCGTTATAAACTGTATTATATTGATCTACATTATAGAAACTGTGGACTGATTTATTCTGAGCCTTTGCTCCTGAATCGTCCTGTAACTTCTCAGATTGAGCCTGTTTTTTCACTTCTGTAACTTTAGTTTCACCTGAAGTGCCTTCGATAATCCACTCACTGTAATAATTATGATTCATCTGTAAATACATTGTTTTGTACTCCACACCAAAGACACATTAAAATCTGCAAAAGACAAAAACCTGACGGACTTTGGAGTTTCTTCATATTAACGAGCGGATGATTCTCTGAATAAGACTTTTACTCATAAGATTTAAGAGATTTAACCTTTTGTTGCTCCTGTTCCAGCCTTGTTAGTCTGGGGACCAGCTCATGTTCCTGTAGGAGAGGTGTCCAGACTCGTTTCTTGTGCTGAATGTCTCTCATATGCGTCTAAACAAACTATAAACTATGTGGAATAGTGCGTTCTGTGATTTGGGTCATGGTCTCCAGGCTGCTGTGAAGTTCCAAATGATTGGAGCGCCCACAGCAGTGTGGGGATTCCAGGCTACTTCCAAGGTTCACATCATTTTAGTAGGTCTGGTTAGAACCTAATACTGTCCGTGTGAAAATGACCAGGCCAATATTATTATTTTCTCTGGTAAAAGTCGCCACTAGGGGGCGCCAAAACTGCATAAACTGAGGCGACCCGGCCTTTTTAACAGGATTACCATAATCACGGCTTGAATCTGTCTCTGAACCCCATAAAAACCCCATAAAACTCAATAAAACGTCTAGAGTTCTTTCCAGTATTGATCCGTCTATCTTTGTATCAGGGATTGAGCGATACCACACACTTGTACTCATTCACCTCTTAACCCCGGCCTTCTCCAACTGCATTATCTGAGCTTCGTATTGTGGAGGATGAAAGAGACGAGAAACGCTGGAGCCTCTGCAAACTTTATTTTCTTCATCAATCTAGATGAACGGGAAACAACACGCGCCACATTCTAAACTTCCATCACAGGACAACAGCCCTTCAAAATAAGAGAGGGCTTTGTGTGTTCATAAGAAGTGACACAACACAGTGCCCCCTAGAACACACAAAAACAGGACGTTGAGATAATGTAAATCTGTATAGCACAATGGGGACGCCCCTGAATATTGATGGGTATTTCACACACTGTAAAACTAACCCAGTGACTAAAAAGTGCTCAGAAAAGAATGTCAAATAAAGAGATGCAGCATGTACATATGACATGAAATTTAGCTGCAGCAAAAATAATGAAAACGGTGTAGGCGACAGCTGAAGCTGCTAAACACCCGTACGGGAAAATGGGATGAGGCAAAAACAGACCAATTAGTAATCAGTAACATCACAATATAATTATTACATAAATAAAACATGACGCTGTTTAATAAAATATAAATATTGTTTTTGGATATGAGAGAGAGAGAGACCCTTTCCACAAAATGAGAAAATCATGGAAAAGTGTATTTATTTCCATTTGTTTATTTGTTTATTTATTTGTTTGAGCAGTCAACCCGCCCAAAGGGAGTGGGCTGAAGCCAAAGGCTTATAAGCGCCCACCCCAAAATAAAAATAACATTACATTTAATATTTACAAGGTAGCAAATCATAAACAAAGGAACATAGGGCAAAGTAACAATAAATGATGAAGAAGAATAAAACAAAAACAACAGCAAAATAAAGAACAAAAGAATGTGCTACTTTTATGTTATAAAGGTTCATTAATACATATTATATTCTGAGATCTTGCTACTTCCCAGTTGTCATTACCATTCTTAATATAATTTAATTTGGGTTTAATTATCATTATTATTATATTTGTTTAATTGAGTTATATGTGAAGTATGCATAGTGTGGTGCATTAAAAAGCCAGGGTGTAGAACGGGTCCATTGAAGAGGGCAGTAACTCCCCCTCAACAAACCCCCACCCAGCTGCCCTAACAGCTGATTTGTAGATGATGTTCCTATGCTGAGTGGTGCATTAAAAGACAAGGTTTTGAGCCCGTTGGGAGGGTCCCTCTCAACAGATTCATAACTTGCCTACCCTAATTCTCAATTTGTAAATTTGAGCAATAGAATGACAACCGTTCCAAGCAGCAACACTCTTCCTTGATTATAGATAATTGATCCTACTGCGCCTCCTAGTGGCAACACATTTCTTGTTCTCTGTATGTTTCAAAAGTCTTTTGTTTGTATTTATACAACATCATTTCCATAAGTTCATTCAAAACGTTAAACAATGCAACATAAAAGTTAGGATCAGTTTTCCTTAGCTTTCAAATGAGCTGTTTCTCTCAAAGTCGAGAAGCTTTTAGATTTGGGTAAAGCTGAACTGGAGAAAATGCCCTCAGTTAAAGCGAGGATAAGAGTTTAACAGAAACAGCAGGACTTTTGAAAAACTATTATTGTCATTTTAGTTCTTCCTTTGACACTGCAGTAATATATGAAACATCATACTCAGAGGCGGGTAGTACTCAGGTACATTCATGTACTTTTTGTAATTGTACTTCTATTTGAGTAAAATTATAATGAAGTATCTGTTTCTTAAGTGAATATTTTAGCGACAAAAGCTTAATCTTGATCAAATATAAAACAGATCGTCTCGTGCTCCTGGTTTTTAAGAATGATTTAGTTTTAGTTTCATTTATGTTTTTCACAGTTAAGTTAATACTTGCTCTTTAATAAACACCAATACAAACGGCCCTAAGTGCCCCTGCTGTAGGTGCTGCCTCCTGCTGGTGTAAGTCTGTACTGCCACACTTGTCTCTTCTGGCTCAGGGTCAGAGGTCAGGACAGTTTATGCAGGAAATAAAAAAGCCTCTGGTGTCTGTGACGTCTCCCTCAGACTCTAAAACAGATCTAGGATTTTATTATTGTTTTTGAAAGAAAAGAATCGTCAGAATTAAGACCAACACAAATGTTTATGAGAAAAGCTTTATTTAAGAACAGCTGTGATATGATTATAATATAAATGTGGACGAATAAAAGCACAAACTATTGAACATATGGTCTCTGTAAATGAACAGGTTTGACTGAAGCTCAAACTAATAAAGGAGAGTCACAGGTTTAATGACACAATCAGGAGGAATCAGTGAAAGCCAGGTCCTGCAGACTGACCCAGGCCTCATGTTTGTCCTCAGCTCCTCCAGGAGATTCATGAAGCTTCACTTTGCCCGTCCCTACAGCTTCTTCAGCTCCTCCAGCTTCATCTGTTCTGCCAGCTGCCCCATTTAATTACAGCCTGTGAATTACAGGAACAGTCCTATAGGTCTAGAAGAGAAGTAGAGAGCGCTGCACTGGACAATGTTGGAAAAAAGACTTACAAAAATCAGGTGCTCTTCAGGCTTGGAGGGCATACAGTTAGTGAGGCAATATAGAGGAAGCTGAGGCACTCTGAATTTGCATAGATTTATTTTTGACGCGTTTCGACTCAGAAGGTCTTCATCAGAATTATGTGCGACACTTATAGACATGACTGTCTGAGGAAGGGCTGGCTTGACGCCCGAAACGTTACACGACTTACTACTTGGTGCAAGCAAATATAAATTGTGGGAGCAAACGTGAGCTGTGCGGCACTCGCTTTTTTCTTTATAAATGACAGTTAAACATGAGGCGAGTCCTGCCTCTGTGGAAGGTGCAGAGCCACAGACAGAGCTCCTTCTCTCCTCGTTTTAACCCCTAAAGTTTATCTTTCCTTATATTTATTGTAATTGATCATCAGGCCAATACAGTGACAAAGGCCTCAGGTCGCTCACGCTATTTTCGCAGAATTAATTATGCTAATTAGCCGCGCGCATTTGGAGACTTTCATTATAAATGTGCAGCTTTGGAGACGAGTCAACGTGGTTCCAGTGAAAAGGGCTCGTGCCATTTAGCCTATTCCAGCTTAACGTTTTAGAACAAGAATTTACTGACAGTACACTTAAAGGCTTCAAATATGGAGAGAATCAGGCTGAAGCCCTTGAGTTTGTTGTTCATGCCTGTGGCCACAGAGACAACATATAGTTTGTAAAATAGCATTTTAATGGATATTTAAAGTCACACATTTGTTATTCTCAGCACAATATCCCATGTCCCTGGTGCAGCCCTCCTGTTTAATGTGGTATGATAATAATCATTATGTTCTATCTAAAACGAGCCATTTCAATTGGCCCAATGTAAGAATATTCCACCCAGGGTGCGATTTGTCAAAAAAACAGAAGTGGGGATAGTTACTCAATCACTATTATTGCATAAAAAGCAGATGCATTTCCTGCTGTTGAACTTGATCCCAGTGTTGTAAGATGTGTTCTAACTGTAGTAGCTCAGTGTGTGTGTGTGTGTGTGTGTGTATGTGTGTGTGTGTGTGTGTGTGTGTGTGTGTGTGTGTGTGTGTGTGTGTGTGTGTGTGTGTGTGTGTGTGTGTGTGTGTGTGTGTGTGTGTGGAGCGGAGGGTGAAGTTGATGCCGTTGTGTACAGGGCGTCCGTGCCTGTGTGTTTTTGGGCTGAATATAAGCCCGTAATGATCCAGCCTATAGCTACTCCGAGGCAGATATTTATATACGAGACACATAGGCCTTACGTGTTCCTCCGTATAGTTTTGGATTATATTCAGTGAGGGCAGCGAGGGAAACAGGAGATGAGAGACTTCAAATGGCCTGTGCATAGGCGACTGAAGTAGAGGGGCGACCCCTCCAGAGCGCGTGTTGCTCAGGGAGTTGGGCCGTTTTGGAAAACTCCAGCGTAGTGTGACCAGGGCCACAGGTGTCTTCCTTTTTTGAGGGACAGAGCTGGAAATGTAACATGCACATGCGCACGGCTGGCACTTCTCAGAACCGAATCAGAACCGTGTGTAAAGCTTCCTAATCCTGCTTGTCAAACTGTCGTAAAACACGCTGGGTGTCACACATGGCTGGGGGCATTAACGAACGGGTTACGGGTTCCCCCGCGGTCCCCGCAGGCTGCCCGCGGATCGGTTGCCGCCATGCGCGCATTCATAGTTCAGCCACGATTCATTCTATCATCTTTACAGCGGGTTTTTGTGATGTAAAATAAGCAGCGTTTTGCTGCTTGTGATCCAGAGACGCTTTTGTGGAGCTCAAAGTCTCCACGGCATGTAGGCAGTGGCATAGCAAGGGTACGAGGGGCCCCAAGCAGGAATGTCAGTAGGGGGCCCTCTGGTGGCCGTTTTGTGTTCTGCAATGGGGCGAGGAGGAGGGACAATGATATTTGTTTGCCAAGCAATGAAGGCTAATAAAAGAAGGCACTTCAGAGACATACAACTACAGTAACTTATTACACTCCTGTCTTGCTCTCCTTCTTCTTCTTTCTCCTTTTCTTTCGTTCTTGCTGCCAGAGGCATCACTTCTCTTCATTTTGGAGGAGATGCGTAACTGCTCTGTTTACACCAACACGTGGGTTTGCGCTGTCTCTCTCTCTCTCTCCTTCCCCTCTGAGAAGCAGGTGGGGGAGGGGCGCTCATGGGGCTCTTTCAGGGAGTATGCGACGGACAACTGTCGTTGCACCTTGTCAATGCTGGTGCAGTGACTTCATTCTCTTGGTCATTTCTGTCAAATCTGTTGGCCCTCTGGGGGCCCCTGCTGGCTTGGGGGCCCCAGGCAGCTGCCTGCCTTGCCTTATGGCAAACTACGCCTCTGCATGTAGGTCTGTGCGAGACTTCTCTGTCCCTCTCCTGCAGCTGCACAGAGGGAGAGAGAGAGCGCGAGGGGATAAGACAGTCCTGTTCATTTCTGTATGTGTGCAAAATAGATTGAACTGATCATAAAGTCAATAGGACATAACACAGTTCCCTGTGCAGATTCATTCATCAGAAATGACACGTGCAGCCTTACAGGCTACACTTAAAAAGTCCACTCTCCCCGGCGCTCGAGCCTGTGCCATCCCGGGAGCGCGTCAGCTTTCAGGCATTCAGAAGAAAAAATACAACACCTATTTGCACAGTTCTGCAAAAATCCTGGTGCTGGTGAGGAGACATGTGATCCATGAGTGTTTTCTGACTCTCAGAAGGAGGGATAGGGATAAAAGAAACAGAAACAAGAAACCCCCCCCAGCAAATCGCACCCTGATTCCACCACCAATTTAAATATCTATATCACTGCAGGATTAAAGGTTATTCCATTTCTGTAACAGGAGCCAAATCAGAGGAAATGTCAAACATTGAATACACAATAAACAAACAAACCATGAACTACTGTACGTATCCAGGACAAATCTGTATTGAATATGTGTTTGTATATGAAGCATTTATAGGCCTATAAACCACTGTTATGTGGTTAAAAAAACATACAATATTAAGGGATTTTGTGCGATGCCCTTGAGTACAAGTACAAAGAAAAATGGACCAGACTGGACATTAAACCGGCTTAACAAACAGTTTAGAAATACAGTGTTGAACGTTATCAAATGCCATATCAGAAATAATCAAAGATTGCATGGTACATTAGTAACTCAGAGACAGTGTTAGTCATAAAACACGTGACCGAGGAGGAAGTTAAAGGAAGGGAGAAAAGTCTATTTCCTCATTAAGGCCTGGATGTGTCATAGCTTTTAGTTGGTTTATCCAAAAGGTCTCCCTGTGGAGAAGTTGTTTGAGACGGTCACCACCCATTGGGTGTTGTGGGATGGCTTTCAGAGAGTTAGGGTTACTGTGGCCAACCTGTTTATAATGTTTAGCCAGTGGATAGAGCAGGTTCTTATGGCATATTTATGTTCTGCGAGTCATTCCTTGAGCTCTCGTTTAGTGCGGCCTATATAGAAGCAACCGCATTGGCATTCAAGCCTATAGACAACAAAGGTGGTATTGCAATTCGCAAAGATCCAAAAGATCCAGCATGTGTATAGTTTTTGATTAAAAACATCAACAAACGAGTCAGTGTGTGTAATGTTATTGCAGTGGTTGCAGTTACCACATCTGAAAGTGCCACTGCGCTGCGATAGCCAAGTTGTTTGTTGAGGTATTTAATTTTCTCTCTGGATTGATAGTGATTTTGAGATCCAGGAAACTGATTCAATGCTTTATTCTGTACTCAACTTGATGTTGTTGTTAGTGTCGTTGAGATTGTTGTAAAAGCATTTAAGTTGTGCCTCAGTTCCAGTGAAAATGAAAAGGAGATCATCTATGTATCTTCCATACCACATAATACAATGTAAGACGGGATTACTGTCATGGAACAAGTGTCTCCCATGAGTCCGGCGTAATTTGGGGCATACGCGGCTCCCATAGCAGTGCCTTTGGTCTGGAGGAAGAGACTGGGCTTTTAGCAGCACTAAGTTTTCATTTTGGTTTCTGCCCCACAGCCTCATTTAATTACAGGAACAGTCTTATAGGTCTATTGCCTAACATTCACTACAGTTTGGTTAATGTGTGATGTTATTAATATATGATATTATTAATATGTGATATTATTAATATATGATATTATTAACATGTGATATTAATATATTATATTATTAATATATTATATTATTAATATATGATATTATTAATATGTGATATTAATATGTGATATTAATATGTTATATTATTAATATATGATATTTATATTAATATATTATATTATTAATATGCCATATTATTAATACGAAGACGCAGTTTTCGTCCCGGTCGTGGCACACTGGACCAGCTCTATACCCTACATCGGGTGCTCGAGGGTTCGTGGGAGTTCGCCCAACCAGTCCACATGTGCTTTGTGGATTTGGAGAAAGCGTTCGACCGTGTCCCTCGTGGTGCCCTGTGGGGGGTGCTCCGGGAGTATGGGGTCCGGGGCCCTCTGCTAAGGGCTGTCCGTTCCCTGTATGACCGCAGCAGGAGCTTGGTTCGCATTGCCGGCAGTAAGTCAGACTTGTTTCCGGTGCGTGTTGGTCTCCGCCAGGGCTGCCCTATGTCACCGGTTCTGTTCATTACCTTTATGGACAGAATTTCTAGGCGCAGCCAGGGGCCGGAGGGTGTCCGGTTTGGGAACCTCAGGATCTCATCTCTGCTGTTTGCAGACGATGTTGTTCTGTTGGCTTCATCAAATCAGGACCTCCAGCTGCTCTGGGGCGGTTTGCAGCCGAGTGTGAAGCGGCCGGGATGAGGATCAGCACCTCCAAATCTGAGGCCATGGTTTTCCTTCCCCGCTTCAGGTCGGTGGGGAGTCCTTACCTCAAGTGGAGGAGTTCAAGTATCTCGGGGTCTTGTTCACGAGTGAGGGACGGATGGAGCGTGAGATCGATAGACGGATCGGTGCAGCGTCAGCAGTGATGCGGTCGCTGTATCGGACTGTTGTGGTGAAGAGGGAGCTGAGTCAGGGGGCAAAGCTCTCGATTTACCGATCGATCTACGTTCCCACCCTCACCTATAGTCATGAGATCTGGGTAATGACCGAAAGGACAAGATCGCGAATACAAGCGGCCGAAATGAGTTTCCTTCGCAGGGTGGCTGGGCGCACCCTCCGAGATCGGGTGAGGAGCTCAGTTACCCGGGAGGAGCTCGGAGTAGAGTCGCTGCTCCTTCACGTCGAAAGGAGCCAGCTGAGGTGGCTAGGGCATCTGTTCCGGATGCCTCCTGGTCGCCTCCCTCGGGAGGTGTTCCAGGCATGTCCTATTGGGAGGAGGCCTCGTGGAAGACCCAGGACACGCTGGTGGGACTATGTCTCCTAGCTGGCCTGGTGTCGCCTGGAGGAGGTGTGGGTCCCCCAGAACAGCTGGAGGAGGTGTGCATGGATCGGGAAGTCTTGGCATCTCCGCTGAGACTGCTGCCTCCGCGACCCGGCCCCGGATGAAGCGGAAGAAAATGGATGGATGGATGGATATTATTAATATGTGATATTATTAATATGTGATATTATTAATATATGATATTAATATGTGATATTATTAATATGCGATATTATTAATATATGATATTATTAATATATGATATTATTAATATGTGATATTATTATATGTGATATTATTAATATGTGATATTATTAATATATATTATTAATATATGATATTATTATGTGATATTATTAATATTGATATTATTAATATGATATTATAATATGTGATATTATTATATATTATATATATATTATATTATTAATATTGATATTAATATGTGATATTATTAATATGTGATATTATTAATATATATTATTAATATATGATATTATTAATATGTGATGTTATTAATATGTGACATTATTAACATATGATATTATTAATATGTGATATTATTAATATGTGACATTATTAATATATGATATTATTAATATGTGATATTATTAATATATGATATAATTAATATGTGATATTATTAATATGTGACATTATTAATATGTGATATTATTAATACATATTAATATATGATATTATTAATATGTGATATTATTAATATGTGACATTATTAATATGTGATATTATTAATACATATTAATATATGATATTATTAATATGTGATATTATTAATATGTGATATTATTAATACATATTAATATATGATATAATTAATATGTGATATTATTAATATGTATATTATTAATATGTCATATTATTAATATGTCATATTAATATGTGATATTATTAATATGTGATATATTATATTAATATGTGATATTATTAATATGTGATTATTATTTATAATATGTGATATTATTATATTATATTATATATTATTATTATATTATTAATATGTGATATTATTAATATATGATATTATTAATATGTGACATTATTAATATATGATATTATTAATATGTGATATTATTAATATATGATATTAATATATTATATTATTATGTGATATAATTAATATGTGATATAATTAATATGTGACATTATTAATATATGATATTATTAATATGTGATATTATTAATATGTGATATTATTAATATATGACATTATTAATATGTGAAATTATTAATATGTGATATTATTAATATATGACATTATTAATATGTGATATTATTAATATGTGATGGACAAATTGAAGGGTCTTTATAATTTTTGCAGTGCATATAATTGGCCATCCCCGCACCTGCTAAAAAAATAAAGTTTATCCACTAGAAACACCAAACCACTGGAGTGAACAGCTGGATCAGTTTTGTAGATTTGGATAAAGCTGAACTGGAGAAAATGCACTTGTTTAAGGCGGAGGTTAAGAGGTTTATATCTCAGTGGACTTTACATAAACAATACTCACACAATCCAAAAGTCTGGAGGCTTCACTCAGAAACAGAGGAATCTTTGGTAAACTTTGGGCATGAAGCCTGACTGCACAGGTCTCTGTCTGAAACCTGTGAGGGAAAGTGTTAAAGAGAATTCTGTTTCATCATCTTTGATTCAGAATGTGCTTTAGGAAAATGTCCTCATGTTGAATAAATAAATGTAAAGACTCACCGTGATCTGATGCTCACAGACGCAGTCTGCTCTGAGGACCGTTATCTGCAGCCTCAGTGCAACAAGGAAATGAGAGATTCCTGTAAAACATGTGACCTGCTCAGCCAATCACAGTACAGTTATGTGGGGTGGGCGGGTCTAACTGATTAACTTTTTATACAGTGACGATGGTTGAAGCAGTTGTAGTTGCAGCAGCAAACAGAAAACATGACTTAACAAAGTTGGTTTAACCTGCATTCATTCATTTTTACTCACAATTTTACTCTAATGTTCATATTTTAACAAAACAAAGTAATAGTAGTTTAGTATATTTAAATGTTGTTGAAATTTAGTTTTTTGTCCTTTTTTTGTTGCATTGTCACCCTTGTTTTCTTCTCATTTTGTCGCTTATTCAACGCTTTTTTTTCAAGAAGTTTTTAGATTTGGGTAAAGCCAAACTGGAGAAAATGTGCTCGGTTCAGGCGAGGGTTAAAGGAATAGGCCAGCGTTTTTAAATACTGAGATCTGTTCTTACCTGAGCTTAGACGAGTTCATCTGTCTGGTCTCCACGTGTGCCTTCAGTAAACACAGCACAGACGGCGTTAGCATTTAGCCTCTCTCTTCTCCTCTATAGCTCCAAACCAGGTGAAGATAGAAGCTACCAAACTCTTCCACGTTTTCCAAATTTAAATATGGTTACGTGAAGTGTTACACTATAAAGTATAATTACACAAAATTAAACAATATGGATTTTCTAAGCGGATAAAAAGGGGAACTATATTGTAAGGCGTAATAATACCAGGAATAATTCGGCATCCGCACAGTAAAGTGAAGATATCACTGCGCCGTCATATTTCCATGTGTATTTCCATTACGTTTAATTTCCAAACAGAAAATGTACGCATATTGGAAATTCCAATACTTTAATTTTCAAACATAGAATTTACGCATATGAGAAATCGTTTTATCACTGTTTGATGTCAAGTCAGGACTATTGAGTACGCTTGAGGACAAGGTAGAGTGGGGACTATTGAGGTCAAGCGAGGTCTATTAAGGACTATAGAGAACGTTTGAGGCACTTTAACAGTGCCCCAAATGGAAACTCCAACATGAAAATACCTCAAAAATCATTTTTTCTTCAAGCAATCAGGCTGAAATGTAGTATGTTCATCAGGAGAGGGTGCTGAGTGTAATGATTTCAGTGAATTGGTCAAACTCTCAAGTTAAAGGGTCAAATTGGAGAAAAGACTGGTCAGATTTCTTTTTTGGCTACTTTATGTACCAGTTGGGGCACTTGTCATTGCTTTATCCCCATAAATTCAAAATTACTATAGGTGGGGGCTAATTTTACAGTATGTACATCTCATGGGCATGTACAGTCATGGGCTAAAGCTGCAAGTTTGTGTGACCTTTGCTTCTTTGAAAGTTCATGTAAAAAACAATTCTGTTTAGGACACCTTTTCTGCATTGATAATACCCTAAATCGAAGTCGTTCCCCTCTCCCACTCTGACGGTTAGCTGACAGTTAGGATCTCTTTGAAGTATCTATACAACAAAATAACTTTAGTGTAAGTGCTCGCAAAATGCAACATATAAATAACATAAATACATTTGGTTCATGTTTTATGAGTAAGACAATAATCCACTCTGTTAGTTCTGTCAAAGTCTTTGCATTGGATAAGGTCCAGTCGGTTAACTGGTTAATGTCACACTGATACAAACACTGTTTTATGAAATACATATCTCTGTAGCACAGAGTGAAATATTGATATAGCTGTGAGGCCCTCACAGAACAGCTGGAATTATACTGAGAGTAGATTACACACAGGTGGCCTCTATTTAATGGTTAGGGCAAGGTGTGAACATTCTGCAGTCATTAGGAATGTTATAAAGGCAATTTAATGCACTCAGAAAATCATCATTTTGCTTTCACTTCACAGTTGTCTGTTACTTGTGTGTGAACTTTCAGTAAAAAATTAAAAATAAAATCTTTATGTTTATGGTTGTAAACATAACAAAATGTGCAAAAGTTCAAGGTGTATTAGTACTTTCGAGAGGTACTGTATTGTTGAAATGTGAAATTGTGTTTTGTAATGATAAATCTAATGTTTTATTGACATTTTGATATATTTTTGGTTCTGTATTATTGAAAAATATGTAGAAAATGGATTTGATTAGGAGACCAAGCAACTGTACTTATTTTATTTCAGTTGAACACAAGTAATAAATAGACTTTATAAAGTAGAATACTACAGATGTACTTAAGTGAAAACACTATTTTGTGGTAATGTGTGTTAAAGCTGAAAGTAATACATATTGTGATAAACCAGGTTCTTAATAGTAAAACATTAACAGTAAATACAGAAACAGAAATATAAATGAAAAACATCTGAAGATAATTTCTGTAATTAAAACATGAAGTGAGGCTGCTTCGAACAGCCTCTCATCATTTCTCCAGTTTATTCAGGTTATTCCTCTGGTGTGGCCTCTGCCCTAGACCGGACCCGTAACATGATCATAAAATAATAAAGGAGACCTTTGTACTTGTGTTAACGCATTTACAGCAATTATCTTTCATAGTTTAAAAATGGCTTAAAGGGATACTTCGGGATTTTTGACATAGGGCCTCATTTCCTAGTTATCCAGAGTGTTGTTGATGTCTGGAGATATTTTTTTCTTAAATTCATGCAGTTCTTATATTTGAAGAGTCTAGTTGCGCTAGCCTAGAGCAAGGCTAAAGCAGTTCTATGGTAAACGCTAGCCCGCATTAAAAAACAGTCTGACCCACTCCACAGTGCACCTGAGGTAAATCACTTATAACGCCAGACTAACGATATAAATGTCTGTGTCGATAGGTTAAGTTTAACCATTTTGCGTTTAAAATAACTTATATTTGAGCAGCATCAGCTTCGTGGCTGTAAGCTAAGGCAGCGGCGGAGTGATCTGCGAGAAAATAGTCCCTCAAAATGCGGTAATTCATGTGATACAAGGTCAGTTTTATTTAAAAAAATATTCTATTAAGACAGACATTTATATGGTTAGTCTGGTGTTATATGTGATTTACCTCAGGTGCACTGTGGAGTGGGTCACACTGTTTTTAATGCAGGCTAACTGATACCATAGACATGCACTAGCCTAGCATTAGCTTAGCGCCACTAGACTCTTCAAATATAAGAACTGCATGAATTTAAGAAAAAAATATCTCCAGACATCAACAACACTCTGGATAACTAGGAAATGAGGCCCTATGTCAAAAATCCTGAAGTATCCCTTTAAGCTACGAGGCTCAAATATCTGTATGTTGACCTTGGTGGTAGCCTGAATCAGTGTTCTGAGTAGAACTGTGCAACCCCAAAGCCAAGGGGTGTAACTAGGGTCAGACAGTGGTCAGGCTTCTATTTTTCCATATAACTTCTAAAATACTATAGGTATGGGGCTAATTGTACAGTATGTACATTTCATGAGTGTATATAGTCATGAGCCAAAGCTGCAAGTTACGAACTATGGACTGAACGATTTCCAAGGTCTTAAAATAATGGAAATGTGAACAAAAGATTTTAAATGACACTAATGTGATAACTAAATATCATATATACTTTTGGAACATTTTCTGTCCTCTATCAATGAACGAACCTACGAGCCTTTCTAGAGGTCCGGAGCCTCCTCTCCAGCACCGTTGTCTTTTTTAGTTTATTTCATTTGGATCATCCTAAATTATACCATCACCACTCGTCTTGCTACAAATCAATCCTACAAAACTAATATATTGATTTTGGATAAATATATATATATAGGCCTGTATAAAGTTGTAAGTGGCAGTTTAAGAAGCTTAGCCACAGGATAAGGGAGTTGATGTCATATCAGTTTTGTAAACAGAGTCATCTTATCTGCAGTTTCATAATGTACCACTGGGCGGCTGCGAGACAAAATTGTCACACAATACATAGTTTGAAAGTGAACTTTCAATGAAAGGCGCTTATAAAAGTTAACAGGTTAAATGCTGAACATAAAGAATTGCATTTTGTATCCATAATAACGGAACATAAGGGTTAATCTGTTTGAGGTCCACAAACTCCACCTGGAGTCCTTACACTCAGCTGAGTAACATGATAGCACGGCCTGTTTATTTAATGCCATAGCTGATGATTTGTCCATTTTAATGATATTGTTAATCTAATAGTTGGTTCAGTCAGAACTTGTAAAAGCTTGCTCTAAAGATACTGTAGCTTCTCCTCTTTTCATGTAACTCACATTCAGAGTAAACTGTGTCTTATCAAAGTGGCCATCGTAAACACTGAATCAAACCAGGCCCGGGCTGGCCATATATTTTACCGGGCATTTGACCGGTGGGCCGGTTCCAAAATGGGCCGGTGCGTTAGATTTTATTTCTTTATTTTCTGCGCAGCCCGTGTTTTCTGGAATGGAATCATCCAATGGCCCATCACAGGTGCATCAGTGGCACAGGGACAACAGATGAAAATGAGCTTGTAGCTATCTCTGGTCTGTACAACACATTTGTTGTGCAATGTCCCTGTCAAATAAATAAATAAATAAATAAATAAATAAAATGTGCCGCACGCATGCGCCGGCCCAGTCAATTTATTGTCCCAGTCCGGCCCTGAATCAAACTGTGACCCAATCACGACAAAGACAATAAATGACGCAGAATCATAAAGAGCAGATTAATCCACGCCTCTGTAACATCAGACACACTTTGGACCTTTCTCGAGCCACAGGAAGGTAAGTACGATTACTGAGCTAAGAATCAACAATAGTTTAGATCAATATTTCACTCTGTGCTACAGAAATATGTATTTCATAAAACAGTGTTTCTGTCAGTGTGACATTAACCAGTTAACCGACTGGACCTTAACAAATGCAAAGACTTTGACTGAACTAACAGAGTGGATTATTGTCTAAATCATAAACATGAACCAAATGTATTTATGTTATTTAAATGTTGCATTTTGTGAGTACTTACACTAGAGTTATTTTGTTGTATAACATAAGAGTCTATGTATACTCGTAGTGTATTCCAGTATTACATGAAGTGCAGTAATGCTGTAAACGCGTTAACACAAGTACAAAGGTCTCCTTTATTATTTTATGATCATGTTACGGGTCCGGTCTAGGGGAGAGGCCGCACCAGAGGAATAACCTGAATAAACTGGAGAAATGATGAGAGGCTGTTCGAAGCAGCCTCACTTCATGTTTTAATTACAGAAATTATCTTCAGATGTTTTTCATTTATATTTCTGTTTCTGTATTTACTGTTAATGTTTTACTGTTAAGAACCTGGTTTATCACAATATGTATTACTTTTAGCTTTAACACACATTACCACAAAATAGTGTTTTCACTTATGTACATCTGTAGTATTCTACTTTATAAAGTCTATTTCATTACTTGAGTTCAACTGAAATAAAATAAGTACAGTTGCTTGGTCTCCTAATCAAATCCCTTTTTTACTGAAAGTTCACACACAAGTAACAGACAACTGTGAAGTGAAAGCAAAATGATACATGATTCTGTTATTTTACAAAAAATAGAAAAGTGAAAAGTGGGGCGTGCATAAGTATTCATAGAGCATTTTCTGAGTGCATTAAATTGCCTTTATAACATTCCTAATGACTGCAGAATGTTCACACCTTGCCCTAACCATTAAATAGAGGCCACCTGTGTGTAATCTACTCTCAGTATAATTCCAGCTGTTCTGTGAGGGCCTCAGAGCTATGGTCAGAGTGTATTGGTCACTAAACAACATCATGAAGGCCAAGGAGCTCACCAGAGAGGTCAGGGATAAAGCTGTGGAGAAGTTTTGATTGATTGATTGATTTGATTGATTTGAGCTATTATTTACAATATTTACATCATTACATTTACATTATCACAAAAAACAAGCAAGAAAGCGTATAAGTCCCTTCCCCATATTCAAAATACAATTATTGATTAGCAGCATTGATAATTCGAAGCTTTTACATGTCACAGGTTGAAAATCTGATGAGACTTACAAGTATGAAAAACATAGAGCGAAAATAGAAAAGTTTGGGATTTCTGAGAGTATTTACTTATTTTATAGTTTCCTCTTCTTTTTATCATAGTATGATATCAAGTAGTCATAGTGTTTTAGATACACATATATATACACATACAGACATATGTATACGTATATATACACATACATTACTAGCACACATATTTATTATACATATATTATCATCACCATAATAACAATGACAATAATATTCTCAAACGTATCATCTTCCTGCTTCCACTGTAATAATGATTCTGTTTTCTGTTTTATTTGTAATGACCAGTGGAAGCCATAACAGCATTTTTAATGCTTGTAATTTATCTCAAGTTCCTTTAATACAGATCAAATAGACTTGGTAGATAGAGTTGGTGAGAAATGATTATATCAGCAATGATGTGGTATTTCACAAGTTCACAGTAATACAGATTACTTAAGGAGAGTGACTGAGAGACAAGGTCACATGACTTCATACTTCTCAAACACACTTCTCTTATACTGTCTTTAAATTACTGTAGACTAGCTGCACCTTTAAGTTTTCATCTAAATTATTCCACAGATTTACTCCTCTCCGTGTAATACAATGACTTTTTAGGGTGGAATGGATACTTTGTACTTTCAGATTATGAGTTCCCCTTAGATCGTATCTTCCCTCTCTTTTACCAAACATTAGTTGTATGTTACTAGGGAGCTGGTTATTTACAGCTCTATATATCTGTAACAGGGAATTGAGTTTTATGATGTCATCAAGTTTCATGGTGTTGGATTTCAAGAACAGTATATTTGTATGGTCCCTATACCCCACTTTATGAACAATTCTGATGGCCTTCTTTTGAAGTCTATATAAAACCTGCAAATGACTATTGTAGGTGTTTCCCCAGACCTCTGAGCAGTAGTTTATGTACGGTAGGATTAAGGAACAGTACAGGGTGAAGAGAGACTTTTGTCCAGGAAATATCTACACTTGCCCATTATGGCCACATTTTTCACCAGCTAACCTTATGATTGAAGATCATACACAGAAATGTATATTCCTTGACTTGTTCTATTTGAACATTGTCAATATTGATTTGAATCTGAGTGTCACTATTCCGTTTGCCAAATAAAATATTTTGTTGTTTTCAATAAGTTCAGCGATAGTTTATTTCTATTAAACCATTCTTTGAGTTTGTATATTTCTGTTGTGACCTCTGATATGAGCAGTTGTAGGTCTTTGCTAGAGCCTAGTATAGTTGTGTCATTAGTGAATAATATACATTTTAACTTTGTTGAGACTTCACACAAATCATTGATGTAGAGCAGAAACAATTTAGGTCCTAATATTGACCCCTGGGGGACCCCGCATATTATATTCCTCCATCCTGATACATGTTCATTAATTTGTACTGTTTTCTTTCAGTCAAGTATGACTTCAACCAATTGTTAGTGATCCCTCTGATTCCATCATTATATAGTTTATTTAAAAGTATTTCATGATCTATAGTGTCAAAGGCTTTCTGGAGGTCTATGAATATACCCAATGAATACAGATTATTATCAGTTTATTTTATTTTAGTTTATTTATTTATTTGAACAGGGACAGTGTACAATATACATTAACCTCAGAAAGGAGAGATGCATTGTACCAGGTTGTAGCACTTGTGCTCATTTCCACCTGCAGTCCCTGGGCAGACTGATGTCAATTGTATTGTTGGTGACTTCTTCGCTTAGATTGATTAATGCTTGTGCAGTTGACCTGTTGTTTCTGAACCCATACTGACAGTAACTGAGTAAATTATGTTTATTCACAAAACTGTCCAGGCAGACGGCAAAAAGTTTTTCCAGAATCTTGGATAGTCGGAGATCGGTCTATATTTTGTAAATTGATGATTATCCCCACTTTTATAGATTGGAACAACTTTGGCAATCTTCATGAGGTCAGGGAATTCTCCAGTTGAAAAGGAGAGGTTGCATGTATGTGTTAAAGGCATAGATATATTTTGTATTACTTTTTGATCATGTTCAGGTCAAAGTCGATCCAATCAGTGGATTTTTTATTCTTTTTTATTTTTATTTTTTTTTACTTTTTTTATTTTTATTTATTTAGTAAAGCAGATACACATAACACTTACAGACTCACAAGACAATACATTGACATGAGACAGTACAGTAAAGGAAGTGGAATGCGTACAAAGGCAAAGTGTGTGTGTGTAGTTAGATACGTTTTCCTTTTGTTCTAAACATATTGGACATAATCTATAAACGTATGGTTCAATATAATAAAATATGAGGACAAAACTCAAGACGTGTTGGTTTTGAGATGTCATCTTGGCTTTAATAATCCAAGTGCTGCTTCGATCGTCACTACCTCGGTTGTTGAGCGGCTCTTGTTGGGATTCATAAGAATTGTACAGACTACAACTGAGTTTTGTATTATTATTATTATCACTACCACTATTATTATTACCACCATTATTACCATTATTATTATTATCATCATTATACTTATTTTATTGTAAAGATTTGTGTTATTGTTGTTATTATGATTCTTGTTGGGATTTGTGAGAATTATGCAGACTACTACTGATTTTTGTTATTATCATCATCATCATCATCATCATCATCATCATAATAATCATCATAATCATCACTACCACTATTGTCAATACCACCATCATCATTATTATCATCATCACTATCACCCTCACTACTATTATTATTTTCCATTACTATTATAATTTCCCCCCGGCTTCAGTGTGGTAGGAGAATTAACTGATTTTCCCCTCAGTGCCTACCCATTGGAGAGGGGGAGGGCAGCAGAGGGGGAGAGCCTCTCCCCTCCCAAATTGTCCACCCCACACAGTGAAGGAGGCAAAATGAGGGAGGAGGCGCCAGCAAGAGCAACCCCCTGACCCACAGGAGGAGGGCTGCTCTAGCCTATGAAAGCTCTTCTTTCAGTTATCTAGTCTCACACCTGCACCGTTACCAGCATAACTATAGAATACGTCTAGAAGTTGATTCCCTCCTTTCGCTCTCTTTTTATTTTTGTTTGTTTGTTTGTTTTTAAATTGTGCTTTTATAGATTTCAGGTATGTATTGTCAGCATAATCTCCACATAATGCCAATTAGATTAATAATCAGTTAATATCAACAATAATACTAATAAAGACAGTAGTATAGATAGAAGCAGCACAAAAAGAAGAGGGTAGATTAATAGGCAAAATCAAGAGCGAGAGAAAAACAAAGGACAAAAATAACAGCAAGGGCAATAAAAAAATAAAATAAAAATGAAGGTAGTATTAATAGCAATGACAATAAAACAAAGTGTTGAAAACAGTCCTAAGCGGCAAAATTGACAATTATGGACGATTAAAAATAATATAGAAAAAACAAATGGAAAGGGAGGCAAAATTAATGAATACATAAATATCAATAGCAACAACAATAGCAATGGCGATGTCTATCCATACATGCGAAATTTATGATGCAATTAATTGTGCAAGAATTTAACCAGAGATGACCAGCTAGTAGTGGAAGAGTCTTGATTGTCCAGAGATATAAATTCCAAAGAAATATGATTTAAGAGCAGGTTTTTCCAGTGTGATATATTTGTATTGGTTCTAGATTTCCAATTCATGAGTATGGTCTTTTTGGCGATGGTCAGGGCTACAATAAGCAATTTATTGTCTGTATGGGGATCCGGGTTGATTACTGAGGGATCTCCTAATAGGCAGAGTGAAGATGATAGAGGGATGTGACGGCCCAGGAATGTGGAGAGATGATCTATAATGGTTTTCCAAAAAAGTTTAATAGGCGGACACTCCCAAAGTGCATGAATATAGTTATCTTGGGTATTCAGAGTGCAGTAGTTACAGATGTCCGAAGTGGTGTGGACCATTAGCCTGTGTCCTGTGTAATGTGTCCTGTGAAGAATTTTGTATTGAATAAGTTGTATGTTTGCGTTGTTTGACATGTTGTAAATGTTGGTGCAAATGGATTTCCAGAAGTGTTCATTCGGAGCAATATTTAAGTCTTTTTCCCATTTCTTGGTTGGTATAGATGTTTCTTTATTAGATTGTTGGATGGTTATATATATTTTGGCTATTAGTTTCTTTGTAGGTTTAATATTCAGAAAGGTTAGTATTAAAGTTGGAGGACTCAGATTTAATGTTTCCAGGGTAAATGATTCCTTAATTGCTGAAGAGACCTGAAAGTAATGCAAAAATTCATTGTTCCCAATGTTGTAATTCTGGTGGAGATGTTCAAATGTGACTAGAGCGTTATCATGAAATATGTGTTTAAAATGTGTGATACCTTTGTCTATCCATGATTTAAAATGCAATGGTGATTTCCTGATTTGTATGTTGGGGTTATTCCATATTGGGGTGAGTGTGGTAGGAGTTAAAGTGGAATTTGTAACTGTCAGAGTCGTTGATATTGTCAAAGATTTAAAGCAAGGGTGGCGTTTCACTGAGTTATTAATAAATGGAAGATCAGAAATGTTGATGCTTTTACAAGGAATTTGTTCTAAATCTAGCCATACGGAGTCCGAGTTATGAGGATGGATCCATTTGAGTATGTATTGAATTTGACTAGCGATATAATAATGATGAAAATTTGGAGCTTTAAGCCCGCCTTGTGGTTTATTCTTTTGAAGAGTACTTTGATTCTAGGGGTTTTGTTTTTCCAATAAAATTTAGTGATGGCTGAGTCTAATGATTTAGTGGGTTGTATTGGTATCATTTTGAAGAAGTAATTTATTTTAGGCAATATTGACATTTTTATTAAGGCTATTTGACCAATAATGTGGAAGATTCATCCAACGGAGGAGGTTATCTGTAATTGTTTGGAGGAGAGGAACAAAATTTAAGTGAAACAACTCTGACAGCCTGGGGGAAATGTTAATGCCTAGATATTTTATATAATCTTGGCATATTGGTACTGGTGGAGGGTGGGCCGCCACATCCCATACATCTCTCTGAAGCAAAAGCATAGATGATTTCTGCCAGTTAATTGAGTAGTCAGAGAAAATCGCATAGTCTTCAATAAGTTTAATCGTTTCTGGTAGAGAAATATGTGGATTTTGCAAAAATAATAGTATATCAGCATATAAGCTAATTTTATGATGCAAGTTTGGTGTTTGTATTCCTTGGATGTATGAGTGTTGACGAATTGCTGCAGCTAAAGGTTCAATGAAGATTGCGAACAAAATGGGTGAAAGTAGACAGCTCTGCCTAACCCCCTGTGTAAAGTGAAAGGTTGAGAAGATAGCCATTTGTGGTTACTGTAGCCGTAGGGAAATAATGAAGAGTTTTAATCCTATATGTGGCGTTCACGATTTAGAATGTGATGATGTCATAATGTCAGTTGGAGGGGAGGGGCCAATACAACTCTATGGGAGAAATACAGTTTTTGTAAGAAATCTCCAAAACGAAAATGAACAAATGATTTTCCTCATCAGTATTTGACAGTGATTGGATTCACAAACCTGACATATTATTTTTATGTCTGAAAATCCTTTCTATTGTCCAGCATCACGCCCATGTTTTCGAATATTGTCACCACTTTTGGGCGCCTTTCAAAGAAAATAATTGAACATTAGTTCATATGTGCTGACAGAGGAGACAGTGAACTTTGAAACAGTTTTTGTTTCATGTGGATTCTTCCAGTAATGATTAAGATGTTAACCAATAACTAAGACAAAAAAATCTGCAATTCGCCAGTTACCACAGTTACCATAGTTACCATCAGTTGCCCTCCACCTCAATTTTAAACTATAGGCTCTTTAGAATGTTGTGATGTCACGTGAACGCCACCTATTTATAAATGATTCCCCAAAGCCAAATTTATGTAGAGTGGAAATCAAGAAGGTCCAGTTCACTCTGTCTAATGCTTTTTCCGCATCAAGAGAGATTATGACTGTATCCAAGTTAAGAGATATTGAGTGGTCCATGATGTTGAATAATCTGCGTGTATTATTGGCGGAGTTCCTACCTTTGACAAAGCCAGTCTGATCAGGTTGTATAATTGTTGGTATTATTGTCTCCAATCTATGAGCTAGTGTTTTGATAATAATTTTTAAATCAGCATTGATTAGAGAGATGGGGCGGTAACTTGTTGGGAGAGTTGGGTCTTTATTGGGTTTTAACAACAGTGAGATTATTGCAGTGTTCATTGTGGCAGGTAATTTGTTAGTTTTTGAAATTTCTGCCACCACTCTGAGAAGAAGTGGTGCGAGTAGTGACCAAACATGTTTATAAAACTCAGCAGGGAAGCCATCGGGTCCAGGTGATTTATTGTTGGGCATCTTTTTAAGCGCAGAAAATATTTCATTTTCAGTTAGGGGTGAGTCCAGCAAGGTTTTTTGATCTTCTGTGAGATGTGGTAAGTTAATGTTGTTTAGAAAATGATTGGTTTGTGTGTGGTTAGTGATATTTGTGAGGTATATAATTGTTCATAAAATTCTGTAAAGGTATTGTTTATTTCTTGTGGGGAATATGCTGGCTTCCCTGTTGTGGATTTTTTATTCTTGAAAGCTTGAACTATTTTAATTATTTCATTTTCATTCGTTGCCGTGAGGAAGAAGGAGTGAACATTCATGTTTTTATGTTGAGAGACGTCACTGTTTGTTTTGGCTGTTTTGATGCAGGTGAGGCTCAATAATGACAAAATAATTATTGAACGCATTAACTACACTCTTCCCTTCTGTCATTTCTCATCATTATTAATCATGTAGTCTGGGTAACTTAAAGCTTTGAGTCTTTATACATTGCATGATTTAAGACTTTCCATAGTCCTTTCATATTGTTTTTATTGAACTCAATCATGTTTCTATAGTAATTTCTTTTACATTTTTTTAATTATACTTGTTAGTTTATTCTTATATTTTTATATTAGTTTCAGTTTCTAATGTTCGTTTCCTTATAAATATTTATATAAGGAGTTTTCTTTTTACATGCGTTCAACAACCCCCTCGTCATCCATGGGACACAAGTATTTGTTTGTGTATATTTGCGCGTCAGTACTGGACAATGTTGATCATAAAGCTGATTGATTGTGTTGATAAAATGTGTGTATGCAATATTAACATCCTTTTCTCCAACTAAAGTTATTTTGTTGTATAACATAACAGTCTATGTATACTCGTAGTGTATTCCAGTATTACATGAAGTGCAGTAATGCTGTAAACGCGTTAACACAAGTACAAAGGTCTCCTTTATTATTTTATGATCATGTTACGGGTCTGGTCTAGGGGAGAGGCCGCACCAGAGGAATAACCTGAATAAACAGGAGAAATGATAAGAGGCTGTTCGAAGCAGCCTCACTTCATGTTTTAATTACAGAAATTATCTGCAGATGTTTTTCATTTATATTTCTGTTTCTGTATTTACTGTTAATGTTTTACTATTAAGAACCTGGTTTATCACAATATGTATTACTTTTAGCTTTAACACACATTACCACAAAATAGTGTTTTCACTTAAGTACATCTGTAGTATTCTACTTTATAAAGTCTATTTCATTACTTGAGTTCAACTGAAATAAAATAAGTACAGTTGCTTGGTCTCCAAATCAAATCCCTTTTCTACATATTTTTCAATAATACAGAACCAAAAATATATCAAAATGTCAATAAAACATTACATTTATCATTACAGAACACAATTTCACATTTCAACAATACAGTACCTCTCGAAATTACTAATACACCTTGAACTTTTGCACATTTTGTAATGTTTACAACCATAAACATAAAGATTTATTTTGAATGTTTTACTGAAAGTTCACACACAAGTAACAGACAACTGTGAAGTGAAAGCAAAATGAAACATGATTCTGTTATTTATCAAAAAATAGATAACAGAAAAGTGGGGCGTGCATAAGTATTCATACAGCATTTTCTGAGTGCATTAAATTGCCTTTATAACATTTCTAATGACTGCAGAAAGTTCACACCTTGCCCTAACCATTAAATAGAGGCCACCTGTGTGTAATCTACTCTCAGTATAATTCCAGCTGTTCTGTGAGGGCCTCAGAGCTATGGTCAGAGTGTATTGGTCACTAAACAATATCATGAAGGCCAAGGAGCTCACCAGAGAGGTCAGGGATAAAGCTGTGGAGAAGTTTTGATTGATTGATTTATTTGATTTATTTGAGCTATTATTTACAATATTTACATCATTACATTTACATTATCACAAAAAACAAGCAAGAAAGCTTATAAGTCCCTTCCCCATATTCAAAATACAATTATTGATTAGCAGCATTGATTGGAAGCTTTTACATGTCACAGGTTGAAAATCTGATGAGACTTACAAGTATGAAAAACATAGAGCGAAAATAGAAAAGTTTGTGATTTCTGACTGTATTTACTTATTTTATAGTTTCCTCTTCTTTTTATCATAGTATGATATCAAGTAGTCATAGTGTTTTAGATATATATACACATACATACATATGTATACATATATATACACATACATTACTAGTGCACATATTTATTATACATAATATTATCATCACTATAATAACAATGACAATAATATTCTCAAAAGTATCATCTTCCTGCTTCCACTGTAATAATGTTGGTTAAGATTGTTCTGTCAGTGGTTTGTGATTGTTTTCTCTATGTGTGAGGTGCGTTATAAAGCCAGGGTATTATGTAGCAAGCTGGTAGAGGGCGGTAGCCCCCCCACCAGCGAGCCCCCACCCTGCTGCCCTAACTAGCTGATGTTGTGAACCGCTTTATAATCCTATACTGAGTGGTGCTTTAAAAAGACAAGATATATGACTTCAACCAATTGTTAGCGATCCCTCTGATCCCGTTATTATTTAGTTTCTTTAAGAGTATTTCATGATCTATAGTGTCAAAGGCTTTCTGGTAGTCTGGGAAACTTAAAGCTTTGAGTCTTTAGACATTACATGATTTAATACTTTCCATAGTCCTTTCATATTGTTTTTATTGACCTCAATCATATTTCTATAATAATTTATTTACAATTTTTGATTATACTTGTTAGTTTATTCTTATATTTTTTCTATTTAGTTACAGTTTCTAATGTTCTCCGTTAGTACTGGACAATATTGATCACACAGCTGTTTGATTGTGTTAACAAAATGTGTATATGCAATATTAACATCTTGTTCTCCAAGGACATTATTCCTGATCTGACAAACTCTGCTTGAAAGCGTTAATCGAGCGCTCAGATGTTAATCTTACATTTGTTACAATAATATTACCTTTCGTACTTTTTAGATGTATTTCACATAGTGAGAAGACTGGGAAATACTCGCTAATGTCATTAATCAGTATTCCACTTGTCATATTGTTTAGGACGTTTGTGAAAATATCAGTGAATGTAGCACCGTGTGCAGTTATCCTAGTGGGCGTGTGATTAAAGGGTAAAGTGACTGTACATGGTGTCCACACATTTATCAGTGGGTTTATGCAATTTTGCTTTCAGTAAATCAATATTAAAATCCCCACAGACAAAAATGTCTTTGTTAAAGACTTCAATGTCTGCACCCGGTGCTCGATAGATACAAGAAACTCATATATTTATATGTTTCTTTTTTCCAGAATGATCTACTGTCACACATTCAAACATATGATCAATCTCCATAGTTGTCAACCAGTTTTACACTGAAATCCTTGTGCACATACAGAGCAACTCCAACACCTGATTTATGTTTCTGTTTAGGTTGAACATTTGATAATCTTCAAGCTCAAAATTCCCAAATTTATTTTCCTTTATCCATGTTTCATATAGTGCAATAACAGTAACATTTAAAGTAAGTTTATGCAGATATTCTTTTATATGCTCAAAATTAGCATATAAGCTACGACAGTTTAAATGTGCTATTGACATATTTTCTGGCTTATCTAATAGTGAGATTTTATTATTATCATACACAACCCAGTCTCACACGAAACTGTGACAATGTGACAGTGGTCCACACACCAAAATGTGAACTATTTCACACTTTAAGCTTTTTATTTGTGGAATAGTCGCAATTATCTCCTCCATCAATTTATATTGGAGTCACGTGACTAACAACTACTTCCGTCGTTTGGAAATAAAAAATGGCGGACTTTTTGAATTTTTGGGGGACATAATGCAATATTATAGCTAATTTAGCCAGTTAATTGCACATTTAATCAAACATCTAGCGAGAAATATCTCACTTTGAATCATTATTTTCGTGTATTTGTATTGCACGTGCTTGAATTTATGAGTTACATCGATTATTTGTGTCTCGCCTGCAGAAATGTGTAATTGTCGCAATTACACATTCTCTCACTGCTCCTCTTGTATTGAAACACGAATTGTTTCCCCATTTTATTTCCTATCAAAGAAAAAAAAAACGCTGATGGTTCCTGAATTAACAAGCAAATGATAGTGTGTGACATTTCCAGAGATAGTTTTAAACATAATATTACAGTAGACACTTTAACAGTAAACCTGACAGAGTTTGCAGGTGCTTACACATGTCTCTCTGGTACTTCAGACCAGTCCAACGCCAATAAAAAGATTAATAAATTATAATAATAATAGCGGTCAAGCCAATGTGCCTGCGTGCCACGAGTTTGGCTCATGAGTTTGGCTCAGCTGTGCGTAACGTAGCGCGCGTAAGTAACCTACGGACACTTCAACAGTTTCTGAACCACAGACCCCGTATTATGTCATTATTAAACCACCAAATTTACGTTTAAACTGACGTGAGGGAACTCACCCTATAGATGTCAAGCCGAATGAGTCACTCAAGCAGAGTCCTGCAGAAAAAGCCGATGTTTCCAGGGCCATCCTCACGTCCACTTGTAGTTGTTTCATATCCAAAACAGTGCTTTTCCAATGCTCCAATGCACAGCAGAGAGGCCTTACACCGCCACACATCCAGCGTGCTCTAAGTCATCAATCCACAAATTATGAAACTGAACCCAACAACGTGATAGAGCCATTTAAGCAGAGTGGATATTAACAAAACAACACAGTTTCGCGCATGCATAGCAGCTGTTTGAAACTAGTGCTTCCGGGTTAAAGAAACACAAAAAACTATAACTTAATACAATAAATAATTCCGAAAAAACAACACTTGGGATGAGTTATTAAATATACGGTATAGCGTTCTCTAAATCAAAACATAAAAAACATTAATTACAATGAATTACGTTTATTTGAAGCTCATGACCTTTGTTTGTGGTTACCAAGGAAACCACGTAGTGGTGGAAAAAGTTAAAATAAATAGCCATCCGAAATAATTTGCCTAATTTTTAAGGTCTACCTCAGGAATTTATCGATATTAAGTAGTTCCGCTGGTTTATTTGATGTCTAAACACACAGGGTTTAAGGATGTCAACCCTAGTTAGCATTAACACAATAGTGCACCCACTCGGCTAACAGTAACTAATGTGATACATTAAAATTACAAAACGTATATGTGAAGTAAGCATAGTTTCCATAGTTCCTAAATGTTCTTAATAATTCCGCTACAGTTTATGGGTGGTTTATTTAGATTTTATTCATGTTTACAGCCCTAAAGTCTAAGACTAATGTGGCAACTACAGAACTTCAAATATGGCGGCGATGGCCGTAAAGATGCAGGGAGGGGGTTGATGGGAAATGTAGTCATTTCTAATTTTGCTATTTTTTTTCAAAATAACATTTATTAAAAACAAATATTTGTACTCATGTTGATTGTCAATACATGATATAATACATATGTAATTGTCATGCTAATATCATACCATTTAACATCTTTACTAAATATTTGTTTTGTCATGTAAATAACTTACTGCGCCCTCTAGTTTTAAGTGCTCTTATATTAACAATCAGGTCAAAACTGATCCAGCAAAGTTTAGTTTGTGATGATAGCTATCACGGTTCCTGACAAATGTGCATTTAAAAACTGCCCAAATGCAGTACTTAAGCCTAAATATTTAAAAACAGGTTTGGGGTACAGGCATTATGATTACATCATCTTACTCCATTTACCATAAGCTTTCAGAAAATGCCTTTGATTTGCCTCTACTATAAAACTTTTTTTTTCACTTCAGCCCAGATGCCTCCTTCCAGAGATACTTTTACACACCCTTTAGCTGTTCAACATGGACAAAACAGAAAGTTATCAAAGTTTATAATTAAACCATCAGATTTTGTTTAATAGTGATTGAAGATATGTCAGCTGTGCAAAATTAATTGTATTTCATCAAATTAGTACTGTATTTTAGCCAAACATGTTATTATCTTACTGAAAAAAGTGGCCAGGGCCTATTAGCTAATTGATAAAAAATTAAATATTGTCGCCTCTCATCCAAAAGTAGTCCACAGCTGAGTACAGATGATTACTCTAGAACAGGGGTCACCAACCTTTACTCAGCCGAGGGCGACTTCAAGAGCATCAAGTTGTTCGAGAGCTACCAGTTAAAAACAAATCCTAAAGATTTAAATGGTCACATTTTATATAGCGCCTTTCTACCTGCTTTAGGCACTCAAAGCGCTTTACATCAAGGAACCAGTCACCCATTCACACTCTCATTCATACACCAGTGTACGCAGACACTGGAGGCAAGGTGGGTGAAGTGTCTTGCCCAAGGACACAACGACAGTGGGCACCTGCGGGATTCGAACCGCCGACCCTTTGGTCACAAGACTACCCGCTCTACTCTCTGCACCACCGTCGCCCGTAAACGTACACTCTTTACTTATAGGCTATTGACCCCATATTATATCAATAGCTTCATTTTAAACTCATACTGAGTCACAAGAACAGAAATAATTGTATTTTTAAGAATCAGATTCAAGAAAGTGAAGTGTTTTACACTTTAGAAAAAGTCTCAAGGGCTACTGGCCATGCCCCAAAGGGCACCTGGTTGGTGACCCCTGCTTTAGAACCTTTATGTCTGTGTACTTGTTTATGAAACATATTGTTCCTGTAGAATAAATACACATACAAACTTGGTTGATCATAATTTTATTGCTTTGATAATGAGTACTGTGCCTGTTTCACACAAACAATTTATAAAATGAACAAATTGCAACAAGTGGCAGTATTAACACAATGTAAAAACACTTGCATGTGAACAGTGTTGTGTTGTGACAAAAAGATACTTTGAAACAAAGTAACTGTAACTGGATAATACTTTCTACAGATGCTGTATTGCACTTACATTAAAAGTAACATTTTACCTCCCAAAAACAACTGCAGGTTTTATACACACTGTACAAAATCAAATCTAATGCCTTTTATGCCATTTTAATAACCAAATAAAATATTTATAATGGCACAAATTCATACATTGGGTGTATATTTCAGTTCTTTAGATTTGCATCCGTTCAGTAAAAGGAATGCACTATTTTTGCTGGATAAAATGTACACCAGGTAGCTGTCCGTTAAATAGGCGCTATCATAACCAAGCTATGTCACAGAAACAAATGTGTTTCTGTGAATGAGTCCACTCTGTATTTGTGTGCTAAAAAAACAAAAAACAGCAAATTAGTGAGCTGCTCACTACCCTCACTATACTCTCATCTAAAGTGGGCACCTGGACAGCTGCATTAAATAATATAATGTTAAATGCACAAGCTATTTTCCCCACTATATAAAAAAAATGCCTTGGCATTCCACATGGTGGCACTGTGTGGCCGAGGGACCAAAAATATTATTTTATTATTATTATTTTTACATATTTTGATGTCTAAACGCTCGTCCAAGTTTGGATTTTGATAAACACTGTATAAATGGACAGGTTTGAACAGAAATATGGAATTAAAGTTGCGCGTATCCATGGTGACGCACATCGATCATGTGACCCAACATGAAGCACGAGTTTTGAACAGCTGCTATGCGCGAAACTGTGTTGTTTTGTTAATATCCACTCTGCTTAAATGGCTCTATCACGTTGTTGGGTTCAGTTTCATAATTTGTGGATTGATGACTTAGAGCACGCTGGATGTGTGGCGGTGTAAGGCCTCTCTGCTGTGCATTGGAGCATTGGAAAAGCACTGTTTTGGATATGAAACAACTACAAGTGGACGTGAGGATGGCCCTGGAAACATCGGCTTTTCTGCAGGACTCTGCTTGAGTGACTCATTCGGCTTGACATCTATAGGGTGAGTTCCCTCATGTCAGTTTAAACGTAAATTTGGTGGTTTAATAATGACATAATACGTGGTCTGTGGTTCAGAACCTGTTGAAGTGTCCGTAGGTTACTTACGCGCGCTACGTTACGCACAGCTGAGCCAAACTCATGAGCCAAACTCGTGTCACGCAGGCACATTGGCTTGACCACTATTATTATTATAATTTATTAATCTTTTTATTGGCGTTGGACTGGTCTGAAGTACCAGAGAGACATGTGTAAGCACCTGCAAACTCTGTCAGGTTTACTGTTAAAGTGGCTGTCTACTGTAATGTCTGTGTAAGTTCTCAGTCGTACAGGAGTTGTCCATCTTCAAAGAAGGTACTTGAGTCATCTTCTGTACTTGGTAGTTGAGGTCTCCAAACGTTTCGCCTCTCATCCAAAAGGCTTCGTCAGTGAACAAGGATACACCCTGGCACGCAGTGTATATAAAGACCAGTTGGGAGGAGTTGGGGTAGACCCGGCTCCTCCCCTCTAATCACAGCTACTCTCACCTGTGGGTAAACACCTTTGAAGTAGAGCGTCTGTAACGACCTGCTCCCCCAGTATCGGTCAGCCCTGTCCTATTCATAGATGATCACTGCTAATTACCTGCCTATTGTTCTTTTGTTAGCTGAGGTATCGTCTTCTTGGACTGGCCGTGTCCTGTCGGTTTTCCCCGAAGCAGATTGGAGTAAAAAGCAGAAAGATTAAATCTTAGCCCACCATTTCGGTTCATGGAGGGATTTTCTTTTCTGACAAAAATAGCTTCTTTTACTCCTCTTTCAAACCAACGTTCTTCTTTAGCTAAAATTTTGACCTCCCCGTCCTCAAAGGAGTGATTGGAGGCTTTAAGGTGAAGGTGCACAGCCGACTGAGGGCCACTTATCCACTCCAACACAAAATAGGGGTCATCAGGACGCTCAGACATAGAGCTAAAGAGGTGCCTACCAGTGCAGAAGGAAAGGACAAAGAGGAGCAACATGTCCAGAGAGCCCTCTCAGACTGTGGCTATCCTAACTGGTCCTTCACTAAAGCACAAAGGACAGGAAGACCCAAAGAGCAGGACAGACAGACTACAGAACCCAGAAGAAAGGGTGTTGCGGTGCCGTATGTAGCCGGGGTCTCAGAGAAACTTCAGAGAATCTTTAGACAGTACAGGATCCCAGTGTACCACAAACCTGTGAACACACTGAGACAAAAATTAGTTCATCCCAAAGACAAAACTCCGAGCCACAAACAAAGCAATTTGGTTTATTCTATTCGATGCAAAGAAGAAGAATGCAAAGCACATTATATTGGAGAAACCAAACAAGTCTTACAGAAGAGACTTTATCAACACCGAAGAGAAAGCACAAGCGGCCCTCAGTCGGCTGTGCACCTTCACCTTAAAGCCTCCAATCACTCCTTTGAGGACGGGGAGGTCAACATTCTAGCTAAAGAAGAACGTTGGTTTGAAAGAGGAGTAAAAGAAGCTATTTTTGTCAGAAAAGAAAATCCCTCCATGAACCGAAATGGTGGACTCAGATTTAATCTTTCGTCACTTTACTCCAATCTGCTTCGGGTTAAACCGACAGGACACGGCCAGTCCAAGAAGACGATACCTCAGCTAACAAAAGAACAATAGGCAGGTAATTAGCAGTGATCATCCATGAATAGGACAGGACTGACCGATACTGGGGGAGCAGGTCGTTACAGACGCTCTACTTCAAAGGTGTTTACCCACAGGTGAGAGTAGCTGTGATTAGAGGGGAGGAGCCGGGTCTACCCCAACTCCTCCCAACTGGTCTTTATATACACTGCGTGCTGAGTGTATCCTTGTTCACTGACGAAGCCTTTTGGATGAGAGGCGAAACGTTTGGAGACCTCAACTACCAAGTACAGAAGATGACTCAAGTACCTTCTTTGAAGATGTACTGTAATGTTATGTTTAAAACTATCTCTGGAAATGTCACACACTATCATTTGCTTTGATAGGAAATAAAACGGGGAAACAATTCGTGTTTCAATACAAGAGGAGCAGTGGAGAGAATGTGTAATTGCGACAATTACACATTTCTGCAGGCGAGACACAAATAATCGATGTAACTCATAAATTCAAGCACGTGCAATACAAATACACAAAAATAATGATTCAAAGTGAGATATTTCTCGCTAGATGTTTGATTAAATGTGCAATTAACTGGCTAAATTAGCTATAATATTGCATTATGTCCACCAAAAATTCAAAAAGTCCGCCATTTTTTATTTCCAAACGACGGAAGTAGTTGTTAGTCACGTGACTCCAATATAAATTGATGGAGATAATTGCGAGTATTCCACAAATAAAAAGCTTAAAGTGTGAAATAGTTCACATTTTGGTGTGTGGACCACTGTCACATTGTCACAGTTTCGTGTGAGACTGTGTTGTCATACAGTAATACTTGCAGGTACGAGAAATATTGTGGAAAAAGTGCATATCAGGGTCCACATCATTGAGATGATTGTTTTATAGTCTGTGAGTGAAAATATTTGTAGTTCAGACTCTTGAGTGTAACTTGTGTCTTCATTTGTCTGATGAGGGAAAGTCAGTAGATTGTGTGTCTGTCATGTTGAATGATTAGAAATGTTTACCTTGTTTTTACACTTGTATTTGTCCAATGTTTTTCCCGATGTGAATACTTGATTTGGTGTACTGGTGCGCGGACGTACAATGAGTTTATCATAGCACAAGAAGGCAATCTCCCTCCTTTCCCTGGCAGCTCTTTTCGCTTCCTTTTAATGGAGTCCGTGTAGTCCTCGTTTATGAAGATTTTAGTTCCTTTGAGGTGTTTAGCGCGCTGCAGGATTGCTTCGCGATCCTTCCAACGCAGTAGTTTGGCGATGATGGGTCTCGGCCGGTCTCTCCCGTTGTCGGGCTTCCCCACGCGGTGAGCTCTTTCTACCTCCACCGTGTGATGTAGTTGGAGCTTCTCCCTCAGTAGTTGTCTAACTTTCTCCTCTGCGTCGGCCCAGGTCTCCCCAGGCATCTCCAACACTCCCTCAAAGACCAGGTTGTTTCTGCGGCTCTGTCCCTCCAGATACAGTGAGGAAAATAAGTATTTGAACACCCTGCTATTTTGCAAGTTCTCCCACTTAGAAATCATGGAGGGGTCTGAAATTGTCATCGTAGGTGCATGTCCACTGTGAGAGACATAATCTAAAAAAAAAAATCCAGAAATCGCAATGTATGATTTTTTAACAATTTATTTGTATGATACAGCTGCAAATAAGTATTTGAACCCCTGTCTATCAGCTAGAATTCTGACCCTCAAAGACCTGTTAGTCTGCCTTTAAAATGTCCACCTCCACTCCATTTATTATCCTACATTTAGATGCACATGTTTGAGGTCTTTAGCTGCATAAAGACACCTGTCCACCCCATACAATCAGTAAGAATCCAACTACTAACATGGCCAAGAGCAAAGAGCTGTCCAAAGACACTAGAGACAAAATTGTACACCTCCACAAGGTTGGAAAGGGCTACGGGGAAATTGCCAAGCAGCTTGGTGAAAAAAGGTCCACTGTTGGAGCAATCATTAGAAAATGGAAGAAGCTAAACATGACTGTCAATCTCCCTCGGACTGGGGCTCCATGCAAGATCTCACCTCGTGGGGTCTCAATGATCCTAAGAAAGGTGAGAAATCAGCCCAGAACTACACGGGGGGAGCTGGTCAATGACCTGAAAAGAGCTGGGACCACCGTTTCCAAGGTTACTGTTGGTAATACACTAAGACGTCATGGTTTGAAATCATGCATGGCACGGAAGGTTCCCCTGCTTAAACCAGCACATGTCAAGGCCCGTCTTAAGTTTGCCAATGACCATTTGGATGATCCAGAGGAGTCATGGGAGAAAGTCATGTGGTCAGATGAGACCAAAATGGAACGTTTTGGTCATAATAGGGCTGGAAAGTGGAAGTGCGAGAATTTGCGAGATTTCCGTCCACGGATACAAACAAACAACACACGCTGGTTGTCCTGTACTGATATCGCGGACTTCATTCGCTCTGATGGCTTTTTCAGTGTTATTTTGGACACATTTCGTCACTGGGACGAAAAACTTCGTATACGGCCATGCTGGTCGCTGAGTGGATCTGCAAATGCCCCGCTCAGGTTTGTGGCATGGTCCTATTTAGTGATAATATTCGAGTAAGTTATACTCGTAGTGACATGCGCCTTTTTATATCTGTAGACGCCTTGGTCAAGTAGGGTCGATGCCCGCCTGCCTTTTCCTCTGCCTTTGATTCGCTTTTTTTAATTCCCTGTCACTGGACATGTTGAGCTCCGTGTGTGAGGGCAACAACACCTCTACTGTGAAACAAACCACGAACTAAATATGGTCATAACCTCTTAACCCCCACTTTAACCAAGTACATTTCATCACTTTGGCCTTTGTTGATTTTTTGTCATGTTTTTATAACTTTTTTGTCACGTTTTTGTCGCTTTTTTGTTGTGTGTTATGCTTGTTGCTGAACTGGTGAAAATGTGCTCGGTTAAGGTGGGGGTTAAGAGGTTTTAACTAAAAGAAAAAGTAAAATAAACTCGAGTCTTTGGTATAAATTGCCTCTGTAAATTATTTTATCAACAACGGACCTACGTGCCTTAATGTGCTGGTGTTGGTCGTCTCCAGCTGGTGTTGTTTGGCATTTTGTGTTGAACTGCTAAGGCTAATCACTCGCTATGTCATGAAAGCATTTTGCACTATTCAATTCAGCCGCCTCCTCGAACAGCTGGTTGTTTGTTTGTATCCGAGCAAAGAACCGGAAGTGCTGTGTTGTCATGGCAATATGGAAACAGGAAGAAACCTCCCTCTCTCCCGGTACAACTTAATTTTTCACCTTCATCTGCGACCTGCATTTGTGGTTTCTGTGTTCCACATTGTTTTCTGGATACTTTTGTACATCTTTGCCGAGTTTTTGTGGAGGTTTGGTGGATTTGTTTACTTTGAGAGTCCAAAATGGTCCTGAAGAAAGCAACTTGTTAAAGGTAAACAAAATGCTAGCTTATCAGCTAAACCCATTTGAGACCTACAAATGTCTTCTTCTGAGACACTAAAGAGGCACCAAGCCCTCACACCTGCAGCACAGTCGAGGCGTCACAAGAGGATCTACAGGAAACAAGTAAAGGACAAACGAGGAGATGGTGAAAGACTGGAGGAGGAAGCTGCAGGAGGAAGAGGAAGGAGGAGGAGGAGCTGACCAGTACAGGACACCACGCTCTGAAACAGGGACAAACCCAGGAGGCGGTGCACCGTTTCAGAGGTTCAGAGGAGACAACGAGAGAGGGCAGCCATCCAGGTTTCTTCCGAGTGCTATAGTTCCCCCGACCGCCAAGGTCATGCGGGTCAGGTTGACACACAGTGGCAGCGCGGCTCAGCCGCAGCAGCTCAGGACCAACACCTGAACACTATTTTGTTGTACGCTTGTACAATGACAATAAAGCACTTACTTACTTACTTACTTACTTCTGGTACGAGACTTTCCAGCCCTATTCCACTAAATGTGTTTGGAGGAAGAAGAATGATGAGTACCATCCCAAGAACACCATCCCTACTGTGAAGCATGGGGGTGGTAGCATCATGCTTTGGGGGTGTTTTTCTGCACATGGGACAGGGCGACTGCACTGTATTAAGGAGAGGATGACCGGGGCCATGTATTGCGAGATTTTGGGGAACAACCTCCTTCCCTCAGTTAGAGCATTGAAGATGGGTCGAGGCTGGGTCTTCTAACATGACAATGACCCGAAGCACACAGCCAGGATAACCAAGGAGTGGCTCTGTAAGAAGCATATCAAGGTTCTGGCGTGGCCTAGCCAGTCTCCAGACCTAAACCCAATAGAGAATCTTTGGAGGGAGCTCAAACTCCGTGTTTCTCAGCGACAGCCCAGAAACCTGACTGATCTAGAGAAGATCTGTGTGGAGGAGTGGGCCAAAATCCCTCCTGCAGTGTGTGCAAACCTGGTGAAAAACTACAGGAAACGTTTGACCTCTGTAATTGCAAACAAAGGCTACTGTACCAAATATTAACATTGATTTTCTCAGGTGTTCAAATACTTATTTGCAGCTGTATCATACAAATAAATAGTTACAAAATCATACATTGTGATTTCTGGATTTTTTTTTTAGATTATGTCTCTCACAGTGGACATGCACCTACAATGACAATTTCAGACCCTCCATGATTTCTAAGTGGGAGAACTTGCAAAATAGCAGGGTGTTCAAATACTTATTTTCCTCACTGTACTCCAGTTTGTCCGTGATAATATGCAGACTGTCACATACTTTATATAGATCGTTTTGGATTGTGTTCATGCGCTCAGTGAGTTTCAATTTCTCTTCCTTCCGAGAGTCACCTTGTGTGAACTGCAGGCTTGTTTTTAGCTCTTGAATGTCCTTTTGGGTGTTTGTTGATTCCATGATGATTTTCATGAATACTTTGAAGTTCTCCTTGTTGTATAAATCCCCTGAACATGTTCCTCTGCTGCTCCATGAGTTCCGTGACTCGACTGAGGCTTACATAGTCCTCCTCAGTCGCCGGCTCTACCTGTGGCTTTTTCTGCATTTTTGCAAAACCAGTTGACAAAGGTATTCCCCGGTTCAGAGCTATCGCTAACACAGCTAACGCTGACACAGCAGCACAACACAGCGCTCACTTCTGCTGAAGTTTAAAGCAGCGTTAAGTTATACAAAGATTTCCCAAGATTTGAACATCTCACGGAGCACTGTTCAATCCATCATTCGGAAATGGAAAGAGTATAGCACCACTGTGAACTTACCAAGACACGGCCGTCCACCTAAACTAACAGACCGAACAAGGAGAGCACTGGTCAGAAATGTAACCAAGTGCCCCAAGATAACTCTGGAGGAGCTGCGACGTACTGCCGCTGAGCTGGGGGAATCTGTACATGGGACAACTATAAGTCTCTACACAAATCTGGCCTTCATGGACGAGTGGAAGAAGAAAGCCATTATTGAAAGGAGGACATAAGAAATCCCGTTTGAAGTTTGCTAGAAGTCATATGGAGGACACAGCTACCATGTGGAAGAAGGAGCTTTGGTCAGATGAGACAAAAAATGAACTTTTTGTCCCAAATGCAAAACGTTATGTATGGAGCAAACCTAACACTGCTCATCGTCCTGAGTGCACCATCCCCAGTGTCAAATATGGTGGGGGGAGCATCATGCTATGGGGCTGCTTTTCCTCAGCGGGGACTGGGAAGATTGTAAGAATAGTTGGGAAGATGGATGGAGCCAAATACAGAGACATTTTGGAGGAAAACCTGCTGGAGTCAGCAAGAGAATTGAGGCTGGGGCGGAGATTCACCTTCCAGCAGGACAATGACCCTAAACACAAAGCTAAATCTACAATGGAATGGTTTAAAAACAAACATATTAATGTGTTCGAATGGCCCAGTCAAAGTCCTGACCTAAATCCTATTGAAAATCTGTGGAAAGACCTGAAAACTGCTGTTCACAAACGCTCTCCTTCTAATGTGACAGAGCTTGAGTTGTTTTGTAAAGAGGAATGGGCTAAAATGTCTCTACATGTGCAAACCTTGTAGTCAAACCCCAGAAGACTTGCTGCTGTTATTGCAGCAAAAGGGGGTTCCACAAAGTATTAAGTCATGCTGTATGAATACTTATGCACGCCCCACTTTTCACTTTTCTATTGTTTGATAAATAACAGAATCATGAATCATTTTGCTTTCACTTCACAGTCGTCTGTTACTTGTGTGTGAACTTTCAGTAAAATAATCTAAATAAAATCTTGACAATCTTAAACATGACAAAAGTTCTACAAATACACTATTATTCCACTTATATCCTGGCCAATGCTCCTCTTTAATTTCGACTGTTTTTTAGCTTTGTCTTTTTTGTTTTTATCAACAGATGTAAAACTGTGACTGGACATTCAGACAACATGGCCACGTAAGTTTAAGGCACTCATTAACATTCCTCTTGTGAAGTGTCAGTATTTCATTATTGGTAATGCAGACGGATTCCAAGGTGGACAAACATGAGTCACATGACGTGTGCGTGTGTGCGTGTGTGCGTGTGTGCGTGTGTGCGTGTGTGCGTGTGTGCGTGTGTGTGTGTGTGTGTGTGTGTGTGTGTGTGTGTGAGAGAGGGAACAGAAACCACGAGCTTCCAATGTCACGTATCAGCTAAAAGAACAGGTCCTGTTCTAACAGAAGTTAAAACAGGACCTCCATGAACAGGAATGATGGTCTGAGGTGTTTTTACTCACAGGTGAGAGGATAAAGCTCTGTGTGTTCAGGACAAAGATATTATACGAGACGCCTTGAATCCAAATCAGGCCTTTTCTCCTTCAGGAAAGAACTTCTGCTGCATGTTCTGTATGTTTGCCATGCGTTAGATTTTACAATCATTTATGTAGCAACAATTAAACAAATTAAAATATATATATGCAAACTGATATTAAATACTCTTTTGTATATGTTTATTGTATAAATAACTTCTGCATAAGTAGGCCTACCTTTAAACATATTTTTTCTGCTTTTACAGATCGTCTCCCCTTAAGAGAAGCAGCAGCTATGGACTAATACCACCTAACTGTGAGTTCATGTGGATTTTAATTTCAGAACCTGTTAAAGTGATTGTCAGAATGTTTGCAGTGAAATGCGTGTTAGGTCACTTAGTGGTGTAGTCTTCAGTTTTCTAGTGGGTATACCAGAGGATCCGCTAGACTATTTTTTTTTACTTTGGCCGGCTGGGTCCTAAAATGTCGGCCATTCACAAGAATTACCGGCCATTAAAAATATATATAATGAATGTGGTGAATTATCAATAACAAACAACATTTAGACAGAGCGTTACACGAGTTCAAAACATGGCTATTTCTAATGAAAGAACAACGTGAGAAAAATGCAACAACAGCTCAAATCTAAACATAAAGTAGTGCACGTGGAGACGATAGAGGGGCAGGTGGAACGTGGACGTATCCTACTTATCTGTGCTATAACTCAGACAGAAGGAAGTTCTGCACCTGTATTTTTATCAGGCGCAGGGGGAGGGCCACCTGAAAAAAATGTATAAAGATCATACAATTTGCCCGTCTCATACTATTTATAATATTAAATGTTTCACAAACAATTAAATAGAAAATAAACCAAACAGTGTAGTAAATGTTATAAGAAGCATTATGGGATCCATTTCTAAACTCAGTATTGTACATCTCTAAATTTTGTTTGGTGATAATGTATTTTAATGTATTTTATTTATGCTGATTTCTTCACATTTGCCTCTGACCTCAGCTTATGGAGGTTGGGTTAAGTCCCCTGAGGGTTTTCGGTAAACCTTCCATCACATTTGGGAAACCAGATGTGATCATTGTTTTTACTATGAAAATAAATCTAAATGAAGCAATAGGCCTACAGGATGTTTCCTGTAATTCACAGGCTGCAGCTAAATGAATAAAGCCCAGTCTGCTCTCACCTCACACTCTGATCACTCTGGAGACTGAGCTCATACAAACCACCGTGCACTGCTTTATGGAGAAGGACTCGTTTATGGAGAAGGACTTGTTTATTGAGAAGGACTTGTTTTTGGAGAAGGACTTGTTTATGGAGAAGGACTTGTTTATGGAGAAGGACTTGTTTTGGAGAAGGACTTGTTTATGGAGAAGGACTTGTTTATGGAGAAGGACTTGTTTATGGAGAAGGACTTGTTTATGGAGAAGGACTTGTTTATGGAGAAGGACTTGTTTATGGAGAAGGACTTGTTTTTGGAGAAGGACTCGTTTATGGAGAAGGACTTGTTTATGGAGAAGGACTTGTTTATTGAGAAGGACTTGTTTATGGAGAAGGACTTGTTTATGGACAATGTTTTGAATGAACAGAAGAGCCTGTGGTTCGGTCAGGGCTGTGGGAACATCCATTTGTCTCTTTAAACCTTCAGCTTCAGTGTCTGAGAGTAAAACTCACACCTGTGGACTTCAGCGCTTTGTAGTAAAATACTTGTTTCCAGCCCACACCTGTCACTGCCCAAAGCTGCTCTCACGAGCCACTGCAGAGGGACAGAGAAATGTGCTTAAAGGGGAGACATCGTGGACTCTCAGAGCGGGATGAACAGGGAAAGTGTCTATGACTGTGTTTCCATCACTGGATTTTAATGCACATTTTGAACTTTTGTGATGAAAATACATTTCGCAATTAAAACAATTAATTGGCATCAAAAGTGTATCCGCTCACTTGAGGTGTTTTTTGCTTTGTGCGCATAAGCGTTAATGCACATTTTGGAAGATGGAAACAGATTTTTCGCATGAAGTTTGACACAGTGAATAAAAAGAACACGTGACTGTCGACATAGTCGACCTGTGGACAGGAGTGAAGAGGAAAAGTAGAATCCATCAGTCGCAGGTCGTCTCTAATCCTAAAATTAGGGTGACCAGATTTTCTGACTAAAAAAACTGGGACACTATTTAGGATTTAGTTAAATGGTCAACCAGGGAGCCATTTATTGACTGTTTATCCTGAGCTAAATGGTAAACCTGCTGGTTACTGTCTTAAGCCATGCACCAGTCAGCATTACTATGATAGACTTGATATTTTTTACTGGTTTCTACTTGGTAATGGCCCAAAGACATGAATTTTCAAGCAACGCTTGTTACTTTGTGGATCATATTGGCCAAAAACTGGGACACTTGGGACAGATCCTGTGTAAAACTGGGACAAATGAATGGTTTTGGAGGAATGTGTGGGGACATGGGACAGAGGAGTCAAAACTGGGATGGTCCCGGGTAAACTGGGAGGTCTGGTCACCCTACCTAAAACATTTCCCAGAAGCAGGAGCTCAAACATCATTGTGGAAGTGTTCACTCTAACAACAGTGAACTGCAACTATGGACCAAGTAACCAACAATAAAATTGCCCAGTGATGCAGACGCCGCCTGATCCTCATTAGAAAAACATAGTTAACAAACTCTGGGATAGTTTATATTCATATTCACATGGGATTAGAATGACCCGAGGTAAAAAGTAAATATTACATCCTACGAGTTTCTGTTCCAGTGTGAATCTGCTGACAGTATTTTAGGTCAAATTTCCCCCGATTTTTCCTTTAGGGTAATTCTGAAAACTCCTCAGTCTCATGTGATGCTAAGAATCGATGTGTTGGAGTTTGGAAAGTTTTTAAGTATAAATTTGGACAACATCGATTTAAAACGTCTTTTACCAATATATTTATGTCTGCATTTAAACTGCATTAATTGTATCATGCTACCAAACAGCGGCGTCGGAAGCGTTTTGGAAGTGGGGGGGACACATTTCAAAAATGGGGGGGGACGATTTCATGAAATTAAGAACTACAGTGGGACAAGGTCAGGGCAAAAACGGGGCAAGGGCTTTAGCAAGACTACATCCAAATCTGGCGCTACTTCAGGAAAACATGAGAGACTGGATCAGCTCAGCAGCTCCTCCTCGCAGCTGGGTGGACATACAGTAGATCCAATGAGTGTGAAGAGATGAGGTCCTGTAGAATAAAAGTCTTATTCCTTGCGGATCTTCATTCAGAGGTGCACATTTCAAAGAAGCTTGGGGCACTTCAGCAGCAGAAGAGACGTGATTCAGTCTCCGAAGATTATGGAGATCCTGAAGCCGAGACCGGCGAGGACGCAGAGCCGCAGAAACTCCCCACTCACTGACCACCGGCTATAGCCAAGCTAGAGCGATAGGAGCCAGCTGCTGCCGAGCAACAAGGCGACGAAAACAGTCATCATAGTCCCGGGAAAACTCGCTGGACACCAGATCATCTCTGGAGACAATGTGAGCCAGGATTTCAACCTGACTGGCCGACCACTGCACATTCCCCGACGCATGTGTTTCTTGGGTAGCAAGGCTCTCACCCGAAGCAAGTAATCCGGCACATCAGCCAGGTGTGTGTGGCTCATCCTTACCATATTCTGCACATCTGTCCACAAATACTTTGATTTTCATTAACTCATGGCGTTTGTCAGTGGCGGACTGGCACCAAAAAGAGGCCCTGGCAATTTTAGCAGAGAGGCCACATTTGTCTTCTCATTTTATTTATTTATTTATTTATTTAGCCTTTTTATATGGTTGTGATGAGCGCCGAGCGAGCCGCTGGCTGTGCTGCCGGTTGCGGGCGGCCAATCCGCCAAAAGGCGGCCGCATCTCCGCTTTATTTATGTATTTAGCCTTTTTATATGGTTGTGCGCCACAAGTTGTGATGAGCGGCGAGCGAGCCGCTGGTGGTGCTGCCGCTTGCAGCCATTGCGCCAATAGGCGGCCGCTTCCTCGCTTTATTTAGCCTATTTATTTGTTTGTGATGCGGCCACAACAAGTGATGAGACCAGGCGGCCGCAGTGGCATTTGCCCACATTGCCCAATGGCCAGTCCGTCACTGGTGTTTGTACACCAAGAGAGATTTTGCAGTCTGCATGAAAAAGGATAAAACAGCATAAAACACACAAACACTGGCAGAGCAAAGCGGCGACTCAGACACTCCATATTTGTTTCTCAACCAACAAGAGATGTTTAGTTTTGGATGTGGCACCAGCTTCTACTGCCCTGTATAGGGTTGGCCCGGTGCTACATCTTTTTGTTCTGTTTGGCCGGCTCACCTGGTACCATTCAGTTGTTACTTTTGTTTTTTGGAGGTTCTTAAACTAAATTATTCAAAAACCTATAAATAAATATAGTTTTTAAACCCTTTTCTCCTGTGTAGTCTACTGTATATATGTTTGTCCTCCAGAGCGTAGGTTTCCTCCAGGTACTCCGGTTTCCCCTACCACTAAAAACATGTACAATAGGCCAGGATGAATGAGAGTGTGTTTGAGAGTGCGCATGGGGACGACAGATGGAAATTAGCCCAAGGCTACAATCCGGTGTGGCTTGTTTACATGCATGAGACCCATGTATGTTCATTAACATGCACTGTCCCGACCAAATAAACCAATAAAACAGTTTATTACTTTGTAGGTGTTCATGAAAGTTTGGATGGTTTTAGCAGATTTTGAATACTGTTTTGTCTCTGTAGTTTCTGAGCTGAGGGTGGTTCTCCTCGGGAGCAGCTGGAGGCAGAGAAGTGCTGTTGGAAACCTGCTACTCAGACATGATGAGTTTGATTTACTAAACAAAAGTCAAACATCTGTCCAAAAAAGAGGACCTCCCCCAAAGAACAGACTGTGGGTCACCAACACTCCAGACCTGCAGGCAGATGTTACTGCAGACAGACTGACACACTTCATTAGAGACATCACAGCAGCCTGTGCTCCTGGTCCTCATGTGTTCCTGCTGCTTCTACAGCCTGAAAACTTCACTGAGCAACACAAGAACAGACTAGAGTCAGTCCTGCAGAGCTTCAGTGAGCAGGCCTTCAACCATTCACTGGTGCTGATCTCCACATCACAAGCAGAGACGCCAGAGCTCATGGAGGAACTCATGAAGAACCCAAATATCAAAGACATAATCAGCAAGTGTGGAAACAGATCTATGTGGATGACTCGCAGTGAAGATGATCCAAACATGAAGAAACGAGAAGAACTGCTGAAGACAATGGGTCAGATGATGGAAAATGTAAAACATCTTGAAACAGGTAACGTAATATATCACATTTTAAATGAAATTCAAAACTCTTATGTAGGACAATGCCTTCCTTCTAGAGGTCGAACAATATGTTTTTGCTTCTTGGTTTATTTCTTCAACTACAGAGGAATCAGTCTCCTCAGTACCGTCTATAAAATCTACTCTAGTAACTGTGGGATGTGTGCAGGTGAATGATGAATGACTGAGTGGTTCTGTTTCCCGTTTAGTGTAAAACAAGGGGATTTCCTTAGTTCATAAATGATTTAGCTCCTGAAATTAAATATTTGAACTTAGGGGTTCACCAGGACCCATCCTCCTCTATGATGATGTTGTGCAATTGGCTGAAACAGAAAAGGTTAAATGTCCTACAAAACTGGTGCAGTAGATGGAAACTTGTTATGCATCAAGAGAAAACACAAATTATGACTTCTGGAAAGGATTTACTCCACAAAGCACAGAAGCTTTTACATTTGGTAATATCATTCTTGAGGTTTGCAGATTGAACTACAATTTGTCATAATTGTGACTGTGAGCAATTTTTGATACCTGTGCTTTGTTGTCACCGCGGTTAAAGGTCCCGTAACGTCCACTCTTACCATGAAATACCTGAAAGGACAGGCAGTGACACAAGTACTCATTTTGGTACAATTATTTGGAGAAATGTCAACAATAATGCAATTGCAGTCACGGCTGTGCTGCTCAAAGTGAAGTGTGTACAAAGAGGAAGTTTTTTCTGACTTCTACAGAGTAGGGTGAGCTATACTTCAAGGGGAGGTTTTTATCATTTGCTCATCATGTGTTCAAAAATGAAATGTGTGAGAAGTTATGGGAGTATCGCTTGCCGGAGCGCTTCCCTGGTCTTGAGACCATTATTAGCACCTGCTCTTTAGATACAACCAGAACAGTGCTACTGTTTACTGGAATCAGTCTGCTACTTTACAATCATTTCAGATGCCTCGTTTCTACATATTAAACGTGGAAGTGACCCTGTAACACCGCCAACTTTGTAAAACTGGGAGCTCAGGAAGAAGTGATTTGGTTCATCACTAAATGTTGGCCGTCTATATATAACATATTTAACAGATGATGATTGTTTTATTTATATCTATTTCCAGGAAACATCATGGCTGAAAACTATGAAGAAGAAATTAAAACTGCACTTCAGAACAATGACCTGGCTCTAGCAGCTGAAAAGGCGCAGGAGTATGTGGATAAGTTCAACAATGTTTGTCTGAACATTGCCATCACAGGAGAGTCTGGCTCTGGTAAATCCACTCTGGTCAATGCTCTGAGAGGCATCAGGAACAAAACACAGGGAGCAGCTCCAACTGGAGTCGTGGAGACCACCATGAAACCAACAGAGTACCTCCACCCAGAGCACCCCAACATCAGACTCTGGGATCTGCCAGGGTTTGGCAGCACCAGGTTTCCAGCTGACAAATACCTGGAGTATGTGGAGTTCGAGAAGTACGACTTCTTCATCATAGTTTCTGATCATCGCTTCAGAGAAAATGATGCAAAACTGGCTAAAGAGATTCACAAGATGAAGAAAAAGTTCTACTTTGTTCGATCCAAGATTGACCTCAACATACAAGCTGAGACAGAGGATGATCCAGAATTTAATGAGGAGAAACTCCTTAAATCCATCAGAGAGAACTGCACTGAAGGTAACTGTTCATTTAGAATTTAACTGACAATGTGTTATTTTATTGACTTTTTCTTTTCTGTAATGCAGAACTGCAGAAGCTCAGCTTTGAGTCTCCAAAGGTCTTCCTGGTGTCTGGTCTCAAGCTCCATCTCTATAATTTCAAGGATTTGAAGAAAACTCTGGTAGCGGAGCTTCCTAAACTCCAGAGAGATGCTTTGCTCCTTAACATCAGTCGACAGAAGAAAACGTCATTGGCTAGCAACATAAATCGGTTCACTGAAGCTTCAGCAGCAGCAGTGCGGTCCCTGTTCTCTCGGTGGCGCTTGACCTAGCATAATGTGGCAATGGAATTTAATAACTTTTTTAAAGAACGTCTCACCCCCGCTGCTCGAGGCTTACGTCACTCACATTCTCTGTTCAAATCTCCCTCCAAATGGGGCGTGCCTGGAGGACTGAAGGGGACAAGCGGGAGGGGGACTTTTGGGCGGGTCTAGGCTGTGATTGACACTTGACAGCGGCATTGGCATTGACCAAAATGGAGAGCGACAACAGCGATGCTAGCTCGTTTGCGTGTGATCGGTCTTGGGAGGTGTAGAAAATCGAAATTGTCTGCTTGCTAATAATTGTCTATAAAAGGTTCAAAGGCTTTACGTGAGCTCTGGTGAGGTCCTGTGATGTACAGTGTTGTCCAAAAATGGTCCTGCTCTGAGGATGTAAGCTAAGGCCTGCACGTTCAGTGTATACTGTAGGTCCATATTTGGTGTTTGAGTGAACATGCTCGTCTCCCTTCTGCACAGACCATCTAAGTGTGTTTTACGTATACTGGGGGCTGAACTGATAGTATATATGGATAAGAATTGTATGAGATGACAGACTTCTCCTGTACATCTGAAATGACATAATCTGTATCATTTGCTTCAATAAAGACGCCTGAGAACTCCTCTCTCTCTGCGCTATTTTTTCCATCAAGAAAAGTCCTGGACACAAGATTATCTTACAGTTTTTGGTGAAACCCGACGTGATCGAACGCGTAAGGCGAAGATCAAAGACTGACCAAAACGTGATAGTTTTTGTGTAGGAAACGGAAAAGACAATGCAAAAACTCCAGGACTGACAAGACTGCTTGAGCACAGAGAGCGGAGAGGAAACGGACACGCGCGCCAGAAGAGCTGAAAGAGGACACACACACACACATGCACGCCGGAACCACAGCAGCAGCGGAGCAGAGAAAGAGAGTCCTCGGGAATGTTTGAAGTCTCCATAAAGAACCCTGGCATGAAACCAACAAATATCGATACAAGGAGAAGGTATGACATTCAACAATAATTAATCAAAATATAGTAATTCCCAAGTCATATCTAATCATGGTGAGCTTTAAGCTTTTGTTGTATGCTCGTACTAACGTTGGCAAATTCTGACGTAGACAATATAGACTTTGTAATTCTCTCTGCGCTCCCGAGCGATGTCTCAAATCATGAACGGGAGGAGACGATGCGTGCAAAGTCTCAACCAACGTAAAGACGCGGAGCGGTAAATCACAATAACTCCCCTTACTGGATTCCAAGTAAGAGTCCCAGAGATAAGTAGTTTAAAAAATGAGAGGAGAGCAGTGGCAGAGACGCAGATGCATCCCTTGAGCAAGGCACCAAGCCCACCGTGCATCGATTGTCTGCGCAGTGCGCATGTTGGTGTATGAATGAAAGATTACGTGATAAATAGTAGACTATACGATTGTATTGCAAGCATTTAGAGTTAAATAAATAAATAATGTTGACAGTGATGTTGTGAAATCTCATAATGTATCATAATGTTGTATGGCAAAGATTGATATTGGTCTAAGGTTAAATTGTTGAGTGAAGTGTCAACACGTAATGTATAAGCACATACGCACACAATTAGGACTGGGCGATAAATCTAATTAATTCGATTGATTCGTGCTTCCCTCGCGTGCGCCGCGCTGCCAGTTTGGCAGTGTTTCAGACGCTTCGTAGCGACTGGTGTCAGAGGTGACTCCAGTGGTGAACCTAGTGACTTTCTGACGATCTCTAATGCTTTAGAAAGGCCACGTGTTGTGTTTTCGTTGTGCGCGATTGAGTTTTCTTTGCTAAAACACAGTTTTCCCCCGGTCTGACCCTCTGCCCTACCCCCAAGCGGAGCAGCAGCAGCTGCACTATGTAGCTCCGCCCCTTTCCCCGTGGGTCTCCGTGGAGGCGGATGTCAATCGCAGCCGAGCCATAAGGATAAAACTGAAGCACTTTTAATAACTCCATGGCTTATTGGGACGTTTTGCTTTTGAGAGCAAACGGGAATATTTGAAACATCCATCCATCCATTTTCTTCCACTTGTCCGTTGCCGGGTCGTGGGGGCCGTTGGAGCTGCCCAGGTCACATAGCACCGGCCCCCATGGCTCCTTCTGCAGGTGGTGGGTCCACGGAAGGACGGCCTCACGGTTCAAACCGGGCCTGTTGGTCTCTCCTAGGGGGCTACCAGTGTACGCAGACACTGGAGGCAATGTGAGTGAAGTGCCTTGCCCAAGGACACAACGACAATGTGCACCTTCAGGAGGCGGGATTCAAACCCCCGACCTTCCGATCACGAGACGACCCGCTCTACCATCTGCGCCATTGTAATATTTAAAACAGAAATAAATAAAACATTTTAATGGGCCAAATTGTGAGCTATATTTGAAATCTAAATATTAATGTGGAAAACTGGCAGTTTTTCCTTTTTTCCTATGAAAGATCAGGAGATCTTTTTAAGTGTATTTTCAATTTGCCTGTTGAAGGTCTCAGGACCGTTGACCTAATCCTAAACTATTTTTAGCTGGCACCGCCAACTAAGGTTATTTTTACTTAAGTTTATTTACAATGAAGTCGATTGGAGTTGTCATGTTGACCTTGTATTCTGGCATTTGGCATAGGAATTGTGTAATTTTTTTACATTTATGGGGAGAATAAGAGAAATAATGTCAGTGATAGGCCTAAGGAAAATCTTAGGAATAAATATAAACCAAATACAAATTTAGGAATAACTTCTAGAGGATAATGATAATGATAATAGAATATATAGATAATTTAAAGGGTGAATGACTGTAGAAGGAGCTTTTTATTCAATAAGCTGGGTTTGGTTGATAGACTTGACTATATAAACAATAAATCAATGAATAAACAAGTAAATAAAAGGATAGATACATTATTGGAACCTTCTTTGTATTTGGCCTGGCAACAGTTTGTACCTTGCTTTGTATAACATCTGTACAGTTTGGAACTCAACAATGTCACAAAACTTCATGATCTTTGATTTTAAAAATAATGAGTTTGTGTGGTGCAAAAACCCAACTTTATGAATTACTCGGATAGCTCTTTTTTGCAACAATACTATTGGTTTTAATGTGTTTTTATAAGTACTACCCCAAACCACAGTACAATAATATAAATATGGCAAAATCAGAGAACAGAATAAGATATGTAGAGCTTTGATGTTTAAAATGTGCTTTGCTTTTGCTATTACTGAAATGCTTCTAGAAATTTTCGTAGATATATATTTAATATGAGCTTTCCAAGTAATTCTGTCATCTATAATAACACCAAGGAATTTGATTTCATGCACTCGCTCTATGACAACACCCTCTATCTGAATTGCTTCCTGAGCATTGGAATTACAGTTGCCAAATATCATTTTGCTTTTACTCAGATTTAGAGATAATTTATTTTGTTTGAACCACTTATTGACACTTTTGAGTTCCAAGTTAACAATCCGACACAGTTGCTGTAAGTCGTCACCTGATGCAAAAATATTTGTATCGTCAGCAAACAAGATAAATTTAAGTACTTGAGACGTTTTACAAATGTCGTTGATGTACATATTAAACAATTTTGGGCCCAGAATGGAACCTTGAGGTAAACCACACACAATTTGTCGACAACTCGACTGATAATCACCTATTTTCACACATTGTTTTCTATTTTTTAAATAACTGGTAACCCACTGTAGAGCTACCCCCCTAATCCCATAATGTTCTAGTTTATTAATTAGTATATCATAGTTTATTGTATCAAACGCTTTACTCAGGTCAATAAATAACCCTATTGCATATTTCTTGTTATCTACAGCATTAGTTATTTCTTCAATTATATCAAAGAGCGCGTGTGAGGTTGAGTGATTATTCCTAAAACCAAACTGATTGTCCGAGAGTAAATTACACCTTTCAATAAAGCTGTCAAGTCTAGAATTGAAAACCTTTTCTAAAATTTTTGAGAATTGCGGTAAAAGGGAAACAGGCCTGTAGTTTGTGAAGAGATGTTTATCTCCTGCTTTGAACAGAGGAATCACTTTTGCTACTTTCATACTTTCAGGAAATTGTATTGTAATGTGAAAACAATGCCATAGAAATAAAATTAAGTGTGAATAAAAGGCAAATTATATGAAGAGATTATAACGTCAATTTGAAAAATTTAATGAATGGAAAACAATTGACACCTCAACCTATACCCACCAGAAGCACGTTACAGGTGCTGCTGTAATAGACAATATGTTTACAAAAATAAATGGAAAAATGTTAGAGCAGGATTCCAAGGACAGATATTTGTGAGAGTCTAACTTTTTAAACCGACATGAACTTTGAAATATTGCCAAGAACTGACAGATTTGACGTGAACTACCTGCATTCAAACTGTATTGACTTAGCAATTTTAGTATTAACATTTTGATGGCACCTCGAAATAAGAATAGAAATAATGAAGGACATGAAATGAGATGCGACGACATCTGACAGACTACCAAATTAAGACGCTAACAATGCGGTGCAGTGTTTATCTTTTCAGGTACCTGGAGCATTGTGGAGATTGACTGAAACACCCCGATGGAAAGGACCTTTCCAGGTGGAAAAAGAGTCCGGTTTTAAGGAGTAATAATGAGGGGGACACTACGGACCTCCTGAACAGTAAGCAGGAGGAAAAGCTGTTCTAGAGACTGGAATGTGGAGCGCGCACAGGCCTAATCACCCTAGCTGCGTCTACATTCTTATTGTCTGACCTATTTAGAAAGGGGTTTCTATAAGAAAAACCTTGGCCAAAGATAATGCTAATTTGAACCAAAACATTTTGTATTAAGGGCTTTAGTGAGTCCTGAGACTGCCATATAACTGTAATGCTGCCATTTGACAGTTGACTTGACTAATCCTGACTCTGACGCTGACGTGACGGACCCTGAGCGTTCCCTCGGTACCAAAATGGCCCCTCTGGGGGGGGTGAAGACCCGGATGAAGACTTCCTTTCCTGGCCATAACATTGATTAAGTCAAAACATGAACACTTTGCGTTCTGCTAATACACTTACACTACAGATAAAGTTCCATGAGAACTGTGTGGTCTTTTGAATATTATGTATGCCCCATTAATCATATTTGATCTCTTAATGACAGAAATTAGCCGATGTGTGATCATTATATTTTATGAGCATTGTTGATTTTTACAATATAACTTTAAGTAATTGCAGTATCCTATTAGGCAAAAACTTACAGTGAAAAAATAAAAATTCTAAATTACTGTTCTCAGTTCTCCTGGAACAAACTCGAGGTTCGTGCACACACGTAGCGCTGGAGCTAACAAATAGGTTTTAATCAGGTACACCACTAGTTACGGCCCAGGGACAGACGACGAGGCAGGGACAGTGAGGGTTTGAATCTCCTGGTATCTGTCGCAAATTCATGCCTGATCCTGGCACATCTGAAGCTTTCTTGCCATGAAGAAGGGGGCCGAGTTTGAGAGTAGCTTACAAATAGTTTTAGGGCATTTTTCTTTACCGCCCATTGGTATGACAAATTCTTACTTTGTGCTGCTATGCCACATCACTGCTGCTTACACATAACGCTAAAGGGGCAACTTAGTGGCCTGGTATCTATCTCCATGGCGACCGGATATACGCTGGCCTGGCAGTGCCTGTTTTTGAGGGTTTAAATGGAGATCTGCAATATCTAGTCACTTTCTGCCTATACAGTAATATAATGTTACATTTCCGGGGTTTATGGCTTGTCATGGGTGGGCAAGCTAACAGGGGGTATTGTAATGGGTCACTTACACGTAGTTTAAATATGTATGAGAATGAAGCACCTGGAATGTTGTAACGTAACAGGCCGCTTCCAGAACACACAGTGGCATTGTTTCAGTTGTGTCTGAAAGATGCTGTAATTAAGCAAAGGTCAGGACACGAAGTGCTCCAGCAGCGCAATGCAACACCCATCACACGTTCCTATTTGAAACATATGATTATGAGCTAATGATAAACAACCCTGTGTGTTAATTCAAATTATTGTGTTTTTTGTTTTTAGTAATTACTTAAAAAGTAATTATGGGGGGAATTGTAGAAAATCGAAATTGTCTGCTTGCTAATAATTGTCTATAAAAGGTTCAAAGGCTTTACGAGAGCTCTGGTGAGGTCCTGTGATGTACAGTGTTGTCCAAAAATGGTCCTGCTCTGAGGATGTAAGCTAAGCACGTTCAGTGTATACTGTAGGTCCATATTTGGTGTTTGAGTGAACATGCTCGTCTCCCTTCTGCACAGACCATCTAAGTGTGTTTTACGTATACTGGGGGGCTGAACTGATAGTATATATGGATAAGAATTGTATGAGATGACAGACTTCTCCTGTACATCTGAAATGACATAACTTTTCCATCAAGAAAAGTCCTGGACAGAAGATTATCTTACAGTTATAAAACTGACAGAGGTGGAGGACTTTTCTCCACCTTCCTCCCCGGAGGTTGAGAGACAGGACGGAGCGGCGGAGGCAGATAGCGGCCCTCAGCCCTATCAATTTGAGCCGCTAGCTCGCGAGCTAGCCGGCGCCACCGGGGGAGCCGAGGCTGCTGAGGCTGCGGAGGCAGCGGAGGCTGCAGAGCGCCATAGAATGGGGCCTGATTCTGAATGGTATATATAGATTACAGTGGCATAAAAAAGTACGATCTGCATGTAGGTCACAGGTATTGATAAGCAATCCTGTAGGAACCCCCAAATTCTAACCTGTCTGATTCGAACCTTTGACAAGCGTGGGTTATTACATAGGCTATAACACAGTCCCATATAATTAAATTACCCCCTTATGTTGCGCCCTTTGCTTAACCTTTTCGTCGAATTAAACCTCTGTAAATGTAATTAATGACCCCACACCTAGATAGACAATATATTGTGTTATCATATAGTTATAATATTGTAGACTCCGTCTCAATAGGTGCACCTGCGGCCACTGCACCTCATTGTCCCCAAGTGAAAACGTGTGCTGCAGGGAGACCCCGAAGGTATTTTTGATGGAAACGATACCACAACATAATATACAATTATGTACACAAAACATTAATTTAACATGCTCAAACATTTTGACTACACAAGACTAAAGTCTTGTCCCCGATGTCATCATTAAAATTCTGACTGACATTATCACTGTAATAGGTAATGCGCAGATGTCAGCAGGTGGGTGTGGACACCTGCATAACCCAGCACCCCGGATTTGAGCCAGTGGCTCTAAATCCATATGTTCTCCAAGCAGTGTACGCCACATACGTGCAACTGTTTGGAGACATGCCAGAGACCATGGTGAACAGGTTAGTTTATAGTTACATTATAATCTATTGATTATTTCTTTAAAACACATGCACCACCATTCTTTCAGCGGTTATAGGCACCTGGCCTACCGTAATTTTGTCCGGTGGTGCTGGGGGTATTTGGGGGAACATGTACGGGTCATCATCCCCTCCTGCGCGGTGACCAGGATTAGGAGCGAGTTCCCTGAAGATGGCAATTATATAGGTTTTCTCCCACCACTGGACTTCAACTAGTTTTATTTTATTAACGTTTTTTTTTTTTTTTATTGTGTCAATTAAAAACTATCTGAAGAGAATTGTAACGTTTAGTGATTGGTTATTTCTCAGTATCGATTTGAAATCATGCTTTTATACTACACTTTTACTCTCAATATTTATGTAGACAGCTTTTGAAGGCTGCACCCTCAAAAAAGAATATCTAAACAAAATTTGAGTGCCCAGTAGAGGAATTGACTTACTATATAGCAACAGCTTTGAGGTGAAGTTTTCATAAACAAGGTACATTTGGAAACAAATACAACAGAATAAAGGTCCTACAATAAAATATTTACAAAGGAAGCATATATATATATATATATATATATATATATACAGAAGTTTAGTTTATTTGAACAATTCCAAGTTCAAAGTTGTTTGACAAAAAGAAACACAATGATGCCCAAAAAGGAGTAGGATGAAGCAAACAATGCTTATTTATGCTGACCACCATTCAACTTGTAAAAAATATTAATCTGAATTACATGTTCATGATGGATTTGATGATCACACTCCATTGTTCTATATGTGGTTGGCCACTGGTCCATATGAGGCCATTTCAAGAAAGGCTCTGCCTTTCACCTTATACAGATGTTGCCATAAAGAGATAGAGAAGTAATACGTCGGAGTGTGGTCCAATACTTTCAGTGAACATGCAGAATGGTAATATATTGGATTCTACATGGACAACAAAACAATAAACATCTAAAAGTTGTAATGCAATGTTTGCGTCTGCAGCATTTTTTATGACACTTATGTCATTAGTGTGAAGCATCGTATAGAAAAAAAAAATTAACATATATAGTAAGTTTGCCAATACAGCTTAAAACAAAAATATTCTCCCATCTGGTGGTGTAAAGTCAGAACTACAAGACAGTCAAATATATTGCACTGGGCAGCACAGTCCCAAAAAAATAAATAAAGCATAAATAAGTATTCTAACACTCCTAAAATAAATTTGTTACAATGGGTTGCAGCAAAACTCACTGAAGATACCTGTGGCAACACATACGTATTAGATGCCTTTTCTGTCTTTCAAGATCCTCAGCCAGGACATTCAGAGGACGAAGATGGAACATGCCAAAGATATCATCATCCACTAGATTTGTTCAGTGTTAGCTACAGCAATTGTCTGACACCTTTTTGCTTCTGAAACACTGCTGGTCCTTATTGCCGTCGACCATGCCAGATAAATCTGAAAAAGAAAAAAAATAAATATCGAAAATGTATTAAATATGATTAAGTAACACTACTATCATCTTTACTACAAGTACTATTGTTATGGAAAATATGAGACACATAATTCCATTCTGGAAGTTCTTGCTATACAGTACAGTAATTGCCAAACTTCTAGTGCCCACCTTATGAGCTCTTGAAGAATCATGACCTATGCTGCTCACAGCCTCTTGTTTGTGCAGTGCCATCAGCTTGACTGTAAGCAAAGAATGAATGGTCTATCCTCACTCAAGCGTCATACTTTATTATTATAAATGTTTTTAATAATGTGACATATACAGTATGATAAACTTTATCTTTGCTGTGTGTACTGGCCATGTTTGAACTTTGGGAAACCTATGGAGTACCTCCGCTCCCCAGCATGCATTGTGTGACCATGTTGTGTTTCCGTGTAGTGAAGAATCACAATTTGGACCTACAAAAGAAACACAAAATGTAAAAATATTATTCATAAGTCAAACTTACACATTACACAAAATCTTTAACAGTATGTACTCAGGTAAAATGACCTGGGCAACATTCCTTTGAATGTCCAGTTTTATTGGAAATTTTGAATGTCAAGGAGGGGAACGCCACAAGGGTTGATGTGTGGTACAGAGGGCTGATTTTTGCAACATCCATCCGAAACTGCAGAGCCAACATAATAGCCGAGTCTCTTGCATGCTTCTTTTACCAACTGAAACATTAGCAATACATTATTGTACATCAGACTTTTTTCAGAGTGGCAATGTGTTGTGTTGCTCACCTTACGTTCTCTTGACAAACCTGGACCTGTGCCTGCTTACAGCCTCCTGTTTGTCAGGTCTTTCAAACTGGGCACAGAGTGGTTCAGGCACAGGTACTTTGTCAGAGTAGTCCTGATAAGGACGGGCATCCTCCACCACGCGTTCAAAAAGCAGATCCATAAGCTTGTCAATGTAGTCTAAAAAAAATAAAAAAATAAATCAAAGTTTATCCTCATAATACTTATAAGCGTCATGCTAGTTTAAATAAATATGACATACATGAAGTAGGGTTGGTTTTCATGGCTCTCACTGTGTAGTCTCCACGCTTGTATTTTGGGTACACTACAGAATACCTCAGCTCCCCAACAGACGTTGTAGCATGTGCCCTATTTGCATTTTCATTATAGTGCAAAGCAGCGACCTGCAGCCTAAAATTTCACATATAAAACATTAATATATCTGTATATTATTTCTAAACATTTCTAAGAGATTAAATAACCCAAGTGAATTTTTGTTAAACCTTTAGGATTCATTACCTGGCCAGCATTCCTTTGAATGAGAAGCCCACACTTTTGGGAGAGAATCTGATGATCAGGCTATGGAATGCCTCGATGTGTGACGTGTGGTATTGTGGGCTTATTTTCGCTACATCTTTCACAAAACGTGGTGCCAACAAAATACTGGTCAGCCTTTCACATGCTGCTGTGCCTACAAAGAAAACGACATATTGATATGTAAAATGTAAACGATTAATATAAAATTTGAGATTGAGTAAGGGAGGAGCAGTTGTAATTACACATACTTGGCTTTAGCCACACTCTTGCATCATCCCCAACCAAAGGCTCGTGAGTACAGCGAGGGAACAGGGGGTTTTTATGAATGTGAACATTCTGAACGTGGTTGCCTACAGATGTCCACTTAGCCACAGCCTCGTCACCTGAGGAGGACGTTGATGCCGACCAATACAGATGGTTCACTACGCTTTTTTTCCATATCCTCCATTTTTTTCCCGATTCCTGGGACGCCCACCAAAGATAAAATTGTTTTTAAATGAGGTACAAAATTATAAACACACATAAAATTACACATTACAATTTACAATTACTGAAATACATACCCTTTCCCATGTGCCAAGGATCAAAGTAGTGACTGATATCCCCGTAAAAACTTCTGGACGCCCGAGTGTCGGTCAGTCACAATCGCTTGCACTTCAACACCCCTCTCTTCAAGCATTGTCAGACTACGGACAAATCCCTCCTTCTCCATGCGGACACTGTTCCCCACTTCATTACTCTGTCAAGGCAAAAAGATTTATACTTCCAATCGACATGTTAGGAAGTAACTGGTTACGTTCAAATGACATCACTACATTATAAATAGTCTTCAATGTAATTGGTGGGCAAATAATATTTCTATAGTAGTAACAGGTCACATTAAAGTATGTTGTGATGTTGTCATTTTTTATTTAAAGAAATCTCCAAACTGAAAAACAAATTGATTGACCGATTGATTTGTAAATGATTATTCATAAACCTTCCAAAAAAACACATCATTTTGACTAGTGCCACAACTTTTGGCCACAATGTTGTGATGTCCTGTGAACGCAACATATTGTGATGTGATTTACCTGAACAAGCTGAATGTCAATTACCCGGTTAGCTTTGAGATTCATCATTGTGTAGCTCCCGTATTTTGCAGAGTGTCCTACAATAAGAAAATATACACTTAACCCAACTTTTCACATCTGTCAGAAGCTTGTAGATAAAGAATTACCAGGTGAATCGGCTCGCATATCTCCACCCAGTGTCATAGCCCCACCAGCAACAGCCTCCATGATGCGTTCATCCTGCTCAAGCTTCCACTGCCAATTGACTGTTGGGATGAGGAGCTTGGCTTGATGCTTATAAAAACACTGCTCAGACAGTCCCTGAACGTTGAAGGCCCTGAGGAACTATAAAACGTGAACACATGTCATCAACTGATAGATATGGAAACATGATAATAAAAAAATATTATTGCTCTACCTTTGAAACCTGACGAATAGATGAGCCAGTAAACAATACTGCTGCACAGAGCTGAAGGTTTCCAGCAGGAATGTTGTTCACCAGTGGCTGGCTGGACCACTGGTTGAAGTACTCACAATGAGTACACTGCTGCTTCACCCGGAGCAGTGTGCCGATTGTCACGGTGTCAATAATACAATGACGGGTGCAAACAGGACAGCTCCGGAATAGCCCCAGCAGTTGTTCCTCATAAACAATGTACTTATTTTGTTTATGTGGAGGGACTTGTGTGGGAGTTCTATATTGCAAAAAAACAATAAATAAATGTAGGCCTTGAAAGCTGAAAATGTATATGATAACTTAAACAGAATACCAAAAAACGTAGGTAACATAATTTACAGATGCATCCATAAGTTAATTTATTTTTTACCCAGTACAGTTCAGGGAGCTCGCACTTCCATCCAGATGGTAGGTGGGGTCAGCGGCAGACACCTCGCACCTTGGTCTTTTGACCGGTGTAGAGGTTGCCATGGGAGCTTCAGGAAACTGAACCTCCATCAAGGCCTCTGTATTGCAAGACATGCTCCTGCGATGAGGTTGTACCTGGATGGCTGTGTAAAAAACAAAAAGGTTAGTAAATGCACTAGGCAAGAGTTACAACAAAACTAATCAATTAGCAAAAGCTCCCAACAATTATCACCTTTGCTTCTCCTGGCAGGTTTCAAATTGGCCTGGATAGATTCATGCACGCTAAGGAGTGCATCAGTCTGACAGCCAATTTCACGGGTTGATTTTTGCTAAAAACAGTCAAACACAACATATGATCATAATTCATATTGTGTACAGTCAGGATAATACTCTCAAAACTTTAAAGACAGCTTTCATTTACTTTTAAAACTGCAGTTCTGATAAATGAGTTATGCTTCAGTTTTATCACAGTGGAGTGTGGACAAAGAATAACACAAGATATACCATCTTCTATTTGAACTAAAATTATATAAGGGTAGAAAAAATATGATTAAATATCGAATTTAAACTTGGATTGATTTACTTGTATTGATAACACGATTAGCAGAAAATCACGTCAGAAACACTGATATCTGTGAGCACCCTGGTCATCACTCTCCTCAATGACCTGCACCTGTCCAGTCAGTTTAGCCTCAGACACACAGTATATTGTAGCTCTACGTTAGCTTGTAGATGACCTCACGTTTCACGCAGCTATTGCTAAATATGAAACGTACAGTCATCACAAAACAGATAAGTTTGGTGCGTATTCTCATGCACAGTTGCGCAGTGTCGGCGTAACTTTGTTATTGTACAGACTCACGCATTAGCGCGTATAGCTGCTAGCTCCTTTATGAATCTGAGCGGCAGAAAAGTTGACATGTCGTTACATACAGCGGTATAACATGCGGCTCATCGCTCTCAGTGGTGATCTAAAACGCTCCATTACACATGTGGTTACCAAACTCACCCTCCATATGCAACAAACCACAATAACCAAATAGGATTAGCTCACTATGCTGCTCCTACAACAAGCGTATAGCGCAGTGTGGCGATGGAGCACCATTGCAGGAATAAGCAACAGCACATGTCAGTGTAATTATTGTATTGAGTGAAGGGAGGGTTTAGGGTGGGGGAAGGATTTCATTTGATATACGCTTTTGTCCTGAATATCAACATTTCCATGAACACATTTGTGAAAAAAAAAATTAAAAATGAAGTTGTGTTTGCGACAGTGGCGCCACCAGGAGTCGGCCCATTGGCCACCCCACTGGCCAGTGTTAATTGTAGTACTGTAGTATCAGTTATGAATGTTATTGGATCATTAGTAACATTAAATATAAAAAAAAACAAAGTATAACAGTAGACGTTTCCTTATGCTGCGTTTACACATAAGCACGATGCGTTACGAATGGCATTTTTCCGTCATTCGTGACGTTCGTGACATGACTTAACGCATCTTGATGGGATTCTTAATAGAACGCATCAGCTCGTGACATTCGTGATGTTCGTGGAGAAAGTTTTTGTCTGTCAAAAAATCTTCCACGAATGTCACGATTCACCCTCTGTTCGTGGAGTTCGCAACAGAGCGTGTCCTTTCGTGATGCGTAGTGGCGCTTCGTAATTCAGCGTGAGAGCATTCGTAAAGCATTCGTAGTGCAGAATCACTGTTGTCACGCTCAGAATTGATAGAAACACACGCTACGCCGAAAAGTGAATGTTCGTACCTGCACTATGCCAAAGAAAAGTCCCACAAAGTCGGCCAGTCCGTGCTCCAGGCCCGGGACAGCACCTGCTCCTGCCGCTCCTCAGGTGCTGAAGTTGTTACGCGGGCTTTTCTTCCTGTAGTCGTTCCTCCTGATGTTTGGGAGCCAGTCCCTGCCACCCCTATAGCCGCCCCGCTGGAGAACCCGACTGTTATATATTTGTCCCGATTTTCCGCGCGTTTGTGGAGATAAGAAAAGGGACAGTAAGAAGTGCGCCTTTCCCGCACTGTTTACTGTCCCTGAATGCATCTCCCACGCTCCCATACGCACTGACCCAAACAACAACGCGTGGTTACAGCAGCTATAACATGGATAAGTGTTAAGACTTATTTACAACTTTAGACATGAAAAACAAGCGGTGATGGGCGTAGGGCAGGTGGAGACAGGCCTGTTGTTCTGGATTATGCAAAAGAAGTTTTGCCAAATGGAGCCAATGATCAACCAGACGAGTGAGAATTATGGATAAAGAGGTGAAGAGTTCTACGACAGCTCCCCAGAAGATCGAGTGCGCAGTGAGTGTAGTGTTTTTATGCTTAATGTGGAGTAAAGTCAGGCTGAATGTGCCGCTGTTGCACAGACTCATGTGACATAAAGCGCGTGTGTTTATTGCTATTGTTTGTCTTGATAGATTCAGCATTTGACAGGAGCATATGACTTAGTTTGGGTTTGATCTAAGTTCAGTTTTTCATAGACTGTGAAAAACGTTTGCTATTCTACAGTATATGGACAGTCCCGACGCTCAGCTGGTCTTTGCTTTTGCGTAACCCGATTTGGCAAGAGCCCAATGAGTCAGGTGAGAGCACGGCGGACCAAGACGCCTCTGCTCCGCCTCCAACCCGGTGTGTGCGGCAGGCGGTTTGTCCACATTCGCCCGATTCTTGACAGATTTCTGACAGAACTCGACAATTCCCAATGACCCGTAACAGACCGCAACACCTCGCAATACCACGCAACAGAGCGCCACAGCCCGCAGCAGAGCGGGACGCATGTTCGTGACCGTGCGTAATAATTCGTGCCATTAATCGTAACGCGTAGTAACAGGTCGCAACAATTTGTGGCGGTGCGTGAAACCTCTACCCCAATCATCACATTCGTGATCCTCGGCCACGAATATGGATTCGTGGCATTCGTGACTCGTCGTCGTTATGTGTAAACGCAGCATTACGGTAATACCACAACACACTATCGAAAACACTTTTTCCTCCTCTCATAAGAACACTTGGGGCTCGAGCACCCAGGAAAACTTTCCCTAATAATAAAAATCGAGAAAATAGGGGTAAGATATAACGTGTAAAGCACAAAAGCCGTCAACGGCTTCTCTTCGAACATTAAGTCACAAAACCTACGTGCGGCGGTGCTACACGGCTCTAGTCGTTTAGCTCTTTGGCAGGGCGCACGGCCTCCTCACACTCTGCGCATATGACAAACTGTAAACTTTTCACGCATTCTTTTTTTTTTTTACTGATGAAATGACACGTAGCAAGAAATAACTGGATTTTTTTTAGCAGGCATTTTTATTATATGTTTGCAGCTTTTACAGGCTACATCAGATTTTCCAAAAGTCTGGGACATTGTGGCCCCAAAGGAATTTGTCCATCCATCCATCCATTTTCTTCCACTGCTGGTCCGTTGCTGGGTCGTGGGGGCAGACGTTGGAGCTGCCCAAATCACACTGCACCAGCCCCTATGGCTCTTCCTGCAGGTGGTGGGTCCACAAAAGGACGGCCTCATGGTTCTAACCGGGCGTGTTGGTCTCATGAGGGGCTTCTGAACCGCTCTTTGTCTGACCCGTCACCTAGGACCTGTTTGCCATGGGAGACCCTACCAGGGGCACGAAGCCCCCGACAACATAGCTCCAGGATCATTCGGGGAAGGAATTTGTGATTATTTTAATTACATAATTAGCAACATCTAGCTAGATGAGAGTAGGAACAATAGTTTGAACATGTACATTTGTTCAAATAAATACAATGAGTGTTTCCTTTCGAAATAATATTTTCTATATACTTGGGATCCACTGGGCTACATGGCTTGCTTGTAAATACATTATAAACATATGCTCTGAATTATGTTGCAATAAAATTTAAAAAAAGGCATATATACGATCTAAAGTGTAAATTGATGGATGAGACTACCTTGTACATATAACTGTTTCCACACAAGTGTCATGGGTTTGACTCCTGGCTTTGACGATTTGACCTAAAATTGTCAAATGTTAAATTGTATTAAAAAAAATACTCAAGAAGGCTGTGCAAGATATTGCACTTTAGTCATGGCCTCAGTACTGCCCCCTATCCCCCTGTAACAGACCAGCCACTTTTACTGCAGAAATTTGGAGTAAATTGAGTTCAAACATGGTCATAATTGACACAAAAGGACAATTTTGGCATCAGATTAAAAAAAATAAAAAAGGCTGTGCAAGATATTGCACTTTATTCATGGCCTCAGTGCTGCCTCCTATCCCCCTGTAACAGACCAGCCACTTTTACTGCAGAAATCTGGAGTAAATTGAGTTCAAACATGGTCATAATTGACACAAAGGGACAATTTTGGCATCATATAAAAAAATACTCAAAAAGGCTGTGCAAGATATTGCACTTTATTCATGGCCTCAGTACTGCCCTCTATCCCCCTGCAACAGACCAGCAACTTTTACTGCAGAAATCTGGAGTAAATTGAGTTCAAACATGGTCATAATTGACACAAAAGGACAATTTTGGCATCAGATTAAAAAAATATTAAAAAGGCTGTGCAAGATATTGCACTTTATTCATGGCCTCAGTACTGCCCTCTATCCCCCTGCAACCGACCAGCAACTTTTACTGCAGAAATCTGGAGTAAATTGAGTTCAAACATGGTCATAATCGACACAAAAGGACAATTTTGGCATCAGATTAAAAAAAAAAAATCAAAAAGGCTGTGCAAGATATTGCACTTTAGTCATGGCCTCAGTGCTGCCCTCTATGCCCCTGTAACAGACCAGCAACTTTTACTGCAGAAATCTGGAGTAAATTGAGTTCAAACATGGTCATAATCGACAGACACAAAAGGACAATTTTGGCATCAGATTAAAAAAAATCAAAAAGGCTGTGCAAGATATTGCTCTTTAGTCATGGCCTCAGTACTGCCCCCTATCCCCCTGCAACAGACCAGCAACTTTTACTGCAGAAATTTGGAGTAAATTGAGTTCAAACATGGTCATAATTGACACAAAAGGACAATTTTGGCATCAGATTAAAAAAATATCAAAAAGGCTGTGCAAGATATTGCTCTTTAGTCATGGCCTCAGTACTGCCCTCTATCCCCCTGCAACAGACCAGCAACTTTTACTGCAGAAATCTGGAGTAAATTGAGTTCAAACATGGTCATAATTGACACAAAAGGACAATTTTGGCATCAGATTAAAAAAATATTAAAAAGGCTGTGCAAGATATTGCTCTTTAGTCATGGCCTCAGTACTGCCCCCTATCCCCCTGTAACAGACCAGCCACTTTTACTGCAGAAATTTGGAGTAAATTGAGTTCAAACATGGTCATAATTGACACAAAGGGACAATTTTGGCATCAGATTAAAACAAAATCAAAAAGGCTGTGCAAGATATTGCACTTTAGTCATGGCCTCAGTGCTGCCCTCTATGCCCCTGCAACAGACCAGCCACTTTTACTGCAGAAATTTGGAGTAAATTGAGTTCAAACATGGTCATAATTGACACAAAAGGACAATTTTGGCATCATATAAAAAAATACTCAAAAAGGCTGTGCAAGATATTGCACTTTATTCATGGCCTCAGTACTGCCCTCTATCCCCCTGCAACCGACCAGCAACTTTTACTGCAGAAATCTGGAGTAAATTGAGTTCAAACATGGTCATAATCGACACAAAAGGACAATTTTGGCATCAGATTAAAAAAATATTAAAAAGGCTGTGCAAGATATTGCACTTTATTCATGGCCTCAGTACTGCCCTCTATCCCCCTGCAACCGACCAGCAACTTTTACTGCAGAAATCTGGAGTAAATTGAGTTCAAACATGGTCATAATCGACACAAAAGGACAATTTTGGCATCAGATTAAAAAAAAAAAATCAAAAAGGCTGTGCAAGATATTGCACTTTAGTCATGGCCTCAGTGCTGCCCTCTATGCCCCTGTAACAGACCAGCAACTTTTACTGCAGAAATCTGGAGTAAATTGAGTTCAAACATGGTCATAATCGACAGACACAAAAGGACAATTTTGGCATCAGATTAAAAAAATCAAAAAGGCTGTGCAAGATATTGCTCTTTAGTCATGGCCTCAGTACTGCCCCCTATCCCCCTGCAACAGACCAGCAACTTTTACTGCAGAAATTTGGAGTAAATTGAGTTCAAACATGGTCATAATTGACACAAAAGGACAATTTTGGCATCAGATTAAAAAAATATTAAAAAGGCTGTGCAAGATATTGCTCTTTAGTCATGGCCTCAGTACTGCCCCCTATCCCCCTGTAACAGACCAGCCACTTTTACTGCAGAAATTTGGAGTAAATTGAGTTCAAACATGGTCATAATTGACACAAAGGGACAATTTTGGCATCAGATTAAAAAAAAATCAAAAAGGCTGTGCAAGATATTGCACTTTAGTCATGGCCTCGGTGCTGCCCTCTATCCCCCTGTAACAGACCAGCCACTTTTACTGCAGAAATTTGGAGTAAATTGAGTTCAAACATGGTCATAATTGACACAAAAGGACAATTTTGGCATCAGATTAAAAAATACTCAAAAAGGCTGTGCAAGATATTGCTCTTTAGTCATGGCCTCGGTGCTGCCCTCTATCCCCCTGCAAAAGACCAGCAACTTTTACTGCAGAAATCTGGAGTAAATTGAGTTCAAACATGGTCATAATTGACACAAAGGGACAATTTTGGCATCAGATTAACAAAAAATAAAAAAGGCTGTGCAAGATATTGCACTTTATTCATGGCCTCAGTGCTGCCTCCTATCCCCCTGTAACAGACCAGCCACTTTTACTGCAGAAATCTGGAAGTAAATTGAGTTCAAACATGGTCATAATTGACACAAAGGGACAATTTTGGCATCATATAAAAAAATACTCAAAAAGGCTGTGCAAGATATTGCACTTTATTCATGGCCTCAGTACTGCCCCTATCCCCCTGCAAAAGACCAGCAACTTTTACTGCAGAAATCTGGAGTAAATTGAGTTCAAACATGGTCATAATTGACACAAAAGGACAATTTTGGCATCAGATTAAAAAAATATTAAAAAGGCTGTGCAAGATATTGCACTTTATTCATGGCCTCAGTACTGCCCTCTATCCCCCTGCAACCGACCAGCAACTTTTACTGCAGAAATCTGGAGTAAATTGAGTTCAAACATGGTCATAATCGACACAAAAGGACAATTTTGGCATCAGATTAAAAAAAAAAAAATCAAAAAGGCTGTGCAAGATATTGCACTTTAGTCATGGCCTCAGTGCTGCCCTCTATGCCCCTGTAACAGACCAGCAACTTTTACTGCAGAAATCTGGAGTAAATTGAGTTCAAACATGGTCATAATCGACAGACACAAAAGGACAATTTTGGCATCAGATTAAAAAAAATCAAAAAGGCTGTGCAAGATATTGCTCTTTAGTCATGGCCTCAGTACTGCCCCCTATCCCCCTGCAACAGACCAGCAACTTTTACTGCAGAAATTTGGAGTAAATTGAGTTCAAACATGGTCATAATTGACACAAAAGGACAATTTTGGCATCAGATTAAAAAAATATCAAAAAGGCTGTGCAAGATATTGCTCTTTAGTCATGGCCTCAGTACTGCCCTCTATCCCCCTGAAACAGACCAGCAACTTTTACTGCAGAAATCTGGAGTAAATTGAGTTCAAACATGGTCATAATTGACACAAAAGGACAATTTTGGCATCAGATTAAAAAAATATTAAAAAGGCTGTGCAAGATATTGCTCTTTAGTCATGGCCTCAGTACTGCCCTCTATCCCCCTGTAACAGACCAGCCACTTTTACTGCAGAAATCTGGAGTAAATTGAGTTCAAACATGGTCATAATCGACACAAAAGGACAATTTTGGCATCAGATTAAAAAAAAATCAAAAAGGCTGTGCAAGATATTGCACTTTAGTCATGGCCTCGGTGCTGCCCTCTATCCCCCTGTAACAGACCAGCCACTTTTACTGCAGAAATTTGGAGTAAATTGAGTTCAAACATGGTCATAATTGACACAAAAGGACAATTTTGGCATCAGATTAAAAAATACTCAAAAAGGCTGTGCAAGATATTGCTCTTTAGTCATGGCCTCAGTACTGCCCTCTATCCCCTGCAAAAGACCAGCAACTTTTACTGCAGAAATCTGGAGTAAATTGAGTTCAAACATGGTCATAATTGACACAAAGGGACAATTTTGGCATCAGATTAACAAAAAAATAAAAAAGGCTGTGCAAGATATTGCTCTTTAGTCATGGCCTCAGTACTGCCCCCTATCCCCCTGTAACAGACCAGCCACTTTTACTGCAGAAATCTGGAGTAAATTGAGTTCAAACATGGTCATAATTGACACAAAGGGACAATTTTGGCATCATATAAAAAATACTCAAAAAGGCTGTGCAAGATATTGCACTTTATTCATGGCCTCAGTACTGCCCCCTATCCCCCTGCAAAAGACCAGCAACTTTTACTGCAGAAATCTGGAGTAAATTGAGTTCAAACATGGTCATAATTGACACAAAAGGACAATTTTGGCATCAGATTAAAAAAATATTAAAAAGGCTGTGCAAGATATTGCACTTTATTCATGGCCTCAGTACTGCCCTCTATCCCCCTGCAACCGACCAGCAACTTTTACTGCAGAAATCTGGAGTAAATTGAGTTCAAACATGGTCATAATCGACACAAAAGGACAATTTTGGCATCAGATTAAAAAAAAAAAAATCAAAAAGGCTGTGCAAGATATTGCACTTTATTCATGGCCTCAGTGCTGCCCTCTATGCCCCTGTAACAGACCAGCAACTTTTACTGCAGAAATCTGGAGTAAATTGAGTTCAAACATGGTCATAATCGACAGACACAAAAGGACAATTTTGGCATCAGATTAAAAAAAATCAAAAAGGCTGTGCAAGATATTGCTCTTTAGTCATGGCCTCAGTACTGCCCCCTATCCCCCTGCAACAGACCAGCAACTTTTACTGCAGAAATTTGGAGTAAATTGAGTTCAAACATGGTCATAATTGACACAAAAGGACAATTTTGGCATCAGATTAAAAAAATATCAAAAAGGCTGTGCAAGATATTGCTCTTTAGTCATGGCCTCAGTACTGCCCCCTATCCCCCTGCAACCGACCAGCAACTTTTACTGCAGAAATCTGGAGTAAATTGAGTTCAAACATGGTCATAATCGACACAAAAGGACAATTTTGGCATCAGATTAAAAAAAAAAAAATCAAAAAGGCTGTGCAAGATATTGCACTTTAGTCATGGCCTCAGTGCTGCCCTCTATGCCCCTGTAACAGACCAGCCACTTTTACTGCAGAAATCTGGAGTAAATTGAGTTCAAACATGGTCATAATTGACACAAAGGGACAATTTTGGCATCATATAAAAAAAAATCAAAAAGGCTGTGCAAGATATTGCACTTTAGTCATGGCCTCAGTGCTGCCCTCTATCCCCCTGCAACAGACCAGCAACTTTTACTGCAGAAATTTGGAGTAAATTGAGTTCAAACATGGTCATAATTGACACAAAAGGACAATTTTGGCATCAGATTAAAAAAATATTAAAAAGGCTGTGCAAGATATTGCACTTTATTCATGGCCTCAGTACTGCCCTCTATCCCCCTGCAACCGACCAGCAACTTTTACTGCAGAAATCTGGAGTAAATTGAGTTCAAACATGGTCATAATCGACACAAAAGGACAATTTTGGCATCAGATTAAAAAAAAAAAAAATCAAAAAGGCTGTGCAAGATATTGCACTTTAGTCATGGCCTCAGTGCTGCCCTCTATGCCCCTGTAACAGACCAGCAACTTTTACTGCAGAAATCTGGAGTAAATTGAGTTCAAACATGGTCATAATCGACACAAAAGGACAATTTTGGCATCAGATTAAAAAAATATTAAAAAGGCTGTGCAAGATATTGCTCTTTAGTCATGGCCTCAGTACTGCCCCTATCCCCCTGTAACAGACCAGCCACTTTTACTGCAGAAATTTGGAGTAAATTGAGTTCAAACATGGTCATAATTGACACAAAAGGACAATTTTGGCATCAGATTAAAAAAATATCAAAAAGGCTGTGCAAGATATTGCTCTTTAGTCATGGCCTCAGTACTGCCTCCTATCCCCCTGCAACCGACCAGCAACTTTTACTGCAGAAATCTGGAGTAAATTGAGTTCAAACATGGTCATAATCGACACAAAAGGACAATTTTGGCATCAGATTAAAAAAAAAAAAAATCAAAACGCTGTGCAAGATATTGCACTTTAGTCATGGCCTCAGTGCTGCCCTCTATGCCCCTGTAACAGACCAGCCACTTTTACTGCAGAAATCTGGAGTAAATTGAGTTCAAACATGGTCATAATTGACACAAAAGTTACACCATATAAAGTAAGTAATTGCTTTATTGGACAGTTGTACAACTAAATTAGGTTCAGGTATTGGGTTAGTCCTGAGCCGCTGCGACTGCGTGCACCGCCATTGTGGGGCAACCTGAACAGAATGTTTTTAGAGGTTGGTGAAACTGGAGTACCTGGAGGAAACCTGGCTGGCTGCCATCAGTGCTCCTCTGATACTCTGAAATGGTGCACCGCCTCCTGGGTTTTTCCCTGTTTCAGAGCGTGGTGTACCGCACTGGTCAGCTCCTCCACCTCTTCCTTACTCTTCCTCCTCTTTCACCTTCTTCTTAGCAATAGTGTAGCAGTTAACCCGTTGTTACAAGGTATTGTGTTATGTGCTATAGCATTTCACTACACTGTAATGAGAAAGTGCCAGTGATATATTTATAGGCACACTGCTTGCACAAATTAAATTGCAGCACTGAAGAACAAGATTTGTATATCTTTCAGTATCTGAAAAAGAGACAACTGAACACAATAGAGTAGTGGTTCACAAGCTTTTCAACTTTGGGGCATCCCTACATGTGCCTCTCTCAGTCCGCCGCAAAACAATGTTTGTTTGTTTGTTATATCTACACTATTACCATTACGGGGCAACGGTGGTGCAGAGAGTAGAGCGTGTGACAAGAGGGTCAGCGGTTCGAATCCCGCAGGTGCCCACTGTTGTTGTGTCCTTGGGCAAGACACTTCACCCACCTCGCCTCCAGTGTCTGCTTACATTGGTGTATGAATGGGTGACTAGTTCCTTGATGTAAAGCGCTTTGAGTGCCTAAAGCAGGTAGAAAGGCGCTATATGAATGTGACCATTTACCATATGATCTTACAAAGGTTTCCCACATCAAAATAGCTGTTTATATACTTATTAAGGAACAGTGATGATTGAATGACCATGGATGCTGCAGGTTATATTGACCACAATAACAATAATATACAGTATATTGTTTTATTTAATAATCAATGGAAGCTGTTAAAAATTTAAAAAGCTGTTAAAAAGCTATGTGTTATTGGTTCAATTTTTCGAGCCACAGGCCGGGGAGGATTCTACCAATACTCGAGCAATTAGTAAAATTTAAAACATACAGAAAACATTGCCTGCTCGAAGTACATATAATAATTATCTGTATGTTGAAACATATGCAGAAAAGTGCTAAACAGAAAACGCCTCCATCAATATCATGCTCTTCACCTCTCCATTTAGTTTTATTAAAAATTCTACTTTTCACAGTACTTGGCGACATGCTGCATTATAATAATGCATAAATTCTTCACCAGTGTTTGCAATTATTCTTCTGCCTTGTGAACATTATTTTTTCTGCTATCTTTGCTGTCAATTTGTCAATTTGACTAATTGGTTGTAACTTCCAGCCAATCACGTTTGAGCAAATTTGCTGCAGGTTACGCAAAGGAATAGCGGCGATACAGAGTTTTAGATCGGCTTTGGGCTTATTATCAGCGTATACTACGATTGATTTGGACAGGTGTACACATACTTCTAGATTTACATTGTGCATCTGGTTTATGAACACGTTATTGTAATTCATTTTGGTGTTCCACCGTGGTCATGACCTAATCGTGAACTCCATCATGTCCAGCGAAAGTTAAGTATGGCCTTTACTGCTTTACTGTAAAAGTGTTAGCGCCACTGTCATGGCATCCGTCGGTGCTGCGGGCGGCTTGCAGCACCGACTCAAATCTTTGTGCACCCAGGCGAATTTTCCTTAATGACAAAGTGATTTAATAAATATAGCCTAATCTGTAAAGCCAACGTTTACTGCGAACAAACGAGCGCTGGGCGGGCCATAGCACATGGTCACTGCATGCAGGCCTAAGCACTCAACACGTCAAAGCGGTGTTCTTTCTAATGATATTGTAATATTTCCTTTGTATATTGTACTTCTTCTTCGTGTGGGCTAAGCCCACCTACGGGCTTCGCTATGGGTAATCTCTCCTGGCGCAGCCAGGGCACTGAGACAGATCAAAAGACTAGCCGCGCCAATCCAGCCTAAGGCATGGCACATGCCCGCGAAACCTATGGCCTATAAAAGGCCCATGGCCCCAACATACTCCCTTCTTCTCTCTCAGCACTGAGATAGTTTCTACTCACCGCTTTTGAAGAATCTTCGGATCAACATTGAAGATGGATCCAGCCCGAGAACTGTCGCCCTCCGGCGTCGGGCTCTACCCTTGCCGTTCCTGCCGGACCCCGCTGCTCCCGGAGGATAAGCACGATCGCTGCTTTATCTGCCTGGGCTGGCAGCATCAGGTCCAGCGTGCCTCTTGCCCGGCCTGCGCCGCTCTCCCCAGAGAGGAGTCCGAGCGCCGTGCCGCCTTCATGGGTCCGGTGTCTCCCGTCCGTGCGGACACCGACGCGGGACCTACTGAGGATAATCTTGCCCCTGCTCAGGCCCATCTGGACTGGGCTGAAGCGGTGGAGGACACCAGTAGCCGTAGTGACTCTTGGAGCTCCGCGGAGAGGGAGACTCGTGATGGAGACTCCGTGTCTACAGTATCTGGACGTAGAAGCTCCCGCCGCGAACCGGTGGATCTTCTCCCTCACCTCTTCGCTGTCGCGGCGGTCCGGACTGAGCTGCCGCTCCCTCCGCAGCCTGCTCCGGCTCCACGGGATTTCGTCCTGGGTCTAGCGTCGCAGTCCCGGTCTCGAGCCCGTGCAGCGACACTCTGCCCACCTGTCCCTTCCCTCGTCAGGCTTGTCCAGCGTGATTGGGATACGCCTCTTACCGCGAAAGGTCCGGCTAGAGGATATCTGGAGTATTCCAGCGTGGATGGCTGGCCCGCCGTCTCCGGTGTCCCGACCATCGAGGACTCCCTGAGGCTCTGCTTGCTCCCAACCTCCACCCCCTGGCCCGGAGGTAGGCCGGCTCTCCCGTCTGACAGAGACAGGAGGATGGCGGCTTTTCTCGACCGCTGTTATGCCAACGCGAACCAGGTGTTTGCGTTAGCTAACAACATGGCTCTCCTGCTTGGCTCCATTGACAAGCTCTGCCACGAACGATCTGAGCTTTCCCCGGAGGATATTGCTGAGGTCCAGGACTCTGCTGAAGTCCTGATGAAAATGTGTCAGGCTGTTGCCATTAATGGCGGCCGCACAATGTGCAACACACAGCTGGGAATGAGACACCTGTGGCTCGGTCTTTCTTCCCTCGCGGAGCGGGACCAGAAAGGCGTGTTGGGGCTTCCCTTGTCCACGTCTTCCCTCTTCGGCCCTGATATCCAGGTCATCATCAATCGCCTGGAGGCTGCGTCCAGGGGCTCACAGCAGCTCGCTCCTCATCTCCAGCCTCGTCGTGAGCGTGAACAACGTAGTTCTCGCCGCTGGCGCTCGGAGCGGAGACGGCCCGCCCCCTGGGGATCCAGAGAGGCGGAGTCGACTCGCGGCTCTGCGGATCGTCAAGCCCCGTCTACTTCCCAGGGCTCTGGATTCGTGAGACGGGATGATCAGCGTCAGCAGAGGAGAGCTGCTCCTAGCCGCCCCTCTGCCGCTTCTGCTGCTAATGTTAAATATGTCAATAAAGGCCATAAGGCCCGTTACGTCTTCCCAAAAGAGCATGCTTCTTCGCACTCCACACTCCACATACGCCCCGCGCTCACACCGCGGAGGCGCATTCAGCTCGACGGCGGCGGCTTTTCAGCTTCCCCAGTCGCAGCGCGGGATATTACCGCTTCAGTGGCGTCTAAGAGACGCGGATCTGACAGCGGGGCAGCCGCTGTGAAGCGCCCCAGACTCGCCGCTACGGTGACGGCAAGCGCTCAACCTCCAGCGGGCTCTCAGCAGTGGGGTGCAGTTTTCACTGCCTCTCCTGCGCGTCATGGACGCACTGCAGCTCCACGCCGCTTTGGCTCTTCGCTGACCGGGCCCCGTGCCCCAGTCGTTGGCTCTATGCGGCGTCAGTCCGTGACCAGGACTAACGCGCCGCTTCCGTCCACGCTTCCCCCGCCGCTCCCGGTTCTGCCGCGGGCAGCGGGTGTGAACGGTCTGATTTTCTCTCCGCGGCTGCTCGTACCAGTGATACGCAGCCCTTTCGGGGGGGGCCCCCGCGCTTCAGCCCACTATGGGGCCTCGAAGCGGCGGGCGGGCCAGCTCTTCGGGATCCAAATGTGGTACAGCCTCTAACGCTCTACTTTCACATGTGGGTAAGCGTTTTGGGTCCGCTCTCACCCTGGCTGACCAGGACATTGAGGAGCGGCTACGCTCTGCAGTTCGCTCGCCGTCCTCCCCCATTCAATGGGGTCCTTCGCACTCGGCTGGTGTGTCCCTCTGGGACCGACACCTTGCTGGAGGAGGTTTCCTCGCTCCTGCGCCGCGGCGCCATTTCGGAGCTGCGCCCGGAGGAAGCGATGGCGGGATTTGACTCCCCTTACTTCTTAGTTCCCAAGAAGAAGGGAGGAGTAAGACCCATTCTGGATCTGCGGGTCCTCAACAGTCACATGGCCACCAGGGGGTTCCGCATGTTGACGGTCAAGCACCTTTTGGAAAGTCTCCGCCCTGGGGATTGGATGACGTCCATCGACCTCAGAGACGCCTATTTCCATATCCCCATTCTACAGAGGCACAGGCGGTTCCTCAGATTTGCCATCGGGGACCGGTGTTTCCAATACAACCGTCTCCCGTTCGGTTACTCCCTCGCCCCACGCACCTTTTCCAAATGCGTGGAGGCGGCTCTGGAGCCTCTCCGTCGCCTAGGTCTCCGTATTCTGACCTATATCGACGACTGGTTAGTGCTCGCGTCCTCTGAGCAGGAGGCCAGGGAGCACACGGCTATGGTCCTGCAGCACATTTCGAAGCTAGGCTTTGTGGTCAATCAGGAGAAGAGTGTTCTCCACCCGGCCCAACAGGTCATGTACCTGGGGCTGGAACTGGACACACAAAGCATGATTGCTCGGCTCTCCAGGGAGAGGCGGAGCACGCTCCTGGACCTAGCTCGGAACCTGATGGCCACTCCATGGGTCCAGTCCCACAGAGTGAGGTCCGTCTTGGGCATGATGGCCGGAGCCCACCCGGTGGTGCGCCTGGGGCTCTTGCATATGCGGAAACTTCAGAGGTGGTTCTGCCGTCTCTGCCTTCACCCGAGGCGGGACAGGCGGGCAGTGGTCTCGCTCTTCCCAGCGGCTCGGGAAGACCTCCAGTTCTGGCTGGCCCCCGGCCGACTCCTGCTGGGAGTGAGCATGGGCTGCGTCGTGCACCACGTGGAGGTGTTCACGGACGCATCACTCGCCGGTTGGGGCGGGACTCTCGGCCAATCCGCTGTGGGCGGGGCCTGGCAGTCACCGCCAGCTCACATCAACCTCATGGAGATGATAGCAGTGCAGAATGTATTGCTTCACTTCCTTCCGGATCTACAGGGAAAACATGTTCTGGTCAGGTCGGACAACACAACGGTCGTGGCCTACCTGAACAGGCAGGGGGGGTCCAGATCTCCTCCCCTACACCGGAGGGCGGCGGAGATTCTGCTATGGGCGGACACCCGCCTAGCCTCCCTGAGAGCACGCCATGTGCCCGGGGTTCTCAATGTTGGGGCAGACAGGATGTCTCGAGGAGGCCCACTGCGCGACGAGTGGAGCCTGTCACCCGAGATCGTATCCCAGGTCTGGCACCGGTTCGGTCAACCCGTGGCCGACCTTTTCGCCAGTGCAGAGAACGCACAGTGCCCACTCTGGTTCTCGCTCAGGTCGTCAGACGAGCCGCCTCTCGGGGTAGACGCCATGGCTCACAAGCGGTGGCCGACAGGCCTCCTGTATGCCTTCCCACCGCTCCGTCTCCTCTCCCCTCTCCTCCGCAGGGTGAGGTTGCAGGGCCTTCACCTTTTAGTGGTGGCCCCAGACTGCCCCAGTGCCAGGTGGTATCCGGACTTGGTGCAGATGGCGGTCAGGGATCCTTGGCCCCTCCCCGACGCCCCCGATGCACTGTCTCAGGCGGGGGGCGCCCTGTGCTCCCGCCCGATTCTGGGCAGGAGGCTCATGGTCTGGATGCTGAGAGGGGGAAACTGACCGAGTTAGGCCTCCCCCCGGCAGTGGTTTCCACTATCCAGCAGGCCAGGGCTCCTTCGACGGTAAAGGCCTACAGGTCCCGCTGGCGGCTCTTCACCGCGTGGTGTCAAGAGAGGGAACGGGACCCCAGCTCCTGTTCGGTTGGTGGGGTCCTCGAGTTCCTGCAGGGGCTCTTGGACAGTGGCCGGGCTGCGTCCACCCTGGGGGTGTTTGCGTCAGCCATTACGACAGGCCACCAGGGCTTTGGGCGTTACTCTGCGCGCAGTCACCCACTGATTAAGCATTTCCTTCGGGGCGCGTACAGGGTGAGGCCACCCCCTAGGCAGGGGGTTCCTCCATGGGATCTCCAGACGGTGCTAGATGGCCTGGTGGGACCTCCATTTGAGCCTTTGGAACAAACAGAGATCCGCTTTTTGTCGTTTAAGACTGCCCTCCTCTTGGCGTTGTCCTCCACCAAGAGGGTTGGGGACCTCTGCGCCTTATCGGTTCACCCCTCCTGTATGTCATTCAGCCAGGACGGGGGACTGGTTCACCTTTGGCCCAATCCGGCTTTTCACCCTAAGGTGATCACCTCGGACTTTCGTTCCAGAGTGATTCGGATTAGGGCACTTGTTACCTCGGCCGACACGTCCGAGGAGGACGCGCGGCTTCCACTACTGTGCCCCGTCAGGGCCTTGCGCTGCTACATTGACCGCACGGCAGGTTTTCGCAAAACGGACCAGCTGTTTGTCGCTTTTGGGGCCAGAGGGCACGGGAACCCATTGTCGTCCCAACGGCTCGCCCACTGGGTTCGGGGCGGCATTGTTGCGGCGTATGAGGCACGTGGCCGCCCTCCACCTGCTGTGGTTCGGGCCCACTCTACGCGTGGGGTCTCCACATCGGTGGCTTTGTGTCGAGGAGTCACTGTGAGTGACATCTGTCAGGCCGCCTCTTGGTCCTCAGCATCCACTTTCGTGCGCTCATATCTTATGGTTATGTGCACTGACTCAGTGGCCGTCTCGGTGTTAGGCAGGGACAGGGGTCCCGTCGCCTAAACCAGGGGACAATGGGACTTTTTAGTCCTTCTTTTCACACCGGTTGACCCAATCTCTTTTGGGTCAGGGTGTGGATCTGCTCCCTACGCCTCTGTGAGGCTGTTTGAGCATGAGTGGGGGCTTGTGGCCTGTACCTGGAGTACGCGCTGCTTTGCTCTTTTCTTCCCGCGCCAATCTTGTGAGCCTGTCCAGCTGGGAGTACATTTTTCCCTACGGCCTTCGCCTCGGTTTTCACCCATAGCGAAGCCCGTAGGTGGGCTTAGCCCACACGAAGAAGAAATTATAGCCCACCTACCGGCAGGCCCAGCTGGACCGTCTCCCTCTGTGAGCTGGTTCGAAGAAGGGAGTATGTTGGGGCCATGGGCCTTTTATAGGCCTTAGGTTTCGCGGGCATGTGCCATGCCTTAGGCTGGATTGGCGCGGCTAGTCTTTTGATCTGTCTCAGTGCCCTGGCTGCGCCAGGAGAGATTACCCATAGCGAAGCCCGTAGGTGGGCACGCCCACACTCGAAGAACTGCAGTTACGAAAGTAACTATAATTTCTTGTACTGTATATAATAGGCTACTGTTTAATAGATGTTGATTATAAATCAGGCTTCCAGCCGCGGACTGGGCTTATATTTTACCATTCCAGAAAGCACGGGCTGCGCAGAAAATAAAAAATTAAATATGACGCACAGGCCCATTTTGGGACCGGCCCGCCACCGGTCAAATGCCCCGGAATCATCCAATGGCCCATCACAGGCGCATCAGTGGTACATGTGCCACACGCATGCCACCCACCCCACCCACCCACCTTGCTCTCTCTGGAATGGGATCATCCATCGGCCGCCATGCCTGCCCATCACAGGTATACACCAGTCATAAGGATGGTGACCATTCCTGCACTATCAGTTAAAAAGGTGTTACTTCGGGTCCGAATTGCCGTCTTACACGAGCTTAATATAGAAACTGCAGACCAGAGGTGACAGTAGTATAAAATGAACAACTTGCATCCAGTCCCTTTAAATATGCTCTAAGCGATTCCGTTTTGCCGGTCCGGCACCGTTGCATTAACAATAAGCTCCTCTAGATGCGCCACACACGCAAACTGTAGAAGACCAGCACAGCACCTCGCACCTCCCTCACCCGTTTATTATAATAGATTCATGCCCTCACCTAACAGCACACCCCCCAACACACACCGCTGTGTAACCGCTATGTAAACACAAACAGGTGAATAAGAGATGCACATGTTCGAAGCAGAAGACGCTGCAAGAGTTAGCACCTAACAGCATTATCATAATTAGCATTATGACAGAAGTTTACAAAAAGATGGTGAACTGACAAACATCTGATCGACCTGCTCTGATGCAGCTGACATCCTCGTGAAATGTCCGCTTGTTTATTAATACAATATGTACAGGAGCTGTCTTTCTGGTCTTTTTCCTACTTTTTTCCCTCATAAAGCAAAGCTGCACCGGAGGAGAGGCTGAGGCGTTCAAGTGTTGCGGCGAAATAAAGTACTGCGCTGTAAACTTAGTTCTAAATGTAATTATTATGTTCTAAAAGTCAATAAAGTGACAGACTTTCATGAAAGTTGAAGTTTCGCAAATAAACTCAATTTACTCCAGATTTCTGCAGTAAAAGTTGCTGGTCTGTTGCAGGGGCATAGAGGGCAGCACCGAGGCCATGACTAAAGTGCAATATCTTGCACAGCCTTTTTGATTTTTTTTAATCTGATGCCAAAATTGTCCTTTTGTGTCGATTATGACCATGTTTGAACTCAATTTACTCCAGATTTCTGCAGTAAAAGTGGCTGGTCTTTTGCAGGGGGATAGGGGGCAGTACTGAGGCCATGAATAAAGTGCAATATCTTGCACAGCCTTTTTGAGTATTTTTTATATGATGCCAAAATTGTCCCTTTGTGTCAATTATGACCATGTTTGAACTCAATTTACTCCAGATTTCTGCAGTAAAAGTTGCTGGTCTGTTGCAGGGGGATAGGGGCAGTACTGAGGCCATGAATAAAGTGCAATATCTTGCACAGCCTTTTTGAGTATTTTTTAATCTGATGCCAAAATTGTCCTTTTGTGTCAATTATGACCATGTTTGAACTCAATTTACTCCAGATTTCTGCAGTAAAAGTTGCTGGTCTGTTGCAGGGGGATAGGGGGCAGTACTGAGGCCATGACTAAAGAGCAATATCTTGCACAGCCTTTTTGATTTTTTTTAATCTGATGCCAAAATTGTCCTTTTGTGTCTGTCGATTATGACCATGTTTGAACTCAATTTACTCCAGATTTCTGCAGTAAAAGTTGCTGGTCTGTTGCAGGGGCATAGAGGGCAGCACCGAGGCCATGACTAAAGTGCAATATCTTGCACAGCCTTTTTGATTTTTTTTTAATCTGATGCCAAAATTGTCCTTTTGTGTCGATTATGACCATGTTTGAACTCAATTTACTCCAGATTTCTGCAGTAAAAGTTGCTGGTCGGTTGCACGGGGATAGAGGGCAGTACTGAGGCCATGAATAAAGTGCAATATCTTGCACAGCCTTTTTGAGTATTTTTTTAATCTGATGCCAAAATTGTCCTTTTGTGTCGATTATGACCATGTTTGAACTCAATTTACTCCAGATTTCTGCAGTAAAAGTTGCTGGTCTGTTGCAGGGGGATAGAGGGCAGCACCGAGGCCATGAATAAAGTGCAATATCTTGCACAGCCTTTTTGAGTATTTTTTATATGATGCCAAAATTGTCCCTTTGTGTCAATTATGACCATGTTTGAACTCAATTTACTCCAGATTTCTGCAGTAAAAGTGGCTGGTCTGTTGCAGGGGGATAGAGGGCAGCACTGAGGCCATGACTAAAGTGCAATATCTTGCACAGCCTTTTTGATTTTTTTTAATCTGATGCCAAAATTGTCCTTTTGTGTCGATTATGACCATGTTTGAACTCAATTTACTCCAGATTTCTGCAGTAAAAGTGGCTGGTCTGTTACAGGGGCATAGAGGGCAGTACTGAGGCCATGACTAAAGAGCAATATCTTGCACAGCCTTTTTGAGTATTTTTTATATGATGCCAAAATTGTCCTTTTGTGTCAATTATGACCATGTTTGAACTCAATTTACTCCAAATTTCTGCAGTAAAAGTGGCTGGTCTGTTACAGGGGATAGGGGGCAGTACTGAGGCCATGACTAAAGTGCAATATCTTGCACAGCCTTTTTGAGTATTTTTTTAATCTGATGCCAAAATTGTCCTTTTGTGTCAATTATGACCATGTTTGAACTCAATTTACTCCAGATTTCTGCAGTAAAAGTTGCTGGTCTGTTGCAGGGGGATAGGGGGCAGTACTGAGGCCATGACTAAAGAGCAATATCTTGCACAGCCTTTTTGATTTTTTTTAATCTGATGCCAAAATTGTCCTTTTGTGTCTGTCGATTATGACCATGTTTGAACTCAATTTACTCCAGATTTCTGCAGTAAAAGTTGCTGGTCTGTTGCAGGGGCATAGAGGGCAGCACCGAGGCCATGACTAAAGTGCAATATCTTGCACAGCCTTTTTGATTTTTTTTTAATCTGATGCCAAAATTGTCCTTTTGTGTCGATTATGACCATGTTTGAACTCAATTTACTCCAGATTTCTGCAGTAAAAGTTGCTGGTCGGTTGCAGGGGGATAGAGGGCAGTACTGAGGCCATGAATAAAGTGCAATATCTTGCACAGCCTTTTTGAGTATTTTTTTATATGATGCCAAAATTGTCCCTTTGTGTCAATTATGACCATGTTTGAACTCAATTTACTCCAGATTTCTGCAGTAAAAGTTGCTGGTCTGTTGCAGGGGGATAGAGGGCAGCACCGAGGCCATGAATAAAGTGCAATATCTTGCACAGCCTTTTTGAGTATTTTTTTATATGATGCCAAAATTGTCCCTTTGTGTCGATTATGACCATGTTTGAACTCAATTTACTCCAGATTTCTGCAGTAAAAGTGGCTGGTCTGTTACAGGGGCATAGAGGGCAGCACTGAGGCCATGACTAAAGTGCAATATCTTGCACAGCCTTTTTGATGTTTTTTTTTAATCTGATGCCAAAATTGTCCTTTTGTGTCAATTATGACCATGTTTGAACTCAATTTACTCCAGATTTCTGCAGTAAAAGTTGCTGGTCTGTTGCAGGGGGATAGGGGGCAGTACTGAGGCCATGACTAAAGAGCAATATCTTGCACAGCCTTTTTGAGTATTTTTTTATATGATGCCAAAATTGTCCCTTTGTGTCAATTATGACCATGTTTGAACTCAATTTACTCCAGATTTCTGCAGTAAAAGTTGCTGGTCTGTTACAGGGGATAGAGGGCAGTACTGAGGCCATGAATAAAGTGCAATATCTTGCACAGCCTTTTTGATTTTTTTAATCTGATGCCAAAATTGTCCTTTTGTGTCTGTCGATTATGACCATGTTTGAACTCAATTTACTCCAGATTTCTGCAGTAAAAGTTGCTGGTCTGTTACAGGGGGATAGAGGGCAGCACTGAGGCCATGACTAAAGTGCAATATCTTGCACAGCCTTTTTGATTTTTTTTTAATCTGATGCCAAAATTGTCCTTTTGTGTCGATTATGACCATGTTTGAACTCAATTTACTCCAGATTTCTGCAGTAAAAGTTGCTGGTCTGTTGCAGGGGATAGGGGGCAGTACTGAGGCCATGACTAAAGTGCAATATCTTGCACAGCCTTTTTGATTTTTTTTAATCTGATGCCAAAATTGTCCTTTTGTGTCGATTATGACCATGTTTGAACTCAATTTACTCCAGATTTCTGCAGTAAAAGTTGCTGGTCTGTTGCAGGGGGATAGAGGGCAGTACTGAGGCCATGACTAAAGAGCAATATCTTGCACAGCCTTTTTGAGTATTTTTTTATATGATGCCAAAATTGTCCCTTTGTGTCAATTATGACCATGTTTGAACTCAATTTACTCCAGATTTCTGCAGTAAAAGTGGCTGGTCTGTTACAGGGGGATAGGAGGCAGCACTGAGGCCATGACTAAAGTGCAATATCTTGCACAGCCTTTTTGATTTTTTTTAATCTGATGCCAAAATTGTCCTTTTGTGTCGATTATGACCATGTTTGAACTCAATTTACTCCAAATTTCTGCAGTAAAAGTGGCTGGTCTGTTACAGGGGGATAGGGGGCAGTACTGAGGCCATGACTAAAGTGCAATATCTTGCACAGCCTTCTTGAGTATTTTTTTTAATACAATTTAACATTTGACAATTTTAGGTCAAATCGTCAAAGCCAGGAGTCAAACCCATGACACTTGTGTGGAAACAGTTATATGTACAAGGTAGTCTCATCCATCAATTTACACTTTAGATCGTATATATGCCTTTTTTTAAATTTTATTGCAACATAATTCAGAGCATATGTTTATAATGTATTTACAAGCAAGCCATGTAGCCCAGTGGATCCCAAGTATATAGAAAATATTATTTCGAAAGGAAACACTCATTGTATTTATTTGAACAAATGTACATGTTCAAACTATTGTTCCTACTCTCATCTAGCTAGATGTTGCTAATTATGTAATTAAAATAATCACAAATTCCTTCCCCGAATGATCCTGGAGCTATGTTGTCGGGGGCTTCGTGCCCCTGGTAGGGTCTCCCATGGCAAACAGGTCCTAGGTGACGGGTCAGACAAAGAGCGGTTCAGAAGCCCCTCATGAGAGACCAACACGCCCGGTTAGAACCATGACGCCGTCCTTTTGTGGACCCACCACCTGCAGGAAGAGCCATAGGGGCTGGTGCAGTGTGATTTGGGCAGCTCCAACGTCTGCCCCCACGACCCAGCAACGGACCAGCAGTGGAAGAAAATGGATGGATGGATGGACAAATTCCTTTGGGGCCACAATGTCCCAGACTTTTGGAAAATCTGATGTAGCCTGTAAAAGCTGCAAACATATAATAAAAATGCCTGCTAAAAAAAATCCAGTTATTTCTTGCTACGTGTCATTTCATCAGTAAAAAAAAAAAAGAATGCGTGAAAAGTTTACAGTTTGTCATATGCGCAGAGTGTGAGGAGGCCGTGCGCCCTGCCAAAGAGCTAAACGACTAGAGCCGTGTAGCACCGCCGCACGTAGGTTTTGTGACTTAATGTTCGAAGAGAAGCCGTTGACGGCTTTTGTGCTTTACACGTTATATCTTACCCCTATTTTCTCGATTTTTATTATTAGGGAAAGTTTTCCTGGGTGCTCGAGCCCCAAGTGTTCTTATGAGAGGAGGAAAAAGTGTTTTCGATAGTGTGTTGTGGTATTACCGTAAGGAACAGATAAAACGCGCAACAGCTTTTCCCGTGCGGTCCACATTACCGTGGATCTCGAAAATGCGGACCACATTACCGCGGTGCTTTAAAGGATCTGTATCATGCTATTTTAGCCATTCCAAAGTAAAGTATAGGCATATATATGATATATTGTACCTCTATCACTATGGAGTACTCATTTTTGAGAGAAATATAAGTATTTTTGGGGGGTATTTTCCCTACCCGGAAGACAAGACGCTTCGATTCAGTTAACTCCGCCCCTCTCTCCGCTCATTCCACATTTGCAGTATTATAAATATAAATATTGCTGCAAAAAGTGAAGTTACTTCACATAATGCAGTTATAAGGAGTTGACACGTGCAACACAGTTTCATAAATGGCTAACACACACGCTAACACACACGCTAACACGCGTTTTGATTGACTCACCGCTCAGCATGGCCTCCCCATCGTCGGGTGTTTACGTTATGGCCCTCGTGTTGGTTATAAAAGTTAATCCACTTTGATTCTGGCCAAGGTTTACCAAGCATCCATCAGGTTGGTTGATATAGTAGCTAGCTTAATCCCGGAAAGAAATTCCAACTTCTGGCGAGTGCACTCTTCTTTAGGAAGGTTGAAAAGTCCTGTTCCTCTCGTAGCCAAACGCGCATCCGTGACATTATCGGTAAGAAAAAAGAACAGGCGGTGTCCAGAGTAGGTTAGAAAGAGCTCAGTCTTCAAAAACAACACTTATGCTCAGATCCATGGCTCCTCCAGCCGTGGGTGCGCTTGATTAGCGTCGTGGGACAGCACAGACGCGTCGGAGAGTTGCTTTTTTTTTTTTTTTTTTTTTTTTTTTTTTTTTCAAAAAAAAAAAAAAAAAAAAAAAGTTTTCTAAATAAAAATCAGGCCGTAAGGCATTACATTACAGACGTAGAGCACTTCCGTTCCGCTGTGACGACACAACTGAACAGCTCAGTCGTTTACCAGGAGAGGGTGGAGCAGCTGCTCAGAGAGCAGGATTCAGGAGGATTACTTAGAACTGCGTGAATGAAGCCAAAAACCGCTCTGGGGGTGTTTTTGATAAGGAAATAGCATAACAACATGGCTAAAAACTCAAAAAAGTCGATTTTGCATGATATAGGACCTTTAACTCACTCATATCAACTGATTATGTCCAGAAGAGACGCGCAAAACTTTATGTAGAAAACTAAAAGTTAACACTAACCGGCAAAAACAACTAGCAGCTACTTGGTAACTAGATGTAACAGTGTTTATTGTCCCACAGAAATGCTTCCGCCTTGACATTAATGTTAAAACTAGATACTGACAGAGACGGAGCGAGAGACACGACTAGTCTACTTGTCTGAAATGATGTTGACTAGTGTCACAGTAGTCGACTAGTCTGTTTAAGTCCTAGTACGTATACAATACAGTGTGCACATTAAGTGCATTGAGTTGTCCTGTGTGTGTGAAATACACGGTATAAATAAACTTGCCTTGGCGCCTCCAGTAGGCTTACAGAGGAGCAGTAATCGAAGCAATGATGGCCGTTTGATATCGCTTTTAGCTTTAATGTTTACTTATTTATTCATCTATTTATCAGGGAAGATGCAAAAAATAATGTCTTGTGAAGATACATGAGGTTTTGTTTTGTTATTTTGTCGTTCCAGTCTCTGAGCTGAATGTGATTCTTCTGGGGAACAGCTTTAGTCTGAAGAAGTCTGTGGGAAACCTCCTGGGTGCTGGTGATAGAGATCGGACGGTTTTCACCAGAGGAAAAGGAGGAGATTAAGCTCATACACAAATCATTTGGGAAAGAGTCACTGAAATACACAATGATTCTGTTCACAAGAGGAGATGAGTTAGATGGTGAGTGCTCTATTAAAGAGTATATACAGTATAGTGACAGTTCTCTGAAGAAGCTCCTCTCCGACTGTGGAAACCGCTTCCATGTGTTCAACAATAAAGATAAAAACATCTCTCAGGTGAAAGAGCTGATAAAAAAGATCGATGCCATGGTGAAAGAGAACGGAGGCGGCTGCTACACCAACATGTTACAAAGTGCAGTGGCAAATATCAGGAAAGAGATGAAGATAGAGAGACTCATGAAGGAGGAGGAGGAGGAGGAGGAGGGAATCAGGAAGAAGATAATCACGCAGGAGGAAAATTTCAGGCTCACAGAGGAAAGCTCACCATGCTCACTGATGTAAAATTAGAATAATGGGACAATAATCATGTGTTAACAGTCACATAGCACTAATACAAATAAATGTATTCTAATCCATTCTTTAGATTTATATTACGCTTTTATTTGTGGTGTTTTTGTTTTGCAAATATTGATTGATTGTTTATTCCGAGTTCAGTGTACAATACATATAAACATGACTATTTTAACATGCATTCATGACATTTTAACGTACTGTACATAAAAAAGGAGTGGGAGGAAGTATAACTTATAAATTCCCACCCCTGTTAATATCATATTTTCATTAATGTTGTTGGAGCCAGTAGCAGGGCAATGTATAACAACCTGATGGCAACAGTCAGAACAATGATCCCAGCCAATCCCAGCTGCAGCCGACAACGCAACGACACACCAGCAACGACACACCAGCAACGCACAAAGCCGCCGAGCCGGTGAAGCACAAATCTCCCTCTAACATGTGACAGGACGCCACGTTCAGTCAGTATGACCACTAATATAATTTGTTGGCCTGAGTATCCAATTTTTCCTGTTGTTGTCATTTTTCCTTCTTTCTTTAAAACATTATTCCAGTAATGCACAATAGTTTGTAATATTCAACTAATTATGGATACAATACATGAATTTGCATTTTCCAACCAAATGTGCCAATCACTTTAATTTTCCTACGGTTTTCCGTCACATGGCAACATATCAATATAATGGTAGGGAGAACAGCGCCCCCCGCATAACAACCTCACTACATCACCGGTATGCCACCACGCCACCCCCACACCACACCTAGGACCAGCCACAACCACCACACGACCACACCCTGCCATCACCCACCGCCACACCACCAGCTCCTCGAGTGGTTGCTTTCTTTCAAATATCAGATGGTGAATAGAGAACAGAGAGGTCCGTCTCAGGTTCTGCAGAACATCCAGAACGCTGCTGCTCGAGTCCTGACAAGAACCAGGAAATACCACCACATTAGTCCAGTGCTCCGGTCTCTGCACTGGCTTCCTGTCACTCAGAGAATAGAATTTAAAACAGCTCTGCTTGTTACAAGTCTTTTCATGGTTTAGCACCAAAGTCCATCTCTGACATGTTAGAGCCGTATGAACCATCTCAGGGAGGGGTCTCCTGGTGGTTCCTCAGGGAGGGGTCTCCTGGTGGTTCCTCAGGGAGGGGTCTCCTGGTGGTTCCTCAGGGAGGGGTCTCCTGGTGGTTCCTCAGGGAGGGGTCTCCTGGTGGTTCCTCAGGGAGGGGTCTCCTGGTGGTTCCAGAGTCAGGACTAAACAGTGAGAACGTGAGACAGGCCTCAACCCTGTTTAAGTCCAGGCTGAAAGGACACCTTTTTACTGCTGCCTATGGAGATTGATTGTATTTTAACGAATTTTAGTTTATACATATATTTTCAAATGTAATTGTATTGATTGATTTGTTTTGATTTTTATTGTATTTTCTATTGTGTTTGCTGTTGCTGTGAGGCACATCGAGTTGTCATGTACATGAAATGTGCCATACAAATAAACTCAGGTTCAAAACTAAATGAAGGCATTAGAAAAAATTTGATTTTTTTTACATATGAAATAAATTCTAAGTGATATATTCATAAATGAAAAGACAGTTATTCCTCTATAAAGAAATAAATGACCAAGAATCACATGTGTTTTGATCAATCATGTAAATCTGTTTAGGATAAATCTCTTTTGTATTTTCAACTTTGATTTAATAAAGGCTTCCTAAAATAAATTGTTCTGTGTCATGTTTACTTCATTTGAATCCTAGTTATAATGAACATAGAAACAGTTATGATGCTAAAATGATACTAATCCACTAGTACAAATGCAAATGTTACAACAAAAGCAGTTATGATGTTCAGTTTGCATATAAAACAGATGCTGTTGTTTCCCCATTCCACACTATCTCTGGGGCGGGGCTAACGCCATTTTGTTTTATGTGCCAGGTATGTCTGAGTTACAGTGGGTTGCATAAGTATCATATATTTATTTTATTTTATGTGAAAGACACACATTAAGTGACACACAATCGTGAATTTTTTAAATAAATAAACTGAAAAGTGTGACGTGCATAAGTCCCGCCCCCTTTCCTTTTAGTGCAAACATTTGCCTCAGAAGTTTCCTGATGATTTCTGAATGATCACATGTTAATGTCTAAATCGAGTCGACCTGTGTGTCTAATGTCAGTTCAAATCCAGCTGCTCTGTGATGGACTCAGGTTTGTTCAGAGACTATTGGGAGCAGCAGCATCATGAAGTCCAAGAACACACCACACAGGTCGGGGATAAAGTTACTGAGAAGTATAAAGCTGGGTTAGGTTATAAAAACATTTCCAAAGCTTCCACTGACCCTGCTCAAATAAAGACCTGTGTCTGTCCTCCATAAACCAAAGACTAAAACATTAAAAGCTCACAAAACAAACGCTGGCAAACAATTAACCTAATACAAAACCCCAGGAGTAAACTTAACAATAAACAAAATAAACACAGTACTAAGCAAATAACGTGTGGGTTGTTAAACATTAGATCAATTTCATCAAAGTCCTTTTTAGTAAATGACTTATTTACTTATTTTACTAATGATTTCATTGTAAACTTCCTGTTCCATAATTCTCAGGTCTAGTTTAGCTCCATCTGATTATTTCCCAACATTAATAATAGGTCTCTCTCTCTTTAAACGCCTCTAAAAGGCAAATAGAGATTAATTAAACGTATAATTCTCCAAAGTTGCTCTGCTTATGTTCAATCCTAGACGTGCACATAGGGCGCCATCTGCTGGAGAGGGAGACACATTACAGATTTTCTCAAACGTCTCTAAATTAGTCTGAGGAATGTAATTTCTGAGCCTCAGAGCAGCTGTGGAACAACTCGGGTAAAATGTGAAAACTCACCTCAGAGCGGCTCCTCCTCGTATCAAACATTACTCATGACTTTTGCTCTTCTGGGGGAACAGGCTGGGACTTAAGGATTATATGGACACATTTACAGTGAGGGGCTTTTCTACATCAGGCTCAAGGTGCTTTACATCAGGGACCATTCACTCACTCACTCTTACACCGGACAGGAGGGGACGTGTCTTGCCCAAGGACACATCTGTATTCTGCTGCTGTGACGTCATTCGTATTCCCTCTGTACCCACCTCTGACTAACTAAACTAAACTAACTCCAGAGACAGTTTTTATCTGACAGTGACCTGCACTTACCACTAGTGTCCAGTTGGAGGCGCCGTAACTCCACGTTCACCCAGAGAGAAAACCTGGAGCAGAAACAGAGATTCCTCCTGATGATTTCACTTTAAAACTAAACCTCTGAGTCTGAGGGAAATGTGGAGTTTAACCCAGAGCTTTTATTGTGAAATCCAAACCTGTGAACATGTGGAACAGCTGCAGTAACATGTGGAACAGCTGCAGGGCCTGTTTTAACTCCTCGTAAACATTTCCCTCTGTGATGAAGTGAAGAACAAACTTGTCTGAGCCTGAAACTGAACAAACTGAAATCCTTAAAGTGACACTAACCACATTTAAGTCTGAGTCCACCAGACGTTTCTGATCCTTTGGCCTCGATTCTTCCTGAAACATGAGGAAACGTGACGGATTCAGCCTGAGACACTGGAGGAAGCGTCTGGGGAGAGGGACGTCCACAAACACATTTTACATTCACTTTAACCCTTGTGTTCCAGCAGTGGCTTTTTGTGCCACTTCTCTGACGGCTGTGAAAATGTTCAGCTACAATAAACTGTTTTCACATAATTATGTTAATCCACAGTTCTGCACCATTTCATCAACAATTAAAAAAATGAACAAAAAGTAACAAAGCAGCTCATTATCCATAAAAACTGAGTTTGGGCAGAATTTGGATTTACATTTTAAAACATCCTTGGATCAAAAATAAGGATCATGTTCATGTTTCCCTTTGACTTCCCAAATATAAACTCACTGTTTAATCGCTCAACAGTCACACTATACAATTATACTCTCAACATTCAAACATTATCTGTGGTTTGTTCTGAAACATTTGTGATTTTAATAGTGAAATGTTTTACAGTAAAAATATGACTCTATTTCCCGTTGTTTTCTATAAGAAAATTTGCATCTACAATATTTATTCAGCCGTAAAAAGTGTCATGAAAAGCCACTGAGGGGATTTGGTCTGAAAGTTTCCACAGATCAGCTCTGACCAAAGCCGGGATAGTTTCAGAAAAAACAAATGCTTCAAAATCTGGTGAAATTAATCTTATTTTTAACTTTTTGATTGATGAAACTCTGTATTTTAAGGTCAATTTGGGAAAAGAATTTGACTTTAAAAACGTTCATCATTCTGAATATCGTCTCCTTAGTTCATCTGAGCAGAGAGAGAAGAGTCTGAACTTTAGGACAGTTTTGTTTCATGTGGATCCAGTCGTTACAGAAACATGAACCAGAAGCCGAGTGGCACTCAGTTAAATTTCTTTATATTTACCACAAACGTCTCATTTAAGGCACATTTAAAAAGTCTCACAGTTTTTCCTCTGATTGTCACTGAAAACATTCCAGACATTTACAACAGAAATCACTCGATTCATTCAGTTCTTTGGTTCAATCACAGACAGGATTTACAGGAAGGACATTCGGCCTCGAGGGACTACAAACATGGCCGCCGGCGGAACAGAGGACTACAAACACAGAGTTCAAGTCAAATCACCAGCAGAATCCCAGGAACTACAAACATGGCCGCCAACGAACCACACGGGCCTGAAGTACTACAAACATGGCCGCCAACGAACCACAGGGGCCTGAAGGACTACAAACATGGCTGCCAACAAACCACACGGGCCTGAAGGACTACAAACATGGCCGCCGCAGGTTTACAGAGCTCAGGGCGAGATATGGATGTGGAACTTCTACTGTAGATTAAAGACAGAAACATGAGGGAAGAATGTGCTGCCATTTTGGTTTAGTTTATGAGTTATTTAAAGGCTGTAACGATGCCCCGCCTCCTGCATCCTCCTAAAGTCTATATTAGTTTGTATTTATTAATATTTAAAGTGATAGTCTGGAAGTCTAAAGGCTCATTCATGTTTTACACACGTTATAAAATGTGCCAAATGGACCTGCTCTTGCATTTTAATGTAAAGTAATAATATACAGTAAATCTATTATCGTCCTGGATCTCAGCGACGAATCAGAGTCTAGTCTCCTCCCGCGTCGACCAATGAGACGAGCTGTTCCTGTGAACCAGCCACTCAGGTCCAATCAGGACAAAAGACGGCATCTTAGCTTTTAAATGAGGCTGTAACCTTTTAGATTTGGGTAAAGCTGAACTGGAGTAAATGTGCTCGTTTAAACAGTTACAGATCCTCGTTTCTCCGGCGGCCATGTTGGTTTCCCTCGAGAGCTTTAAATCAAACACAGCCATAAAAAAGTGCAAAAAGACCAGGATTAAACACGTCTGAGTCCAGCCAGATTCAAGTCCCACAGAGGGCGGGGTCAGGGGGCGGGGTCAGCGTTTTTTGGGGGCGGGGCCCACGTCCACAGTGATCCTGGTGAACAGGTCGAGTCGCTCCGTCTTTACCACGCTGTACTTCAGAGAGTTAATGCCGTCTGTGTGCATCGTCTCTCTGGTGTGAGCGATTCGGTTAAACCTGAGGAGGAAACATGGATTACTTTATCATTAAAGTTATGCTTTTTATACACCGGTATTTTAAAGATTCTTTTTAGAACCAGAAAACACATCAATAAAGTTCATTTATTACTTTTTCTTCCATTTCATTTGCATCATTTATATGAAGTGAAACGACCAAGAAACTTCTTTTGACAAAAGGGCAGAAATAACACTTGCTTTTTTTTATTCTCACGTTTTCCCCCAAATTTCCCATTTTTCCTCTAAATTTTGCCCAATTTTTTAAATTCTATTTCAACTTGTGTTTCATTTTTTTGTTTCATTAAAGAGCATCTGACACATTAGACACAGTTTCTGCTAAAACACAGTTAACACGATTATATTTCAGACTTTGCTAAAGATTATTCACAGTTTTCTTTAGTTTGACCATTTTTGTGATGTTTATGTTTTCACTTCCTTATTGGACACCGACAGGAAGTGACATCGAAGAAGGTAAACAGTTTTAAACTGTTGCCGTGCCGACCATGTTAAGTCAATGGGAAATGAATGAGTCAAACTGCTATGGAATGTTTCCTTCTTTTATGTCACTTCCTGTCAGCAGCTTAAACATTCAAATAAAAATAACTTTTCCAACATTTCTTCATTAAAATTGCTGCTTCACTGAATAAAATGATAATTATGCAACTGATGTGATCCATCTAAATAAGTCATATTTTCAAGAGCATTAAAATCTGTCATTTGCACTTTTGACCAACAGCATCAAAACTTGATATAAGGTAAAGCTGGGCGATTTCCCCCCAAAAAAAATCAGATTTTTTTTTTTCTTCATAAAAAAAAGAAAACAAAATTGATTTCATTTCATTGTGTGGAGCTTTGTAACTTTAGTTAGTTGGTTTAGCTGGTTTCCAATAATGTTAAACTTTGCTCCTGTGATAACGCAGGGTTAGGTACAGTTAAAGAAACAAAGTTCAAAGTTCACCGTCACATCCGGTGAGTACATTCTGTGTTGAAACGCTCGTTGTGGGCAAGCCAAGCTTTTAGCTCTCTCTGTGTTACTATTGTTAATCCACGTATTAAACGTAGCTTTAGAGTCCACTCTAGCTTATTGTAGATCTAATTTGGCCCATTATCTCCACGGAGACTTTTTTCCTCCGCTTGAACCAACACTTCTGCGTGGATTAAATCCCTTCTCTCTCTTCTCCGTAGCGCGTTAGCTCTCTGGCTAGCTTAGCCATGGCTACCCCGTCTACTTCTGCCTCTTTCGCGCTGTCCTGCTCAGTTTGCCGTATGTCGAGTCAGAACCCTGCCTCCTTCACAGATGATAGGAGTAGTTGCGTTAAGTGTAGTGGTAGCTTTGGAGGCCAGGGTGTCCGAGTTAGAGGAGCGGCTGTCCGGAGATGTAGTGAAGGCTAGTGTTAGCTACAGTCAGATAGTGGCAGGGACCGCAGTCCGCTCCAACAGCGCTAGAGAGGTTAGTCAGTCACTAAGCCCCGCAGCGGGTTTCGTGCAGCCGGGACAAGACCAGGACGGATTTGTGACTGTTCGGGGAGGGGGAAGTGCTAAGCGCACACCCGTAGCGCACCAAACTCTTCACGTCCAGAACAGGTTTTCTCCCCTCAGCGCCACACCGGCTGAACCTGATACTCTGGTGATTGGAAGCTCCATAGTTAGGGACGTGAAGATCCCAGCAGCTTTGGTTAGGTGTTATCCGGGGGCCAGAGTTGGTGACATCGAAGGTAACCTTAGGCGCTTAAAGCAGGGAGGGAGGCGGTTCCGTCGGATCGTGATCCACGCGGGTGGTAACGATGTCCGGCGGAGACAGTCAGAGGTTCTCAAATTGCAAGTAGGCGCGGTGTGTGAATTGGCTAAAACGATGTCAGATACCGTAATATACTCTGGTCCTCTGCCCAATTTGGTCAATGATGAAATGTATAGCAGACATTTATCATTTAACTGCTGGTTGTCTAGATGGTGCAAGCAAAATGACGTTGGATATGTCAATAATTGGAGCGCCTTTTGGGGAAAGCCCAAGCTCATGCGCAGGGATGGCATACATCCAAATTTGGATGGTGCATCCCTTTTATCTACAAATATGGCCGATAGTCTTAGTCGCGGCCCAAATTGACGGTCCAGATATGAGCCCCGGGCGCAGAGCAGTCGTGTAGAACACTCCTCTGTAACCACCGACCCTGCTCCCGGATTGTCACAAATCAAGTGTGTAGATTCTCCAGAACAAATAAAGACTGTGTCTGTCCCCCGTAAACCAAAAACTAAAATATCAAAAGCTCACATAATAAACGCTGGTGTGCGACCAAATAACTTAACACAAATACCAGAACAAATAAAGACCGTGTCAGTCCCCCGTATACCAAGCACTAAAACATTAAAAGCTCACATAACAAACGCTGGCGTGCGACCAAATAACTTAATACAAATACCCAAGAGTAAACTTAACATTAAACAAAACAATAAACAAAGTGTTAAGCACATAACGTGTGGGTTGTTGAATAGTAGATCAATCTCATCAAAGTCCTTTTCAGTAAATGACTTAATTTGCGATAACAACTTTGACCTTCTCGCCCTGACTGAAACATGGCTTCAGCAGGATGACTATGTTAGGCTTAATGAATCTACCCCTCCTAGTTATGTTAATTTTCAGGCTGCTAGAACCACAGGCCGAGGTGGTGGGGTTGCAGTGATATCACACTCTAATCTTGTTCTAAATCCCAAAAATAACCTAAAGTTTAATTCGTTTGAAAGTCTAACACTGTCTCTTACCTGTCCCAAATGGAAAAAACAAAAAGCTTTACTACTTGCTATTATTTATCGACCTCCTGGACCCTATTCAAACTTCTTAGCAGAGTTCTCTGAGTTTTTAGCTAGTATAGTGTTGGATTGGAATAAAATTATAATAGTAGGTGATTTTAACATTCATGTTGATAATAATAGTGATTGTCTGAGCAAGGCATTTAGTGCCCTACTAGACGGGGTTGGCTTTACACAAAATGTGAATCAACCTACTCACTCTCATAAACACACTCTTGATCTGGTTTTAACATATGGGATTGAAATTAGCGACCTAAACATTCTCCCTCAGAATCCCGCGCTTTCTGACCATTTTCTAATTACATTCAAGTTCCTAATCGAAGATTATACTAATCCACAGGATAAAATTCAATTAAAACGTACACTATCTGAAAAAGCTGTGTTAAAATTTAAAGAAATGATCCAGCCAGTCTTTAATATCATGTCTATAGAGAATAGCTCGCTTATTGATTTAAATGAAAGTGATCAGTTTGTCGACAGCGTTATGCGCACACTAAAAACAGCCCTTGATGTTGCGGCCCCACTGAAACAGAAAGTTGTTCGGCCTAGGTGCGTCACTCCCTGGTATAACGCAGAAACACGCGCGCTTAAGCAAAAGACTCGCAAATTAGAACGGGTATGGCGCAAGTCTAGCACTGAGCAATCTCTTAGATCTTGGAGAAATAGCCTACTCGCCTATAAGCAAGCCATGAGGAAAGCAAAAACTAATTACTACTCTTCATTAATTGAAGTAAATAAAAATAACCCTAGGTTTCTTTTTAACACGGTAGCCCGGCTAACAAACAGTCACAGTGCAGTAGTGCCTTCCATTCCTGATACCCTTAGCTGCGATGACTTCCTTAAATTCTTTAATGATAAAATCACAACCATTAGAAATAAAATAAATAATAAGCTTCCCTTATCTTATTCTAATCTAAATCCAGCTGTAGAATCGTTGTCTCCTTTTGAAGTCTTAGACAGGTTCATAACTGTAGATGAGGCTGAGGTATTATCAATCATTATGTCTTCAAAACCGTCAACTTGTCTTCTAGATCCAATCCCAATTAAACTCCTCAAAGAAATTACTCCTGAAATCTCAGATACCATATTGAAAATAATTAACTCGTCTTTAGAAAATGGGTATGTGCCAAAGTCCTTTAAATATGCTGTTATCAAACCACTTTTGAAAAAACCCAATCTCGATCCTGATATTTTAGCAAACTATAGGCCCATATCTAATTTGCCTTTCATTTCTAAAGTCCTTGAAAAAGTCGTGGCTAAGCAGCTTTGCAGCCACCTACAGGACAATAGTTTATTTGAAAAATTTCAGTCAGGATACAGAACTTATCATAGCACAGAGACCGCCTTAGTCAAAGTTACCAACGACCTGTTATTAGCAGCTGACGCCGGATTAGCTTCAATCCTAGTTCTGTTAGACCTCAGTGCCCCTTTGACACAATCGACCACAATATTCTCCTGCAGAGGTTAGAAACTGACGTAGGCATTAGGGGAACAGCCCTCTCTTGGTTTAAATCTTACTTATCTGATAGGCACCAATTTGTTAATGTAAACCAACAGTCCTCACCGTGTTCCAAAGTGTGCTGTGGGGTGCCACAGGGTTCAGTTCTCGGGCCAATTTTATTTATATTATACATGCTTCCATTAGGTAACATAATCCGAAATCACAATATAAATTTCCACTGCTACGCGGACGACACACAGCTGTACTTATCAATGAAACCAGGTCAGACAGATAAATTAGATACGCTTAGTTCCTGCGTAAAAGCCATTAACACCTGGATGACTGTAAATTACCTCCTCCTTAACCCTGATAAAACCGAGGTTATTATATTAGGTCCTCAAAAACTGAGAGAGTCTCTATCTCAGCAGATCATCTCCCTGGATAATGTTAGCGTATCAACGAGCTCTACAGTAAAAAACCTTGGAGTTCTGTTTGACCAAGACCTCTCTTTTAAAACACATATAAACCAGGCTTGTAAAATTGCGTTCTTTCACCTGCGCAACATTGCTAAAATACGAAATATCCTACCTAAGAGTGATGCAGAAAAACTTATCCATGCCTTTGTTTCATCAAGGCTGGACTACTGTAACTCCCTGCTAGCAGCGTGTCCTAAAAGTTCCCTAAAAAGTTTTCAATTAGTTCAAAATGCAGCTGCAAGATTGTTAATGCGTACAAAAAGAAGAGAACACATTACACCTGTGCTAAAGTCTCTCCATTGGCTTCCTGTAGAATTTAGAATCAAATTTAAAATCCTGCTCCTCACATTTAAAGCCATAAAAGGTATGGCTCCGCTTTATCTCCAAGACGCTATCGTTCCATATCAGCCAACCAGAGCACTCCGCTCTCAAAACTCAGGGCTACTAGTGATTCCTCGAGTCTCCAAAATCACTGTAGGTGGAAGAGCCTTTAGCTACCAAGCTCCGGTTTTATGGAATAAACTTCCAGCTCACGTTAAAGAAGCAGACACAGTCCCTACATTTAAGACTAGGCTCAAAACGTACCTCTTTGAATTAGCTTATGATCAGGTCAGTTAGGTAAAGCACTAACCCTCAGCCTGAAGTAAAGCTGCCCTAGGAGAAACACTGCTGTGGGAAGTACGGTACACTGAGCGCTATCCTCTTCTTCTTCTTACTGCAAACTTGTCTTATTATGATACAATACTTATCTTATCTGTAGTCTGTTCATTACTATTCACATGGTGTCTCCTGTCCCACTCCCCCTTGGGAGTGTCTGTCTAGATCGAATGGAGGAACCCGGCTGAACGGAGGAACCCGGCTGAACGGAGGGACCCTGCCCACTGGATTGACAACAGGGACTGGATGGTCTCGATCCTGGCCCTTCTGCTGAGGGGATCCCATCGGCCTGGGTCTCTATAGCCTGTCCGTCCATGGGAGTGGATCTTTCCAGCCTGTGGTTCTCCCCGAGGTTTCTCGTTTCTCCCACCGGGTTTTTGAGTTTTCCTTGCCGTGCTGGAGAGTCTAAGGACAGGGGACACCCGCGCCGCTCGTCGCCACTGCTGACGCTCATTTGGACATTATGTTTGCCTGGATACTTGATTTAAATGTTGTAATCTGTAAAGCACTTTGTGATGCCTTCGGTATGAAAAGCGCTTTATAAATAAAGTTTGATTGATTGATTGATTTTAGAATTCTTGCTTATCAATGAGGGCCTGGTTTTGATTGATCGTTAGCATCAGAGCTAAAGGTTACGCCTCGCCAGAGTCTACAGTGAAGACTCCGCCCTTTTGCCCTTTTTAGGAGCAGGGAGGAGGAGTCTGTAGATCCATCATTGACTCCCTCCTTAACGCAAACGACTGAGCAGAAGGAGGTGACTATTATGTCTATGGTCCTGATCAGAAACTGTGGCAAACTCTTAAATATCAAAGATCAATAAGAGGAAACAAATCTACTACTGTGACTTTCTAAAAGTATCGTTTCCTGGATCATTAAAAAGGTTCCGTTACTACAATTGAATGAAAAATGTTACATATAGAAATTTAAATAACGTCTTTTTGAAAATAATAAGATTTACAAAAAAACAAAACAAAACTTCTCAGTGCACTCCCAGGGACACACTGGAAACCCATTTGTTTTTGCCCCGGGGCGTGGCTCCTTCAGGGCGGGGCTTATCTAAGGAGCTCATCTGCGCTTACACGTCTGCACATTTATTACTGCGCTCTTGTTTTTCTACTGAATAAAGAGGCGTGTCTGTAATTACTGCTGCTGCTTTTACTTTCCAAACTAAATGTGGATATTCATAATATTCAGAAGCAACAGGAAACTTCTCAGCTAATACATGTGAAGCATCTCAGTTTTAAACCCAAACCTGTGCAGTAAAAATAGCCCAGAAATGTCATTGTTTCCAAGTGAAGGTGAAGTTTAACTTAAATTCAGATTAAATATGGTATGTGTGTTTTAAAGGCAGTGATACGAGGCCTGGGCACCGTTACATTTATTCTGATACCAGTACTTTTCATACGGATACTAGTGTTGTCTAGAAACAGAACAATAAACCTGTGTAAATACAGGTCGGAACATTAGAATATGGTTCAAAAGTTCATTTATTTCTGTAATTCACCTTAAAATGTGAAACTAATATATGATACAGACTCATGACATGCAAAGGGACAAAGGATAAAACACAGGCTATATTTAAAACAATCTTGGATTAAATTGAAATACTTTTGCAGAAACATTATATGCCTAAATCTGCACTTCTTCTCCAGGGCAGGGTTGCCAGGTCATGCAAATATATCCCCCACCATCATACTTATTTCCTTCACTGTAAAATCGGGAATTTGGCAAGTTTGGTCAAGCCTTTATTTGTTATAAAGTTGATGATTTTGGCTTACAGTCCATTTTCCAAATATTCTAATTTTATGAGATGTTTAATGTGGGTTTTTTACAAGCTGAGCCATAATAATTAACATGATAACAAAGGCTATACATATCTCACTCTGCATGTAATGAGTCCATCATATATTAGTTTAAGTTTAAGTTAAACAACAGAAATGAATGCACTTTTTAATGTTATTCTAATTTCTGAGTTTCACCTGATACTAAAAAAAGGGACAAAAACAGGGGAGAAAATGGGGGAGGGAATAATATATTACAGTCACTGCCTTTAATCCTGCCCCGGACCAACAGCATCAGAACTTGGATCTAAAGAGAATATTTGGTTCCTGCTTTCCATACTTTCATCTGTGTGATACCAGTAGACCCTAAACTGTATTTCTGATACCGTACTGGTTTGGTTTAACGGTGAACAGCCTGAATAATAACTCACCTCTGAGGGTTGGGGTCGTTCTTCTGGTCTCTCTCGTGGCGGATCATCCTGCACTTCCCGACTTCACCGCTCGGTCTGGAGATGGACATGCCTTTGGACGCCAGCCTGCAGCAGTCACACGGGTCACATGAGGGTCTAGGTCCAGTCCGGTCCAGTCCGGTCCGGTCCAGTGCTCACCTGTTGAAGATGTCGTCGTCCTCTCCGCCCCAGCCCCAGTAGTTGTTTGGGAAGCCGTTGATCTTCAGATACTGCTCTTTGCTCATGGCCGACACTCCTCCGAAGTACTGGTTATACGGGAGTCTGCCACACAAGGATTACCTTAGAGGATCTGACCGGGTTACAGCCGCTAAGACAGGCCAAGTCATTTACTAACGGACAGAGAAGAGAACGAGTTGACGACATTCTAGTTATGAAGAAATGTGATAATGTGAGATGGAGCAATGAGAGACAGATTTGTGAGGACATGTCCAAATGTTTAGGACGCCTTTAAGAGACTTTAGTTCGTATGTGCTGAGAGAAGATGCTGGACTCGTTTAGCTCATGTTTAGCCCATGTTTAGCCCCGTACCTGAAGCCGAACTTATCCAGACACTGACAGATGCCGCAGCTGACTGAAGCCCTCGTTTAGCCCTCGTTTAGCCCATGTTTAGCCCATGTTTAGCCCATGTTTAGCTCATGTTTAGCTCATGTTTAGCCCATGTTTAGCCCATGGTTAGCCCATGGTTAGCCCCGTACCTGAAGCCGAACTCATCCAGACACTGACAGATGCCGCGGCTGACTGAAGCACTTGTTTAGCCCTCGTTTAGCCCTCGTTTAGCCCTCGTTTAGCCCTCGTTTAGCCCATGTTTAGCCCTCGTTTAGCCCTCGTTTAGCCCTCGTTTAGCCCATGTTTAGCCCTCGTTTAGCCCTCGTTTAGCCCTCGTTTAGCCCCGTACCTGAAGCCGAACTTATCCAGACACTGACAGATGCCGCGGCTGACTGAAGCACTTGTTTAGCCCTTGTTTAGCCCATGTTTAGCCATGTTCCATGTTTAGCCCATGTTTAGCCCATGTTTAGCCCATGTTTAGCCATGTTTAGCTCATGTTTAGCCCTCGTTTAGCCCTCGTTTAGCCCTGTTTAGCCCATGTTTAGCCATGTTTAGCTCATGTTTAGCTCATGTTTAGCCCTCGTTTAGCCCTCGTTTAGCCCTCGTTTAGCCATGTTTAGCCCTCGTTTAGCCCTCGTTTAGCCCTCGTTTAGCCCCGTACCTGAAGCCGAACTTATCCAGACACTGACAGATGCCGCGGCTGACTGAAGCACTTGTTTAGCCCTTGTTTAGCCCATGTTTAGCCCATGTTTAGCCCATGTTTAGCCCATGTTTAGCCCATGTTTAGCCCTCGTTTAGCCCTCGTTTAGCCCTCGTTTAGCCCTCGGTTAGCCCCGTACCTGAAGCCGAACTTATCCAGACACTGACAGATGCCGCGGCTGACTGAAGCCCTTGTTTAGCCCTTGTTTAGCCCATGTTTAGCCCATGTTTAGCCCTTGTTTAGCCCTCGTTTAGCCCATGTTTAGCCCTCGTTTAGCCCATGTTTAGCCCTCGTTTAGCCCTCGTTTAGCCCTCGTTTAGCCCATGTTTAGCCCTCGTTTAGCCCTCGTTTAGCCCTCGTTTAGCCCTCGTTTAGCCCCGTACCTGAAGCCGAACTTATCCAGACACTGACAGATGCCGCGGCTGACTGAAGCACTTGTTTAGCCCTTGTTTAGCCCATGTTTAGCCCATGTTTAGCCCTTGTTTAGCCCATGTTTAGCCCATGTTTAGCCCATGTTTAGCCCTTGTTTAGCCCATGTTTAGCCCTTGTTTAGCCCATGTTTAGCCCATGTTTAGCCCATGTTTAGCCCATGTTTAGCCCTTGTTTAGCCCTTGTTTAGCCCATGTTTAGCCCTTGTTTAGCCCATGTTTAGCCCATGTTTAGCCCATGTTTAGCCCTTGTTTAGCCCATGTTTAGCCCTTGTTTAGCCCATGTTTAGCCCATGTTTAGCCCATGTTTAGCCCTTGTTTAGCCCATGTTTAGCCCATGTTTAGTCCATGTTTAGCCCATGTTTAGCCCCGTACCTGAAGCCGAACTCATCCAGACACTGACAGATGCCGCAGCTGACTGAAGCCCTCGTTTAGCCCTCGTTTAGCCCATGTTTAGCCCATGTTTAGCCCATGTTTAGCTCATGTTTAGCTCATGTTTAGCCCATGTTTAGCCCATGTTTAGCCCATGTTTAGCCCATGGTTAGCCCCGTACCTGAAGCCGAACTCATCCAGACACTGACAGATGCCGCGGCTGACTGAAGCACTTGTTTAGCCCTCGTTTAACCCTCGTTTAGCCCTCGTTTAGCCCTCGTTTAGCCCATGTTTAGCCCATGTTTAGCCCTCGTTTAGCCCTCGTTTAGCCCATGTTTAGCCCATGTTTAGCCCTTGTTTAGCCCTCGTTTAGCCCATGTTTAGCCCTCGTTTAGCCCATGTTTAGCCCTCGTTTAGCCCTCGTTTAGCCCTCGTTTAGCCCTCGTTTAGCCCATGTTTAGCCCTCGTTTAGCCCTCGTTTAGCCCTCGTTTAGCCCTCGTTTAGCCCCGTACCTGAAGCCGAACTTATCCAGACACTGACAGATGCCGCGGCTGACTGAAGCACTTGTTTAGCCCTTGTTTAGCCCATGTTTAGCCCATGTTTAGCCCTTGTTTAGCCCATGTTTAGCCCATGTTTAGCCCATGTTTAGCCCTTGTTTAGCCCATGTTTAGCCCTTGTTTAGCCCATGTTTAGCCCATGTTTAGCCCATGTTTAGCCCATGTTTAGCCCTTGTTTAGCCCTTGTTTAGCCCATGTTTAGCCCTTGTTTAGCCCATGTTTAGCCCATGTTTAGCCCATGTTTAGCCCTTGTTTAGCCCATGTTTAGCCCTTGTTTAGCCCATGTTTAGCCCATGTTTAGCCCATGTTTAGCCCATGTTTAGCCCTTGTTTAGCCCATGTTTAGCCCATGTTTAGTCCATGTTTAGCCCATGTTTAGCCCCGTACCTGAAGCCGAACTCATCCAGACACTGACAGATGCCGCAGCTGACTGAAGCCCTCGTTTAGCCCTCGTTTAGCCCATGTTTAGCCCATGTTTAGCCCATGTTTAGCCCATGTTTAGCCCATGGTTAGCCCCGTACCTGAAGCCGAACTCATCCAGACACTGACAGATGCCGCGGCTGACTGAAGCACTTGTTTAGCCCTCGTTTAACCCTCGTTTAGCCCTCGTTTAGCCCTCGTTTAGCCCATGTTTAGCCCATGTTTAGCCCTCGTTTAGCCCTCGTTTAGCCCTTGTTTAGCCCTTGTTTAGCCCTTGTTTAGCCCATGTTTAGCCCATGTTTAGCCCATGTTTAGCCCATGGTTAGCCCCGTACCTGAAGCCGAACTCATCCAGACACTGACAGATGCCGCGGCTGACTGAAGCACTTGTTTAGCCCATGTTTAGCCCATGTTTAGCCCATGTTTAGCCCATGTTTAGCCCATGTTTAGCCCATGTTTAGCCCTTGTTTAGCCCATGTTTAGCCCATGTTTAGCCCTTGTTTAGCCCATGTTTAGCCCTTGTTTAGCCCATGTTTAGCCCATGTTTAGCCCCGTACCTGAAGCCGAACTCATCCAGACACTGACAGATGCCGCGGCTGACTGAAGCACTTGTTTAGCCCATGTTTAGCCCATGTTTAGCCCTTGTTTAGCCCATGTTTAGCCCTTGTTTAGCCCATGTTTAGCCCATGTTTAGCCCATGTTTAGCCCATGTTTAGCCCTTGTTTAGCCCTTGTTTAGCCCATGTTTAGCCCTTGTTTAGCCCATGTTTAGCCCATGTTTAGCCCATGTTTAGCCCATGTTTAGCCCTTGTTTAGCCCATGTTTAGCTCATGTTTAGCTCATGTTTAGCCCATGTTTAGCCCATGTTTAGCCCATGTTTAGCTCATGTTTAGCTCATGTTTAGCTCATGTTTAGCTCATGTTTAGCCCTTGTTTAGCCCTTGTTTAGCCCTTGTTTAGCCCCGTACCTGAAGCCGAACTTATCCAGACACTGACAGATGCCGCAGCTGACTGAAGCCCTCGTTTAGCCCTCGTTTAGCCCTCGTTTAGCCCTCGTTAGCCTCGTTTAGCACTTGTTTAGCCCTTGTTTAGCCCTTGTTTAGCCCTTGTTTAGCCCATGTTTAGCCCTTGTTTAGTCCATGTTTAGCCCTTGTTTAGTCCATGTTTAGCCCTTGTTTAGTCCATGTTTAGCCCTTGTTTAGCCCTTGTTTAGTCCATGTTTAGCCCTTGTTTAGCTCATGTTTAGCCCTTGTTTAGCTCATGTTTAGCCCATGTTTAGCTCATGTTTAGCTCATGTTTAGCACATGTTTAGCTCTTTTTAACTCGTACCTGAAGCCGAACTTGTCCATAGACACTGACAGATGCCACGGCTGACTGAAGCACTTGTTTAGCCCTTGTTTAGCCCTTGTTTAGCCCTTGTTTAGCCCATGTTTAGCCCTTGTTTAGCCCATGTTTAGCCCTTGTTTAGCCCATGTTTAGCCCTTGTTTAGCCCTTGTTTAGCCCATGTTTAGCCCTTGTTTAGCCCATGTTTAGCTCATGTTTAGCTCATGTTTAGCTCATGTTTAGCTCATGTTTAGCTCATGTTTAGCTCATGTTTATCTCTTTTTAACTTGTACCTGAAGCCGAACTTGTCCATTGACACTGACAGATGCCACGGCTGACTGAAGCACTTGTTTACCCTTGTTTAGCCCTTGTTTAGCCCATGTTTAGCCCATGTTTAGCCCTTGTTTAGCCCTTGTTTAGCCCATGTTTAGCCCATGTTTAGCTCATGTTTAGCTCATGTTTAGCTCATGTGTAGCTCATGTTTAGCTCATGTTTAGCTCTTTTTAACTCGTACCTGAAGCCGAACTTGTCCATAGACACTGACAGATGCCACGGCTGACTGAAGCACTTGTTTAGCCCTTGTTTAGCCCTTGTTTAGTCCATGTTTAGCCCTTGTTTACCCGTGTTTAGCCCTTGTTTAGTCCATGTTTAGCCCTTGTTTAGTCCATGTTTAGCCCTTGTTTAGCCCTTGTTTAGTCCATGTTTAACACTTGTTTACCCGTGTTTAGCCCTTGTTTAGTCCATGTTTAGCCCTTGTTTAGTCCATGTTTAGCCCTTGTTTAGCCCTTGTTTAGTCCATGTTTAGCCCTTGTTTAGCTCATGTTTAGCTCATGTTTAGCCCATGTTTAGCCCATGTTTAGCCCATGTTTAGCCCATGGTTAGCCCCGTACCTGAAGCCGAACTCATCCAGACACTGACAGATGCCGCGGCTGACTGAAGCACTTGTTTAGCCCTCGTTTAACCCTCGTTTAGCCCTCGTTTAGCCCTCGTTTAGCCCATGTTTAGCCCATGTTTAGCCCTCGTTTAGCCCTCGTTTAGCCCTTGTTTAGCCCTTGTTTAGCCCTTGTTTAGCCCATGTTTAGCCCATGTTTAGCCCATGTTTAGCCCATGGTTAGCCCCGTACCTGAAGCCGAACTCATCCAGACACTGACAGATGCCGCGGCTGACTGAAGCACTTGTTTAGCCCATGTTTAGCCCATGTTTAGCCCATGTTTAGCCCATGTTTAGCCCATGTTTAGCCCATTGTTTTAGCCCATGTTTAGCCCATGTTTAGCCCTTGTTTAGCCCATGTTTAGCCCTTGTTTAGCCCATGTTTAGCCCATGTTTAGCCCCGTACCTGAAGCCGAACTCATCCAGACACTGACAGATGCCGCGGCTGACTGAAGCACTTGTTTAGCCCATGTTTAGCCCATGTTTAGCCCTTGTTTAGCCCATGTTTAGCCCTTGTTTAGCCCATGTTTAGCCCATGTTTAGCCCATGTTTAGCCCATGTTTAGCCCTTGTTTAGCCCTTGTTTAGCCCATGTTTAGCCCTTGTTTAGCCCATGTTTAGCCCATGTTTAGCCCATGTTTAGCCCATGTTTAGCCCTTGTTTAGCCCATGTTTAGCTCATGTTTAGCTCATGTTTAGCCCATGTTTAGCCCATGTTTAGCCCATGTTTAGCTCATGTTTAGCTCATGTTTAGCTCATGTTTAGCTCATGTTTAGCCCTTGTTTAGCCCTTGTTTAGCCCTTGTTTAGCCCCGTACCTGAAGCCGAACTTATCCAGACACTGACAGATGCCGCAGCTGACTGAAGCCCTCGTTTAGCCCTCGTTTAGCCCTCGTTTAGCCCTCGTTTAGCCCTCGTTTAGCACTTGTTTAGCCCTTGTTTAGCCCTTGTTTAGCCCTTGTTTAGCCCATGTTTAGCCCTTGTTTAGTCCATGTTTAGCCCTTGTTTAGTCCATGTTTAGCCCTTGTTTAGTCCATGTTTAGCCCTTGTTTAGCCCTTGTTTAGTCCATGTTTAGCCCTTGTTTAGCTCATGTTTAGCCCTTGTTTAGCTCATGTTTAGCCCATGTTTAGCTCATGTTTAGCTCATGTTTAGCACATGTTTAGCTCTTTTTAACTCGTACCTGAAGCCGAACTTGTCCATAGACACTGACAGATGCCACGGCTGACTGAAGCACTTGTTTAGCCTTGTTTAGCCCTTGTTTAGCCCTTGTTTAGCCCATGTTTAGCCCTTGTTTAGCCCATGTTTAGCCCTTGTTTAGCCCTGTTAGCCTTGTTTAGCCCATGTTTAGCCCTTGTTTAGCCCATGTTTAGCTCATGTTTAGCTCATGTTTAGCTCATGTTTAGCTCATGTTTAGCTCATGTTTAGCTCATGTTTATCTCTTTTTAACTTGTACCTGAAGCCGAACTTGTCCATTGACACTGACAGATGCCACGGCTGACTGAAGCACTTGTTTACCCTTGTTTAGCCCTTGTTTAGCCCATGTTTAGCCCATGTTTAGCCCTTGTTTAGCCCTTGTTTAGCCCATGTTTAGCCCATGTTTAGCTCATGTTTAGCTCATGTTTAGCTCATGTGTAGCTCATGTTTAGCTCATGTTTAGCTCTTTTTAACTCGTACCTGAAGCCGAACTTGTCCATAGACACTGACAGATGCCACGGCTGACTGAAGCACTTGTTTAGCCCTTGTTTAGCCTTGTTTAGTCCATGTTAGCCCTTGTTTACCCGTGTTTAGCCCTGTTTAGTCCATGTTTAGCCCTTGTTTAGTCCATGTTTAGCCCTTGTTTAGCCCTTGTTTAGTCCATGTTTAACACTTGTTTACCCGTGTTTAGCCCTTGTTTAGTCCATGTTTAGCCCTTGTTTAGTCCATGTTTAGCCCTTGTTTAGCCCTTGTTTAGTCCATGTTTAGCCCTTGTTTAGCTCATGTTTAGCCCTTGTTTAGCTCATGTTTAGCCCTTGTTTAGCCCTTGTTTAGTCCATGTTTAGCCCTTGTTTAGCTCATGTTTAGCCCTTGTTTAGCTCATGTTTAGCTCATGTTTAGCCCTTGTTTAGCCCCGTACCTGAAGCCGAACTTATCCAGACACTGACAGATGCCGCGGCTGACTGAAGCCCTCGTTTAGCCCTCGTTTAGTCCATGTTTAGCCCTTGTTTAGCTCATGTTTAGCCCATGTTTAGCCCTTGTTTAGCCCATGTTTAGCCCATGTTTAGCCCATGTTTAGCCCATGTTTAGCCCTTGTTTAGCCCTTGTTTAGCTCATGTTTAGCCCTTGTTATTATATTATTTAATTTGTGTTTATTTAACAATAGCTCTTTCATATTCTTTTCTGTTGGCATTTGAGAAGCCACAACTTCTAATCGTTTCACTTCATTTTGTAATTGATTTTCTAATTCACGCTCTTTTTTGTTTTTGTATGATAGATACGATATTATTTTGCCCCTCAAGACTACTTTTGCGGTTTCCCACAATGTACATGCGGTTGTCTCAGGGCTGTTGTTAATGTCCATAAATGAAGCCCATTCTCGTTTAAAATAGTTAATGAAATTATTGTCTTTCAGTAGTGTGTTGTTAAAACGCCATCTACTGATTCGATGGTTTGGAAGATCTGTTGAGAAACTTATGCTTACGGGTGCATGATCAGGAATAATAATGTTATGAATAGTCGGATCAGTAATTTTTACAGCAGTTGAGTTGTTAACTAAGAAAAAATCTATCCTAGAATAAGATTTATGATGTGGTGAAAAATAAGAATATTCTTTAATCCCAATATTATGAGATCTCCAGATATCGGTTAGGCCATGTTCTAACATATATTGTTTTAATAAATTTGCAGATGGTTTAGTTCCGGCGTGTGAAGTTCGATCTACGTTAGGGTCCAGTACTAGATTAAAATCTCCACCGACGATGATGTGTGAGACGATAGTCCGATAATACTGAGAAAAGGGAGTGGAAAAAAGAAGGACAATCAGAATTTGGACCGTAGATGCTTGCCAATGTTAATATATCCTTACCAATAGTGCCTGTTACAATGACATAGCGCCCCTCTTGATCTATGACCGTTGATTTGTGGCAAAATGGTATGGTTTTGCTTATTAGAATGGACACACCCCTTTTTTTTGAATTAAAGGTAGAGTGATACTTCTGACCAATCCATTTAGCTGTGATTTTGGATGACTCTGCTAAGGTTAAATGAGTTTCCTGAAGAAAACAGATGTCTGAATGCAGCTTTTTGAAATGCTCCAAGACTTTATTTTGTTTTCTATCTATTTCCATTTCATACATTTATTTTTAAAGATTGAGGCTCAGAAATTCCTTCCATGAACATCATTTTCTCTTTCTGTTTTGCATCAAGTAAGGGATAATGTATAGAACGCCGGTCATTATCGGTAAAATAAGTACCGACAGGGCGAACTGGATCCCGACGCTGCAGTTCGCCCTGAAGGTACTTATTTTACCGATAATGACCGGCGTTCTATACATTATCCCTGTTTGCCAGCTGTTTGCCAGCTGTACACACACAAATAAATTTCATACACTTTTATGAAGACAGAAAGGTTTATTTAATGATTTCCGCGGCAAATAGTTCCCAAAAGTTTGCGCGTTGCTTGGCAACGTTTGTTGATTCCAGGCAGTGTGGCGAGGCTAGTAGCAGCACAGCTAGCTACTTATTGCTAGCCTAGCTACTTAGTTGAAGGTGCAGTTGGAGAGGAGGAATGGTGGTGAATCTCTGGGTAAGTTGAAAGTCGGACTCCCGTTAACTTCACGAGTGATTCCCCCAACTTCTCTCTTATGGACGGGGACAGAGATAGTGTCCGCCTGTCCGCTACTACTACTCGCGGAGTGATATGAAAGACCTGTATTACAAGCACAAACTCCGTTGCCATTGGCAGCGGTCATTATTTTTTTCAGAGGTCTATTATCAAAAAATAATGACCGGTAGAACGTTGGGAAATCACATTCAAATCAATGGAGCGTTCTACTTGCATTGTGAAGGGCCGTATAATAATACAAAACAATCTAATCCTACCAGTTTTGCCAGTCAGACAAATCCATTTGAAATGTTCCAGGAAAGGAAGGAGTGTTTTCATTATCTCAAAAGAATCTGATGTATTTTTAGAGGCTTGGTGTTGAAAGCTGTCTCACGCCATGTGGGTGCACAACAATGCTGGTACTGATAGACTAGATTCCTTTGAGGGTGTGGAAATGCTCCTCCTTTTACTGGAACAGTTCAAATGACATTTGATTGACACTGTTTGTAATTGTTGTCGTGGGTAACTGGTGAGTCACATACCTTTTCCAGGCTACATTTCTTTCAATATTTACCTATTAACATGTGGAACAGCTGCAGGGCCTGTTTTAACTGGTCTGAGCCTGAAACTGAACAAACTGAAATCCTTAAAGTGACACTAACCACATTTAAGTCTGAGTCCACCAGACGTTTCTGATCCTTTGGCGTCGATTCTTCCTGAAACATGAGGAAACGTGACGGATTCAGCCTGAGACACTGGAGGAAGCGTCTGGGGAGAGGGACGTCCACAAACACATTTTACATTCACTTTAACCCTTGTGTTCCAGCAGTGGCTTTTTGTGCCGCTTCTCTGACGGCTGTGAAAATGTTCAGCTACAATAAACTGTTTTCACATAATTATGTTAATCCACAGTTCTGCACCATTTCATCAACAATTAAAAAAAGGAACAAAAAGTAACAAAATCATTTTCCATAAAAACTGAGTTTGGGCAGAATTTGGATTTACATTTTAAAAACACCCTTGGATCAAAAATAAGGATCATGTTCATGTTTTCCCTTTGACTTCCCAAATATAAACTCACTGTTTAATCGCTCTGCCGTCACACTATACAATTATACTCTCAACATTCAAACATTATCTGTGGTTTGTTCTGAAACATTTGTGATTTTAATAGTGAAATGTTTTTACAGTAAAAATATGACTCTATTTCCCGTTGTTTTCTATAAGAAAATTTGCATCTTCAATATTTATTCAGCCGTAAAAAGTGTCATGAAAAGCCACTGAGGGGATTTGGTCTGAAAGTTTCCACAGATCAGCTCTGACCAAAGCCGGGATAGTTTCAGAAAAAACAAATGCTTCAAAATCTGGTGAAATTAATCTTATTATTAACTTTTTGATTGATGAAACTGTGTATTTTATGGTCAATTTGGGAAAAGAATTTGACTTAAAAAACGTTCATCATTCTGAATATCGTCTCCTTAGTTCATCTGAGCAGAGAGAGAAGAGTCTGAACTTTAGGACAGTTTTTGTTTCATGTGGATCCAGTCGTTACAGAAACATGAACCAGAAGCCGAGTGGCACTCAGTCAAATTTCTTTATATTTACCACAAACGTCTCATTTAAGGCACATTTAAAAAGTCTCACAGTTTTTCCTCTGATTGTCACTGAAAACATTCCAGACATTTACAACAGAAATCACTCGATTCATTCAGTTCTTTGGTTCAATCACAGACAGGATTTACAGGAAGGACATTCGGCCTCGAGGGACTACAAACATGGCCGCCGGCGGAACAGAGGACTACAAACAGAGTTCAAGTCAAATCACCAGCAGAATCCCAGGAACTACAAACATGGCCGCCAATGAACCACAGGGGCCTGAAGGACTACAAACATGGCCGCCAACGAACCACAGGGACCTGAAGGACTACAAACATGGCCGCCAACGAACCACAGGGGCCTGAAGGACTACAAACATGGCCGCCAACGAACCACAGGGGCCTGAAGTACTACAAACATGGCTGCCAACGAACCACACGGGCCTGAAGGACTACAAACATGGCCGCCAACGGACCACAGGGGCCTGAAGGACTACAAACATGGCCGCCAACGAACCACAGGGGCCTGAAGTACTACAAACATGGCCGCCGCAGGTTTACAGAGCTCAGGGCGAGATATGGATGTGGAACTTCTACTGTAGATTAAAGACAGAAACATGAGGGAAGAATGTGCTGCCATTTTGGTTTAGTTTATGAGTTATTTAAAGGCTGTAACGATGCCCCGCCTCCTGCATCCTCCTAAAGTCTATATTAGTTTGTATTTATTAATATTTAAAGTGATAGTCTGGAAGTCTAAAGGCTCATTCATGTTTTACACTTGTTATAAAATGTGCCAAATGGACCTGCTCTTGCATTTTAATGTAAAGTAATAATATACAGTAAATCTATTATCGTCCTGGATCTCAGCGACTAATCAGAGTCTAGTCTCCTCCCGCGTCGACCAATGAGACGAGCTGTTCCTGTGAACCAGCCACTCAGGTCCAATCAGGACAAAAGACGGCATCTTAGCTTTTAACTGAGGCTGTAACCTTTTAGATTTGGGTAAAGCTGAACTGGAGTAAATGTGCTCGGTTAAACAGTTACAGATCCTCATTTCTCCGGCGGCCATGTTGGTTTCCCTCGAGAGCTTTAAATCAAACACAGCCATAAAAAAGTGCAAAAAGACCAGGATTAAACACGTCTGAGTCCAGCCAGATTCAAGTCCCACAGAGGGCGGGGTGGTCAGGGGGCGGGGTCAGCGTTTTTTGGGGGCGGGGCCCACGTCCACAGTGATCCTGGTGAACAGGTCGAGTCGCTCCGTCTTTACCACGCTGTACTTTAGAGAGTTAATGCCGTCTGTGTGCATCGTCTCTCTGGTGTGAGCGATTCGGTTAAACCTGAGGAAACATGGGTTACTTTATAATTAAAGTTATGCTTTTATATTTACACCGGTATTTTAAAGATTCTTTTTAGAACCAGAAAACAGATCAATAAAGTTCATTTATTTATTTTTCTTCCATTTCATTTGCATCATTTATTTGAGGTGAAACGACCAAGAAACTTCTTTGACAAAAGGGCAGAAAAAACACTTGCGTTTTTTTTATATTTATTTTTTCACGTTTTCCCCCAAATGTTCCATTTTTTTCTCTAAATTTAAACAAACAAACTTTAAACACTTTAAACTGACCCATCAAATCAGTGAAATCAGCCTGTAGTTCGATTATACTGAGAGTTAACCTCTTAACCCCCGCCTTAACCGAGTGCATTTTCTACAGTTCAGCTTTACCCAAATCTAAAATCTTCTTAAAGAAAGCACCAACAATATGACGGACGATGTGGCACCAACGTGAGGAAAACTCTTAGCTCAGTTTTGTGGGTCTAAAGGTGCGTACAGACCAAACGCTGACACACCTCCAGCTTCCATGTTAACCCTATGAAGACGCTTCGACACTTCTAAACGTAAGCAAAGCCGTCCGCGCGTATGAAGCGTAGCAAATGTGAGCAGATGAGGATAAACGCGCATCAAAGCCAGTGAGAACAGCGCGGTACAGAGCAGAGATGCCCCGCCCACTGCTTCATGCACTCAAGTAATCACAATCTACACGTGCGTTCATTTACGCCTTGTTAACCAATCAGGGACTGGTGAGGTCACCTGTTACCTGCAGCATGGAGGACAAGTTGATCATGGCGGTTTGCGCTCGGCCTGAGTTGTATGACACGCCTCCTAATTATGACGCTTGCAAAACTTCACGCGCCACAAACAGGCGTTTCTCACGAGTGTGAAGCGGCCATGTTTGGCTCCAACTAGAGGCGGACGGGGCGTGGACGCACGTTTGGTCTGAACGCACCTTTAGCTTTCAAATGAGGCGTTACTCTGGCCTAGAGGCTGGAAACTCCAGTTCAAAAGCTTTTGTAATGTGCTCAGTTAAGGCGGAGGTTAAGGAGTTACTTTATTTCTAGTCCAAGTGTTGCAAACTTTGTGTTTTGCGTCGGCTGCAGTCAGAGCTGTTCCTCCTGAAATCAGACCAGAGTTTATTTTACTTTTGGCAGACGCTCGGAGTCTTTATAACTTAAAGAACTCGGTGAGTAACTTTTCTATAAGACCTGGAGTCATAAAGGACCAGTGTTTTAGGAGAGACTAAATGTTTTTAATGTAGGAAAACAAAGGCTCGTGGTTCTGACCTGGTTACTTCAGGATAAGGACAAGTATTACTTATACTTACTGTATCTCTCCAGCAGAAATCGTCTGTTTGAGGAAACACATGTTTTAAGGTTTTTAAGTTCAGATCAAACGGATCTAAAGCACTAATGTTGCTGTTTAGATCAAATAATAATAATAACAGTACTCAGTACATTTACTCAAGTAGCTACATGTACTTGATTAACCTTTTGAAGTAATAGTACTTAGAAACAATACACGACAGTAAACAAGTCCATGGACAAACTACAAAGAGTAAATATCAAGCCTGGGTTTAAATGACTCTGAGAATATTGATCTTGTTTTTAATGGTTTTTACTCATTTAGACTTTTTTCCTGATCAAGAACACTTTGCTTGTTTGGTGACATTTCAGACGGTTCTACGATAATCTCACTTGAAATAAGAAAATAAAACTGTTAACGGAACAAGAACTATTTTCTGACCCCACTGGCAAAGAAATGAATCTCAAATAAAAACGAGTCAGAAACTTCTCAGAACAAGTGAAATAATCTGGTGAAAAAACCCAAATATTTCTTAACTCGTCCAAAATGCGTCTTATATCAAATTACTAATGCAGAGTTTTTTTTAATATTTACAAATCTGTAGATTTGTTAAATCAATGTTTCCATCTTTTCCTCGTCAGCCTCCGAGCTCAGACATGAATACTATACTTTTAAAAGATGAACTGTCAGATATGGAATACATGTAAAGAAGGAAGACACGCACATCCCAAAAAAAACTTAAAAAGCGTGCCGGACCGAGAGAGAAAACAAAGAAACAAGAAAGATCCACACAGCTTGCTTAGCTCCCAAGTAGAAACAAATTCTGTAAGTGTAAATACTTTAAGCAGCTCGTGTGTCGATAAGTTTTAGACCAAATGCACTCATAGAACTGTTCCCTTAGATCAGGTTTGTATGTGGCCTTTCATTTTGGGACTCTTCGGTCTCCACTCTGAGGAGCTGAATGATGTGGGCTGTATGTTTTAAATCCACTCACCAGACGCAGTCGCCATCTTCAGTTCATCAGATTCAGTCAGAGAGTGAAGAATGCAGTCATGCAGGAGTCTGAAATCTCTGTCAACTCTGTAAATACAAGCAGAGTTAAAACATTTACTCAAGAATAACTTTACTTTGAAACACTTTTTCAGTGTGTGTGCTCCCCGTTGTTTTACTGGATACTTTTGTAAATCTTTGCTGTGTTTTTGTGGAGGTTCAGTGGAGTTTTTTACTGAGTCATGAAGGACCAACAAACAGCAGCTTCTGAGCTAAAGACATTTGAGACACATTTGTTTTTCTGAAGATTATAATGAAGTGTCTGTACTCTTACACTGTGTAAAAGTAACTCATTCCACAGTGAGGAAATCTTTAAGTGAATCTTCAAAGAAAAGATTCACTCTTCAGAAGAATTCCAAAGTAAAACACAAAAAACATTTATTTCTTATGTCAAGATGAAGCTTTACTCACTGTGGGACGAGTTTTTTTTTTACTCAATGTAAGAATACAGATACTTCATTATAATCTTATTTCAGAGTTTCAGAAGATTAAATTTGTCTCAAAGAAGCTGCTGTTTGTTGGTCCTTCATGACTCAGGAAACTTGCTCTGATTGTATTTACAGAGATGACAGATATCTTGCTATTTAAAATGTTTTCTAATTTGATTCTCCATCTCACCCCAGTCAGTCCCTTTGCTTTACACCAGAAAGACAAAGATCGAATATTACACGACCACTAATAGAATCTGAAGTGAGACAATTCCATTGCACCAAGTTCCTTTGGTCTTTGTAAAGAAGTTTTCTTAATCCTCTTTTTGTTCCAAATGAACTGGGAAATTAAACTGCCCTGTTTTGTAAAAAAAAATAAAAATAAAAAAAGTTATGCATTGAAATAAAAATAAATAAAAATAAAATAAATAAACATAGCTCAACTTTGAAAAGTTTTAGCCCAACAGTTAATGGTGTACAATTGTGGAATAAACTGGAAATGGAGTTGAAACGAAGTCCAAATATCAACCTGTTCAAATATAAATACAAACAAAAGACTTTTGAAATATACAGAGAACAAGAAATGTGTTGCCACTAGGAGGCGCAGTAGGATCAATTATCTATAATCAAGGAAGAGTGTTGCTGCTTGGAACGGTTGTCATTCTATTGCTCAAATTTACAAATTGAGAATTAGGGTAGGCAAGTTATGAATCTGTTGAGAGGGACCCTCCCAACGGGCTCAAAACCTTGTCTTTTAATGCACCACTCAGCATAGGAACATCATCTACAAAATCAGCTGTTAGGGCAGCTGGGTGGGGTTTGTTGAGGGGGAGTTACTGCCCTCTTCAACTGGCCCGCTCTACACCCTGGCTTTTTAATGCACCTCATTATGCAGGGCTTACATCACACTTCACATATAACTCAATTAAACAAATATAATAATAATGATAAATAAACCCGAATTAAATTATATTAAGGATGGTATTGACAACTGGGAAGTAGCAAGATCTCAGAATATAATATGTATTAATGCACCTTTATAACATAAAAGTAGCACATTCTTTTGTTCTTTATTTTGCTGTTGTTTTTATTTTGTTCTGGTTCATCATTTATTGTTACTTTGCCCTATGTTCCTTTGTTTATGATTTACTACCTTGTAAATATTACATGTAATGTTATTATTTTTATTTTGGGGTGGGCGCTTATAAGCCTTTGGCTTCAGCCCACTCCCTTTGAGCAGGTTAACTGCTCAAACAAATAAATAAACTAAACTAAACTAAACTAAACATTTTTGGTAGAATATTCATTCTTACTATGTTAATTCTTCCTGCTACTGGAAGGTTCCCCCGTTTGTTCAAATTCAGTTTTTTTTAATTTATTTTAATTTATTCATTTATTTGATAGGGACACGTGTGAACAATAAACATGTACCACACTACAACATTTATAGCCAAGGCTAATTTGCAATGTCCGTCCCTAGAAGGGCTTTTCAAATGCACACACAGAGTACAGAAAATACATTACATTTATAGTAACATTACTTAATTCTGACATTACACAAAGGATGTGCATTTGAGCGCAAACTAAAAATGATTGCACACTTGATCTCTTTTTAAAATACGCTTTAGTTCATTTTTAAAAGCCTCCAGATCTAAGTCCTGTTTCAGCTCAGGAGACGTTCCAGAGTTTAGCTCCTGGACAGTAAAGGCCGACTGTCCGAAGGACTTTTTTCTAACGGGCACTTTCACATTTCCATTAGCAGCTCCTCGTGTGATGGAGCCACTGATCGAAGTGGGACTATGAGCCATCTGAGAACATCAGGGGCTTGGTTGTGCAGACATTTATTCATTCATTTCAAGTTACAAAATTTAATAACATTTTCAAAGTTTTGTTTGTTCCTACAATGTCGTGAAATTATGTTTATGTTGATCCCTGGTGTTCAGTTAAGAAACACTTCCCTAATCTCATGTTAGAGGCTCAACTGCTGAAAAATATTGTAAATTAATATTTTTCAAACTTTTTTCACATAATTATGTTAATCCACTTCTGTTCTGTTGTTGGAGGGTTTGTGAGTTGGGGTGGTTGTCCAAAACTAAGGCGCTTCACGCTCAGTTTTGGGGGCCAATCTGAGTGATTATAAATTTGATAAACAGATCAATGGCATTTTAAAATCTGTTTTTTATCATCTTCGTCTTTTATCCAGGGTTAAGCCTTTTTTATCTTTTAATCTTTTTCAGCAAGTCGCTTTTATTTCAAGCCGTCTGGACTACTGCAACGCACTTTACTCGGGCATCAGCCAGAAAGCACTGTCTCGCTTGCAGTTAGTCCAGAACGCTGCGGCACGAGTCTTAACAGGGACCAAAAAACGTGAACATATCACACCAATCCTCTTTGCACTGGCTCCCTGTTCATTTTACAATTGATTTTAAAATGTTATTGTTTGTTTATAAAGCTTTGAATGGACTGGCCCCTCAGTATATCACAGACCTCATCCAAATGTATCGGCCCTCCCGCGCTTTGAGGTCTGAGGGCCAGTTCCAGCTCGTGGTTCCGAAGACGAACCGTAAAACCAGAGGGGACAGAGCGTTCTCCATTGTCGGCCCTAAGCTGTGGGACGCTCTGCCCCTCCACATCCGTACGGCCCCCACCGCGGAATGTTTTAAAGCTCGTCTTAAGACTCACTTTTGTGTGGTCCCCTGTGTGTTTGTATCTATTTTATTTAGTTTTATTCTTATTTATAGTTTTTAATGTGTTTTTATTTATATTTATTATTATTTTTTAACTGTTTTATTTCTATTTATTCTTTATACTCATTTAGTGGTAGAGCTCATTTGTATTGTTTTAGTTTTATTGTTGTGGTTGCATGTTCAGCACTTTGGAAACGTTTTGTTGTTTAAATGTGCTATATAAATAAAGTGGATTGGATTGAGTTTTGCCAAATGAAGTGTGGTCAGTGACTTTAACAACTGAACAAAATGATTGAAATCACATCATATGTGTGAATGGGAGACATTTTCTGTTTGTGAAAAATTGCAAAACACTTCGTCCAGTTTGCAGCTTCACCGCATAAAAAATGTAATACTTAGAAAAGTAATTTGGAAAACTTTTAAAGTTTTACTTCTCAACATTATTTTCCATCTAAAATGAGCTCGTTACAATAAATTACAAATCAATTACAATGTTGATTTTTGCATTATATGAGAGGAGTGTGTTAGTGCATGTTTGAGAGGAGGCGAGCGCTTCACGCTCGTTTTTTGCTCTCCGTGCACTTTGGGAGAGAATGTTCCGCTTCACTCTGCACTCTATATGATTTCAAGAGTCCTTCACCAGCCCTGATGGTTATATGCAGTATATCTAATGCAGATAACTAATTTCACAACAGGGATCATAAATTCTACAAATCCACTATTATTCCACTTTATTTATTTGTGTGTTAGTATGCTGGCCAATATCCTCTTTCATTTCAACTGTTTTTAGCTTTGTCTTTTTTTCCCAACAGATTTAAAACTGTGAAACTGTGATTCAGAGAGACAACATGGCCACGTAAGTTTAAGGCACTCATTAACATTCCTCTCTTATCAAGTGTCAGTAACTTGTTGTTTGTTTGTTTATTGTTGTGGAGCTAAGTATCTGAATGTGCAGGATCAGCTCAGAGTTGAGTTGTTAGAACTTAGAGCTACAGGTGTTTTTAGGTTTTAGAGGATAAAGCTCTGTGTGTTCAGGGCAAAGATATTATACGAGACGCCTTGAATCCAAATCAGGCCTTTTCTCCTTCAGGAAAGAACTTCTGCAGCATGTTCTGTATGTCTGCCATGCTGTTAGATTTTACAATCATTTATGTAGCAACAATTACACAAATTAAAACATATATATGCAAACTGATACTAAATATGAGGTGGCTAGGGCATCTGTTCCGGAGCCTCCTGGTCGCCTCCCTCGGGAGATGCTCCAGGCATGTCCTATTGGGAGGAGGCCTCGTGGAAGGCCCAGGACACGCTGGTGGGACTATGTCTCCGAGCTGGCCTGGTGTCGCCTCGGGGTCCCCCCAGAACAGCTGGAGGAGGTGTGGGTGGATCGGGAAGTCTGGGCATCTCTGCTGAGACTGCTGTTCCCGCGACCCGGCCCCGGATAAAGCGGAAGAAAATGGATGGATGGATACTAAATACTCTTTTGTATATGTTTATTGTATAAATAACCTCTGCATAAGTAGGTTTACTTTTAACATCTTTTTTCTGCTTTTACAGGTCATCTTCCCTTAAGAGATGCAGCAGCTTTGAATTTATACCACCTTACTGTGAGTTCATTTGGATAATATTTTCAGAACCTGTTTAAGTGATTGTCAAAATGTTTGCAGTGAAATGCGTGTTAGGTTACTTAGTAATTTGCCCGTCTCATACTATTTATAATATTAAATGTTTCACAGACAATTAAATAGAATATAAACCAAACAGTGTAGTAAATGTTATAAGAAGCATGATGGGATCCATTTCTAAACTCAGTATTGTACTTCTGTGGATTTTGTTTGCTGATATTGTATTTTTATTAAGTTTTTTGCTGCCTGTTAAGTAGTAGTAGTTGGAATTTATTTGAGTGATTATTGAGTGATTATTTACATTATTTACATTAACATTGTACCAGTGCAGAAAATAAATAAAGTAACAAAAAGGTAACACAAACTCAAAAGTAGGCTGAAGCAAGAAAGCTTGTAAGTGCCTACCCCCATATTCAAAATGAATTTACATTCCGGATACCGTGATACAACATCACACTTTACATTACAAATTCCTGAATTACACAATTACAATTGTGCACATGAACTTTACGTACAGCAACTTTGCTAAAGAAAAACATTCATGTTTAACAAAAAGAAAATCACGTAATGATTACAAGACTGCCAAAGTAAGAAGACAACATGAAGATAGAAATGTATGCAGTCTACCAATATGTATAAGCATTTATTTTAATTTTATTTACAATTTGTACTTTTCTTTATTTTTCCTCTTTCCCTTTTCCCATTTCCCAAACAAAAAACAATCATTACTTATAAACACCAGTCACCATTCTAGTAATTGAACATTGACTTAGTTATTATTAAGTATTACGTAATCAACACGACCCATTATTATTGTAATTCCCATTTCCACCGTAAAAAATATTAGATTGTTTTTTTTGTTTTTGTTGTTTGCCTTGTTTAGTGAGGTGTCTTTAAAAAGCCAGGGTGTAATATGGCCAGTAGGTAGAGGGCAGTAGCCCCCCACCAGCAAGCCCTCAGAAGTATAGAGATAGGTCTATAAATCCCCTGAGGGTTTTTGGTAAACCTTCCATCACATGGAAGGAAACCAGATGTGATCATTGTTTTTACTATGTGAAAATAAATCAAAAATCTAAATGAAGCAATAGGCCTACAGGATGTTTCCTGTAATTCACAGGCTGTAGCTAAATGAATAAAGCTCAGTCTGCTGTCACCTCACACTCTGATCACTCTGGAGACTGAGCTCATACAAACCACCGTGCGCTGCTTTATGGAGAAGGACTTGTTTATGGAGAAGGACTTGTTTATGGACAATGTTTTGAATGAACAGAATGTGGGAACATCCACTTGTCAGTCTCTTTAAACCTTCAGCGACAGTTTCAGTGTCTGAGAGTAAAACTCACACCTGTGGACTTCAGCGCTTTGTAGTAAAATACTTGTTTCCAGCCCACACCTGTCACTGCCCAAAGCTGCTCTCACGAGCCACTGCAGAGGGACAGAGAAATGTGCTTAAAGGGGAGACATCGTGGACTCTCAGAGCGGGATGAACAGGGAAAGTGTCTATGACTGTGTTTCCATCACTGGATTTTAATGCACATTTTGAACTTTTGCAGAATAATAATGAGTGATGAAAACACCACATTTCACAATTAAAAACCTTAATTGGAATAAAAAGTTTAGCTGTTTTTTGCTTTGTGTGCATAAGCGTTAATGCACAGTTTGGAAGATGGAAACAAATTTTCCACATAGTTTGAAGCAGTGAATAAAAAGAACATGTGACAGAAATGAAGAGGAAAAGTAGAATCGATCAGTCGCAGGTCGTCTCTAGTCCAAAGAAGCAGGAGCTCAAACATCATTGTGTAAGCGTTCATGCTAACAACAGTGAACTGAAACTATGGACCAAGTAACCAACAATAAAATCGCCCAGTGATGCAGACGCCGCCTGATCCTCATTAGAAAACATAGTGAACTCTGGGATAGTTTATATTCCTATTCACATGGGATTAGAATGACCCGAGGTAAAAAGTAAATATTACATCCTCGGAGTTTCTGTTCCAGTGTGAATCTGCTGACAGTATTTTAGGTCAAATTTCCCCCGATTTTTCCTTTTAGGGTAATTCTGAAAACTCCTCAGTCTCATGTGATGCTAAGAGTCAACATGTTGGAGTTTGGAAAGTTTTTAACCAGCGTAATGAAGTATAAATTTGGACAACATCGATTTAAAACATGTTTTTACCAATATATTTATGTCTGCATTTAAGCTGTAATAATATCATGCGACCAAAGCATTACTCCGACCTGAATGCTGTCTTTTATAGATTTCACTCACAAGAACCACAAACTCATGTAAAAAGGTTTATTGACGAATAAACATATGAAAGACGTTTTGGGGCTTCGATGAGGGCAGCTCCCGGGCTGAAGAAACAGAAGAAAATTAATAAAGAGATGAGCCGGTCACCTTTTGTTTTCAGGGGAGGAAATACCTGGTGTGAAGTTTGTGCTGGTCTTTAAACGGACAGAAGCGCATAAATAACACTGCACAAATGATACGTATCTTTGCTCTATTTGTAGTGGTTATACGGTAATCCTGTAGGCCAGCCATTCCCAAAGTCTGGAACATCACGGCCCCCTTATCAATCTGAAAATCATCTCTCACTAGACATTCGTATAATAGACTCCATCACCACATTCAAATCTCGACGTAAGACTGAGCTATTCAGACGTGCCTATTCCACATAGTCCTCTGTAATAATTACAGATGGATGATTACCTATTCAGCCCCATTCCTAGTAATGGTCCGAGTCATCTGTGAAACTTACATGGCTGCTCAATCTCCTCCTGTTCCTTAAACGGGTGTGCGGAGCCTCCACAGAGCTCCAGAGCTTGATTGACAGGCTCTGGAGCCAGTCAAAAGGGCTGATAAACAAAAACCAGCGTGGTTAAAAATATTTCACCTGCCCCAGTGTTGTCTCATGGGTCATAGCAATTTTTGGAAAAAATAAAACTCTTTGGGGCCAGGCTTTAGCCGTTCTTGGGAGGGCTGAAGTCCCATTAAAATCCTATCCTACCAAGTGTCTTTTAGAGTCTCCCCTGGCCACAAGGGGGTGGTATTACAGCAATGTCAGCTCCATGAGGACCAAAGAGAAGCCCGTTTCTCACCCATTGTTATTAACGCACATCTGCAATTGTAGCTATTAGCCATAATCTGGACCTGCTAAATTTAGCCTATTTAATATTAGAATTGAATTTCTACAAATGTTACTTTATTCAGGCCAAAATGTTCAAACAGTAAGACATCTGACCAAAACCAGTTTATAAACAGCTTCCTGTTTATCCATAACGTGAATTTCTCCATTGTGAGGTCAAGAAAGGATTATCTTATCTTAAAACAATTGTTTTTGTGAGAAGAGACGCACAATAAAATCGTCCGTCTATAAAATCATACATGCAACATTATCTGTTTCTTCTGATCAGAGGAGGAAACAGTTGTGCGAAATCTGTTATTGCTTTGAAAGGGAAGGACGCAGAAAGACCTGGGGTCAAACAGTGGGTTAAACTAATGTCCAGTTACTCGGCGCTGGAAAAACTTTGGCCAAAGGAAAACTTTAAAGACATTTGGTTGCCCTTTGTGCGCCTCGTAAAAGACTTTGATTTGTAGAAACTCACTTTGTTGTATTGAGTGAAGGGAGGGTTTAGGGTGGGGGAAGGATTTCATTTGATATACATTTTGTCCTGAATATCAACATTTCCATGAACACATTTGTGAAAAAAAATGTTTTTAATGAAGTTGTGTTTGCGATGGGCTGTGGTGGAGAGACTGACCCAGCTGTAACTCACTCACATCAACTGATTATGTCCAGAAGAGACGAGCAAAACTTTATGTAGAAAACTAAAAGTTAACACTAATAGGCAAAAACAACTAGCAGCTACTTGGTAACTAGATGTAACAGTGTTTATTGTCCCACAGAAATGCTTCCGCCTTGACATTAGTGTTAAAACTAGATACTGACAGAGACGGAGCGAGAGACTAGTCTACTTGTCTGAAATGATGTTGACTAGTGTCACAGTACTCGACTAGTCTGTTTAAGTCCTAGTACGTATACAATACAGTGTGCACATTAAGTGCATTGAGTTGCCATGTGCGTGTGAAATACACGGTATAAATAAACTTGCCTTGGCGCCTCCAGTAGGCTTACAGAGGAGCAGTAATCAAAGCACGGCCGTTTGATATCGCTTTTAGCTTTAATGTTTACTTATTTATTCATCTATTTATCAGGGAAGATGCAAAAAATAATGTCTTGTGAAGATACATGAGGTTTTGTTTTGTTATTTTGTCGTTCCAGTCTCTGAGCTGAATGTGATTCTTCTGGGGAACAGCTTTAGTCTGAAGAACTCTGTGGGAAACCTCCTGGGTGCTGGTGATAGAGATAGGACGGTTTTCACCAGAGGAAAAGGAGGAGATTAAGGTCATACACAAATCATTTGGGAAAGAGTCACTGAAATACACAATGATTCTGTTCACAAGAGGAGATGCATTAGATGGTGAGTGCTCTATAGAAAAGTATATAGAGTATATAAAGTATAGTGACAGTTCTCTGAAGAAGCTCCTCTCCGACTGGAAACCGCTTCCATGTGTTCAACAACAACGATAGAACAAACAGCTCTCAGGTGAAAGAGCTGATAAAAAAGATCGATGCCATGGTGAAAGAGAACGGAGGCGGCTGCTACACCAACGACATGTTACAAAACGCAGAGGCAAATATCAGGAAAATGATGAAGATAGAGAGACTCATGAAGGAAGAGGAGAGAATCAGGAAGAAGAGAATCACGCAGGAGGAAAATTTCAGGCTCATACAGGAAAGCTCACCATGCTCACTGATGTAAAATTAGAATAACAATGGGACAATAATCATGTGTTAACAGTCACATAGCACTAATACAAATACATGTATTCTAATCCATTCTTTAGATTTATATTACAGTTTTATTTGGGGTGTTTTTGTTTTGCAAATATCAGATGGTGAATAGAGAACAGAGAGGTCCGTCTCAGGTTCTGCAGAACATCCAGAACGCTGCTGCTCGAGTCCTGACAAGAACCAGGAAATACTGACACATTAGTCCAGTGCTCCGGTCTCTGCACTGGCTTCCTGTCACTCAGAGAATAGAATTTAAAACAGCTCTGCTTGTTACAAGTCTTTTCATGGTTTAGCACCAAAGTCCATCTCTGACATGTTAGAGCCGTATGAACCATCTCAGGGAGGGGTCTCCTGGTGGTTCCTCAGGGAGGGGTCTCCTGGTGGTTCCTCAGGGAGGGGTCTCCTGGTGGTTCCTCAGGGAGGGGTCTCCTGGTGGTTCCTCAGGGAGGGGTCTCCTGGTGGTTCCAGAGTCAGGACTAAACAGTGAGAACGTGAGACAGGCCTCAACCCTGTTTAAGTCCAGGCTGAAAGGACACCTTTTTACTGCTGCCTATGGAGATTGATTGTATTTTAACGAATTTTAGTTTATACATATATTTTCAAATGTAATTGTATTGATTGATTTGTTTTGATTTTTATTGTATTTTCTATTGTGTTTGCTGTTGCTGTGAGGCACATTGAGTTGTCATGTACATGAAATGTGCCAGACAAATAAACTCAGGTTCAAAACTAAATAAAGGCATTAGAAAAATGTGATTTTTTTACATATGAAATTAATTCTAAGTGATATATTCATAAATGAAAAGACAGTTATTCCTCTATAAAGAAATAAATGACCAAGAATCACATGTGTTTTCATCAATCATGTAAACCTGTTTAGGATAAATCTCTCTTTTTGTATTTTCAACTTTGATTTAATAAATGTGGCTTCCTAAAATAAATTGTTCTGTGTCATGTTTACTTCATTTGAATCCTAGTTATAATGAACATAGAAACAGTTATGATGCTAAAATGATACTAATCCACTAGTACAAATGCAAATGTTACAACAAAAGCAGTTGATGTTCAGTTTGCTTATAAAACAGATGCTGTTGTTTCCCCATTCCACACTATCTCTGGGGCGGGGCTAACGCCATTTTGTTTTATGTGCCAGGTCTGAGTTACAGTGTGTTGCATAAGTATCCGCCCCCCTTTAACTTTAACATGTTGCCACGCTATGGACCATATATTTATTTTATTTAAATGTTATGTGAAAGACACACACTAAGTAACACACACTCATGAAGTGAAATTAATTTATACATGATTTTGAATTTTTTAAATAAATAAACTGAAAAGTGTGACGTGCATAAGTCCCGCCCCCTTTCCTTTTAGTGCAAACATTTGCCTTCAGAAGTTTCCTGATGATTTCTGAATGATCACATGTTGTCTAATGTCAGTTCAAATCCAGCTGCTCTGTGATGGTCTCAGGTCTGTTCAGAGACTATTGGGAGCAGCAGCATCATGAAGTCCAATAACACACCAGACAGGTCCGGGATAAAGTTACTGAGAAGGATAAAGCTGGGTTAGGTTATAAAAACATTTCCAAAGCTTCACTGACCCTGCTCAAATAAAGACCTGTGTCTGTCCTCCATAAACCAAAGACTAAAACATTAAAACCTCACAAAACAAACGCTGGCGAACAATTAACCTAATGCAAAACCCCAGGAGTAAACTTAACAATAAACAAAATAAACACAGTACTAAGCAAATAACGTGTGGGTTGTTAAACATTAGATCAATTTCATCAAAGTCCTTTTAGTAAATGACTTATTTTACTAATGATTTCATTGTAAAATTCCTGTTCCATAATTCTCAGGTCTAGTTTAGCTCCATCTGATTATTTCCCAACATAAATAATAGGTCTCTCTCTCTTTAAACGCCTCTAAAAGGCAAACATTGAGATTCATTAAACGTATAATTCTCCAAAGTTGTGCTGCTTATGTTCAATCCTAGATGTGCACGTAGGGCGCCATCTGCTGGAGAGGGAGACACATTACAGATGTTCTCAAACGTCTCTAAATTAGTCTGAGGAATGTAATTTCTGAGCCTCAGAGCAGCTGTGGAACAACTCGGGTAAAATGTGAAAACTCACCTCAGAGCGGCTCCTCCTCGTATCAAACATTACTCATGACTTTTGCTCTTCTGGGGAACAGGCTGGGACTTAAGGATTATATGGACACATTTACAGTGTGAGGGGCTTTTCTACATCAGGCTCAAGGTGCTTTACATCAGGGACCACTCACTCACTCACTCATTCTTACACCGGACAGGAGGGGACGTGTCTTGCCCAAGGACACATCTGTATTCTGCTGCTGTGACGTCATCCGTATTCCCTCTGTACCCACCTCTGACTAACAAAACTAAACTAATTTTAACGAGCTCCTCGTAAACATTTCCCTCTGTGATGAAGTGAAGAACAAACTTGTCTGAGCCTGAAACTGAAATCCTTAAAGTGACACTAACCTCATTTAAGTCTGAGTCCACCAGACGTTTCTGATCCTTTGGCCTCGATTCTTCCTGAAACATGAGGAAACGTGACGGATTCAGCCTGAGACACTGGAGGAAGCGTCTGGGGAGAGGGACGTCCACAAACACATTTTACATTCACTTTAACCCTCGTGTTCCAGCAGTGGCTTTTTGTGCCACTTCTCTGACGGCTGTGAAAATGTTCAGCTACAATAAACTGTTTCCACATAATTATGTTAATCCACAGTTCTGCACCATTTCATCAACAATTAAAAAAATAAACAAAAAGTAACAAAATCATTTTCCATAAAAACTGAGTTTGGGCAGAATCTGGATTTACATTTTAAAACATCCTTGGATCAAAAATAAGGATCATGTTCATGTTTTCCCTTTGACTTCCCAAATATAAACTCACTGTTTAATCGCTCAGCCGTCACACTATACAATTATACTCTCAACATTCAAACATTATCTGTGGTTTGTTCTGAAACATTTGTGATTTTAACAGTGAAATGTTTTTACAGTAAAAATAAGACTCTATTTCCCGTTGTTTTCTATAGAAAAATTTGCATCTTCAATATTTATTCAGCCGTAAAAAGTGTCATGAAAAGCCACTGAGGGGATTTGGTCTGAAAGTTTCCACAGATCAGCTCTGACCAAAGCCGGGATATTTTCAGAAAAAACAAATGCTTCAAAATCTGGTGAAATTAATCTTATTTTTAACTTTTTGATTGATGAAACTCTGTATTTTAAGGTCAATTTGGGAAAAGAATTTGACTTTAAAAACGTTCATCATTCTGAATATCGTCTCCTTAGTTCATCTGAGCAGAGAGAGAAGAGTCTGAACTTTAGGACAGTTTTTGTTTCATGTGGATCCAGTCGTTACAGAAACATGAACCAGAAGCCGAGTGGCACTCAGTTAAATTTCTTTATATTTACCACAAACGTCTCATTTAAGGCACATTTAAAAAGTCTCACAGTTTTTCCTCTGATTGTCACTGAAAACATTCCAGACATTTACAACAGAAATCACTCGATTCAGTTCTTTGGTTCAATCACAGACAGGATTTACAGGAAGGACATTCGGCCTCGAGGGACTACAAACATGGCCGCCGGCGGAACAGAGGACTACAGAGTTCAAGTCAAATCACCAGCAGAATCCCAGGAACTACAAACATGGCCGCCAATGAACCACAGGGGCCTGAAGGACTACAAACATGGCCGCCAACGAACCACAGGGGCCTGAAGGACTACAAACATGGCTGCCAACGAACCACAGGGGCCTGAAGGACTACAAACATGGCTGCCAACGAACCACAGGGGCCTGAAGGACTACAAACATGGCTGCCAACGAACCACAGGGGCCTGAAGGACTACAAACATGGCCGCCAACGAACCACAGGGGCCTGAAGGACTACAAACATGGCTGCCAACGAACCACAGGGGCCTGAAGGACTACAAACATGGCTGCCAACGAACCACAGGGGCCTGAAGGACTACAAACATGGCCGCCAACGAACCACAGGGGCCTGAAGGACTACAAACATGGCTGCCAACGAACCACAGGGCCTGAAGGACTACAAACATGGCCGCCAACGAACCACAGGGCCTGAAGGACTACAAACATGGCTGCCAACGAACCACACGGGCCTGAAGGACTACAAACATGGCCGCCAACGAACCACAGGGCCTGAAGGACTACAAACATGGCCGCCAACGAACCACAGGGGCCTGAAGGACTACAAACATGGCCGCCAACGAACCACAGGGGCCTGAAGGACTACAAACATGGCCGCCGCAGGTTTACAGAGCTCAGGGCGAGATATGGATGTGGAACTTCTACTGTAGATTAAAGACAGAAACATGAGGGAAGAATGTGCTGCCATTTTGGTTTAGTTTATGAGTTATTTAAAGGCTGTAACGATGCAAAGTGATGGTCTGGAAGTCTAAAGGCTCATTCATGTTTTACACTTGTTATAAAATGTGCCAAATGGACCTGCTCTTGCATTTTAATATAAAGTAATAATATACAGTAAATCTATTATCGTTCTGGATCTCAGCGACTAATCAGAGTCTAGACTCCTCCCGCGTCGACCAATGAGACGAGCTGTTCCTGTGAACCAGCCACTCAGGTCTAATCAGGACAAAAGACGGCATCTTAGCTTTTAACTGAGGCTGTAACCTTTTAGATTTGGGTAAAGCTGAACTGTTATTATTAGGATATATATATATATATATACACACACACTGTATATTATTGCTCACTGTAGGTGTGTTTAAAATTGTTCAGCCTAACCACTCAATACTGACATAAATGTGTGAGGTTTTATTTTTACAATCCTGGCATGATGTTATAATGAAATGATTTCAAAGGAAAAAAAGTGTGTTTTCCCAAAAGAAGACATGAACAAACAGCCACATTGTGTTGATACATCAAATAACTTGATTAATGTTGTTATTACATTATTGGCTGCAGTTATTACATTATCAAAGGCTTTTCTCAGTGCAAGGCTGATAACATAATAACTTATTACATTATCGGTCAATCGTTATTACGTTATCGGTTCCTACAGAGCCTCTTCCTGTTTGTGTTTCATCATGTTTTTTTCACTTCTGTAACTTTAGTTTCACCTGAAGTGCCTTGGATAATCCGCTCACTGTAATAATTATGATTCATCTGTAAATACATTGTTTTTGTACTCGACACCAAAGACACATAAAAATCTGCAAAAGACAAAAACCTGACGGACTTTGGAGTTTCTTCATATTAACGAGCGGATGATTCTCTGAATAAGACTTTTACTGATCAATTCCAGTTCCTTAATTCTGTTCAGATCAGGTTTAGTTTTGCTCCATCAGTTTATTTCACAACATTAATAATAGAAATAAAACACATTTTCTCAACTGTCTCTAAATTAGTCCTAGATTACCTGAGGAATTTTTTAAATAAATAAATTAGAGCCAGGACTTATTTGGATTAATTCCATAAAGGTTCATATAAATGAATCCCTCTTTCCTTCAGCGACACTTTTACACTTTCCTTTTTCCTGCAGACTTAGGGACAAACTAAACTATTTTCCTGTCAAACTGGTTTATTTACAGTTCAGCCTAAACATAAACTTATATAAAAAGATTATTCTCCAAAATGAATCAGACACAGGCCTCACATCTGCACAACATCTGCTCAAATGGAGGAAAATACAAAGAAATAAACCTTTAAACATAAATACAACCCTGGAATTAAATGCCATTAATGAATTACAACGGCCATAATGAACTGAATGAACATTTGAATCCAGTCCCAGCACTAATGTAGCTGTATATGTTTAAATAAATCTGTGGCCTGAAGGGTTAAAGCCAGAGCCATAGAAAACCCTGTAGTTTGATCGTTTCTTATGATGGACCAGAGGCGGCTCACTTTACCCCCATGGATAAAACAAAGATCATTTTCTTCATTTAAGAGCAGAGCGGCCTAAACTAATAATCTGCTTTTACACTGAACAGAACTGGGACAAACATTCACTTTGAGTCGATTTAAAACCAAATGAGACACAACAGGAAACGTTTGAGCCACAGATTGTGTAAATGTCAGAACTGCAGCTGAATTTGTTTTAGGTCATAGTTTAGTTTCTTTGTTTTTACAAACGTCTGCAGTAAAAACAGTTGAGCATGTCCTGGTTGTAGGTTCTGTCTCTACTCAAGAGAAACAGCGCCATCTGGTGGTTAAACGTCATCTCTTGAGAATCTCAGTGTGTTTTCTTTAGTGTTTCTCTCTAAATGTAACAGATGTAGATTATGGAGGTTAAGGACAAATAAGCTCTGAACATCTGCTGAAACAGACGGACAGTTTTCACTTCCTTTTGGTCCATTTATAGAAAAGTTAAAACAAAAAACACTTTAAACACTTTAAACTGTCCAGAAGCTTTTGTAATGTGCTCAGTTAAGGCGGAGGTTAAAGGGTTACTTTATTTCTAGTCTTCATACTTCATTTGTGTTTGTTTTTTTGCGTCGGCTGCAGTCAGACCTGTTCTTCCTGAAATCAGACCAGAGTTTCTTTCACTTACACTGAAGTGCTTTGACGCTCGGAGTCTTAATAACTTAAAGAACTCGGTGAGTAACTTTTCTATAAGACCTGGAGTCATAAAGGACCAGTGTTTTAGGAGAGACTAAATGTTTTTAATGTAGGAAAACAAAGGCTCGTGGTTCTGACCTGGTTACTTCAGGATAAGGACAAGTATTACTTATACTTACTGTATCTCTCCAGCAGAAATCGTCTGTTTGAGGAAACACATGTTTTAAGGTTTTTAAGTTCAGATCAAACGGATCTAAAGCACTAATGTTGCTGTTTAGATCAAATAATAATAATACCAGTACTCAGTTACATTTACTCAAGTAGCTACATGTACTTGAGTATCCTTTTGAAGTAATAGTACTTAGAAACAATACACGACAGTAAACAAGTCCATGGACAAACTACAAAGAGTAAATATCAAGCCTGGGTTTAAATGACTCTAAGAATATTGATCTTGTTTTTAATGGTTTTTACTCATTTAGACTTTTTTTCCTGATCAAGAACACTTTGCTTGTTTGGTGACATTTCAGACGGTTCTACGATAATCTCACTTGAAATAAGAAAATAAAACTGTTAACGGAACAAGAACTATTTTCTGACCCCACTGGCAAAGAAATTAATCTCAAATAAAACAAAATGTGTTGAAACGAGTCAGAAACTTCTCAGAACAAGTGAAATAATCTGGTGAAAAAAACCCAAATACTTCTTAACTCGTCCAAATGTTAATTATGCTCAAACTGACTCATTTAAACTCATCTAGTTATTTACTTTTGCAGTGCATTAATAACAATGAATTCAATAAAACTAAAATACAAATGTGAAAAAGAAACAAGAGCTGTGTGTGTGTGTGTGTGTGTGTGTGTGTGTGTGTGTGTGTGTGTGTGTGTGTGATCTTGTTTATTTAACACTAAGGGTGACTTGGGTTTGTTTATGGAGGAAACAGAAGAGAAAGAAAAAGAATAATAACAAATGACCTGATGAACTGTAATCTGCTCTACATCCATGACTGACCCCCTGCACATATTTGTGTTTTGTATTTTCAATAAAATAAAATAAATGAAAAATAGGAAATGAAGTACAAAATAAATAGATCAATTATAATTAAATAAGAAACAGTAAAATCAATGACAACTAAAATTGTCTTTAGTGTTTCTCTCTAAATGTAACAGATGTAGATTATGGAGGTTAAGGACAAATAAGCTCTGCAACATCTGCTGAAACAGACGGACAGTTTTCACTTCCTTTTGGTCCATTTATAGAAAAGTTAAAACAAAAAACACTTTAAACACTTTAAACTGTCCAGAAGCTTTTGTAATGTGCTCAGTTAAGCCGGGGGTTAAGGGGTTAATGTATTTCTAGGTCTAATTTTGCATACTTCATTTGTTTGTGTTTTGCGTAGGTGCAGTCAGACCTGTTCTTCCTGAAATCAGACCAGAGTTTCTTTCACTTTTGGCAGACGCTCGGAGTCTTTATAACTTAAAGAACTCACTTTGAGTCGATTTAAAACCAAATGAGACACAACAGGAAACGTTTGAGCCACAGATTGTGTAAATGTCAGAACTGCAGCTGAATTTGTTTCACATCCTTTTGGTCCATTTATAGAAAAGTTAAAACAAAAAAACACTTTAAACACTTTAAACTGACCAAACAAATCAGTGAAATCAGCCTGTAGTTCGATTATACTTTTACATCCGGCTACTGAGAGTTAACCTCTTAACCCCCGCCTTAACCGAGTGCATTTTCTACAGTTCAGCTTTACTCTAATCTAAAATCTTTTTGAAAAAAGCATCAAAAAAGACACACACACTGAAAAAGTATTTTAAAGTAAAGTTATTCTTGAGTAAATGTTTTAACTCTGCTTGTATTTACAGAGATAACAGAGATTTCAGACTCCTGCATGACTGCATTCTTCACTCTCTGACTGAATCTGATGAACTGAAGATGGCGACTGCGTCTGGTGAGTGGATTTAAAACATACAGTACAGTCCCACATCATTCAGCTCCTCAGAGTGGAGACCGAAGAGTCCCAAAATGAAAGGCCACATACAAACCTGATCTAAGGGAACAGTTCTATGAGTGCATTTGGTCTAAAACTTATCGACACTCCAGCTGCATACAGAAGTATTTACACTTGCAGAAATGTTCATTAATGTCAACTGTCCCTGTCAAATAAACTAATACATAATAAATAAATCCATATCTTAACTGATTGTATCTGAAACATTATGTATTGAATGTAGTTATTGCTTATTAAGATATTTCTGTTTTTTGACAGATTTTCAGCCGAGAAAACGCTCCAACAGCTGTGGATTTCTACCACCTCTCAGTGAGTAGTTTCACTTTCTCATTGAAATGAATAGATAACCATACAACCAGTAACTGTGCCCCAAAAACATCAGACAATCATTTAAAAAAGTCAGTCCAGTAAGCTGTAATGTTAGGACAGTTCCAGAAAGTGAAGCTGTTCCTGTGGTGGAACATTTTGTAAAGCCGTACTTTAGAAAGGTGTAGCCTGTGCAAAACTTTGAATTGGAGCCGTCCATGATGAGCACAGACTGAAGGTGAGTGGACGTTTGTCTGTACGGAGCCCTGGAAGTGACATCAGACCAAAAAAAATTGAGAGGTGAAATCAACTTTTTGAAGAAATATAAAAATATTTTTAAAAATGTACTTGTTTTTTCACACCACAAATTATTTCGGGGAACGGAACAAGATAATTATCTCAGGGTAAAAAATGAATAAATAAATAATTATATTTCTTCAAAAAAAATATTCATCTATTTTTGTGTGAAAAAGAGGTAAACTTTTTTGTATACATTTTTATATTTCTTTACTAGATGCAAGTTGGTCATTTTCAGGTCTTCGGCGTAACTGCAGTCTCTATATGAAGCTTATGCTGACGGAGCTTCGGACTCCTGTCCTGTCACCTTTCTGAGTGACAGTGCAGGATTGTAGAGGCAGTTGTGGTGAACAGGTCTGGGCTCATTCTACACATTACGACATTCCTGGAACATGTAGGGGGAGGGAAATACATAGTTTTAACATTTTTAAACTCTGTATAGTCCTTTTCAAAATATATATACATACATTTTCACCCTCAATTTTTGTGTGTGTCTGATGTCACTTCCAGGGCTCCGTAGTCTTGTGCTTTAGTCCACTGAGATGCACTGATGTTTATTCCAATGTCCTGTTGCTTCTTTTAGGTGATCAAGTGAAGGCATGTATTCCATATCTGACAGTTCATCTTTTAAAAGTATAGTATTCATGTCTGAGCTCGGAGGCTGATGAGGAAAAGATGTAAACATTGATTTAACAAAATCATGGATTTGTAAATATAAAAAGAAAAATCAGCATTAGTAATTTGATATTTCTGACACAACTGATCCAAATATGCAAACACATTTTCAATATCGAATGTTTTCCACATTGCCTCGACAAAGACCCAAAGGTCGAAAAGCATCGGCGTTGAATAAATAGAATCTAATCCAGTTGTGCCTCTGAAACTTTATTTTTCTAATCAAATGTTTCCGTTGACTTTACACTGAGAAAAAGCAACTTCACAAAGGGCTGGATGAACTCATGGTTAAGTGTAATCGGGGTAAATACTGAAATACCTGCCATTTAAAATGTTTTCTAATTTGATGCCAGATTTTTACAGTATGAGAGACTACAAGACTTTTGACTTTGGGACTAATAGTCTTTAAAGGAACAGGCCAGTGTTTTTCCATACCGAGATATGTTCTTACCTGAGCTTAGACGAGTTGATTCGTACCTGTCTGGTCTTCGTGCCCGAGCTCGGTCGCTTCTCACTTCACCCCGTTTGGAGCTATGGGAATACACTGGGAGAGGCTAAATGCTAACAACATCTTTGGTCTTTCTTCAAAGAAGGTACTTGAGTCATCTTCTGTACTTGGTAGTTGAGGTCTCCAAACGTTTCGCCTCTCATCCAAAAGGCTTCGTCAGTGAACAAGGTTACACTCAGCACGCAGTGTATATAAAGACCAGTTGGGAGGAGTTGGCTCCTCCCCTCTAATCACAGCTACTCTCACCTGTGGGTAAACACCTTTGAAGTAGAGCGTCTGTAACGACCTGCTCCCCCAGTATCGGTCAGTCCTGTCCTATTCATAGATGATCACTGCTAATTACCTGCCTATTGTTCTTTTGTTAGCTGAGGTATCGTCTTCTTGGACTGGCCGTGTCCTGTCGGTTTTCCCCGAAGCAGATTGGAGTAAAAAGCAGAAAGATTAAATCTGAGCCCACCATTTTGGTTCATGGAGGGATTTTCTATTAAATAATTTTTCAAATTTTTTTAGAGAATTGAGTTAGGATAGAAATTGGTCTATAATTAGACAATTGGGATTTATCTCCACTTTTGTAAATAGGTACTACTTTTGCGGTTTCATATGATCGGGGAATGTACCAGTAGAAAAAGATAAGTTATACAGTATATATATATATATATATATATATATATATATGATAAAGGCTTAGCTATCGCATTTATCACTTTAATAACTGAGATATTTAGATAGTCACAGTGAGGTTTTTTTTTGTTTTTACACTTAACTATATCTATAATTTCTTTAGGATTAGTAGCTGAGAGGAAAAAGGAGTTTACATTTTCAGACGTTTTGTCACTGCTTGTCTCCATCTGTGGTGGTACTATTGATGCTGCCAACTGAGGTCCCACATTTACAAAATATTCATTACATTTATGTACAGTTTCTTCAATCTCCTTTCGCATGCCTAGTAAAATGATCAAGAATAGACCCATTGACTTTTTTCCTTTGGATGACACCGTTCATCTTCCAGAGACCCTTAATGTTATTTTTGGTCTTGTCGAGTAAGGATCTGTAGTGCATTTTTTTAGAGATGTAGCCGGTGGTTGTAGTATTAAATATTTTGGGAGCCGACAACGCCACCTAGTTAAGGGACTAGGACCCGAATACGAGGCTAAAGGTTCGAATTCACAGGGGTGAGCAGTGAGACCAGAGAATAATAAAAGTTACTCGAATTTATTACAACAATTATGAAAACAATGACACTCAATAGCTAAAAGCTAGGCCTAATCATTATTAAAAATGAGAATAATAAAAGTCAATTAAAAAGGAATTGTAGCGCAAAAAGGCGAAACGACGGGGGTCCGGAACCGGCCACACCACGAGTGTTGGGTTGTAGATCCAAGTGTCTCCTTGGTTTGCTCCCGCCGTCTTCTCCCCTAGGGCATACAGCAAAGACCAGGAAACAGTTCCACACACTGAGCACCACTTAGGCCCAAGACTATCCACGTCATAATATACAACACCGCTCCAATGTCAAATACTCACAGCGAGGGCAGGGTTTCTCCTGCCACTGCGTGTTTTGTCCTCGGACCCGTCTCCGTTTCCTTCAGCCGGTCGGTTCCTCCTATGGCGCCCCTCCCACCTGGACGCCTGCCGGACAACACACAGGCCAGCAAAAGCGCACACACAAGAAATACCCAGAGCGCGCAGCTCTCACTTTAGAAGCACCGCTTTTACTTCAGGCTAGTCACAGAGGAGGCAGGGTTTCCCCTGCCGCTGCGTGTATTCCACGTCGTGGTGCTTCACCCGCCGCCTGTCTGCCTCCTTCTACCCAAGCGGCCGATTGTGCTTCAGATGCTGCCACAAGCCCGCGCCATCCTGCCCTCGTCCTCTGCGGTCGACCGTACGTGCGTCGTACCTGCTCGTCTCTGAGCTGTTTGAACTGACAGAGTCTGCCTGAAAAATAGTGACTGTATAAAGCTGGGTAAATAAAGGTCAAATCACTGTGGTGGCCCAGCCTCAACCGAGTATAAATCACTTGTTCCCTTCTATTTTTCCCCCAGGTGGTGTCTCCCCTCTTGACACTACTTTGGATTGAATAAAAATGTCTCCCTCTTTCCTCTACATCCCATATCCTCTGCCATTTACACACAAGCTCCTGCCCTATAATGGTGCAAAACTCAGAGTATCCTAATGTTGTTTTCACAGTAATATTCTCCAGCTTTAAAGCATTTTTTGCGATAGAGTCTGCCTTCTCATTTCCAGAGACTCCCACATGGGCCGGACCCTACATGAAAGCCACCGATAGCCCTGCTGCCTCAGCTCTATATAACGTCATTAAAATTTCAGAGATAATATCCTGTCTAGCCTGGGACACTCCCGCTTGCAGTGCCATCAATGCAGCAGCCGAATCAGTACATATTAAAGCTTGCTGCGGCCAGATCTTTCCTACCCACTCCAGAGCACCCAGAATAGCTATGGCTTCCGTAGTAAAGACTGACACTCCATCTGGGAGCCGATGACCCTGACTTAAACCAACCTCAGGAACGTGGACAGCAAAGGCCGCCTTTTTACTGATCGGGTCAACAGAACCATCTGTATAAAACTGCATAAAACATCCCTAATTCTCATCAATGGTTTCATTGACCACCCCGACTGGATTGCTCTTGCCCCTTTGTTTAAACTTATCCTTTACAGTCCAATCTATGTCTGGATCAGGGAGCAACCAGGGCGGAACACACGGCCAGACCACTCTAGGGGACATGTCATTGCCCAACTCAGGGAACTCACTTCTCACTGGCTGCCAACTCTCCTCCAGCACTTTCTTCACAGGATTTCCTTGCTCTTGGCTCTGTACCCTCCCAATATACTGAAGGCCCAACTTGACGCGTCTCAATTCAACACTCTACTAATAGAGCAGGAATAGCTGTCGTCCTAAATGCCCCACAGCAGACCCTCAGCGCTTTAGCCTGCACAACGTCCAGCCTCGAGAGGTTTGTCTTAGCTGCACTCCCATACGCTAAACACCCATAGTCAATACACGATCGAACCATCGCCCTGTAGATCATCAGCTGCGTTCCCTTATCTGCACCCCAACTACTACCTGCAAGACACCACAGTATATTAACAATTTTATCACATTTCACTTTAATTTTATCAATATGGGACCTCCATGTCAACCTTTCATCAAAGTGCAAACCTAGGAATTTAAACACCTTGACCCTTTCAAGCACTCTACCATATAAACTCAGACTCAACTGCCCTACTTTACGTTTATTGCCAAATATAAGATACTTACTTTTATCCACTGAAATTTTAAAACCCCACTTTCCTGCCCATTCAGTAACCTTGTCCAGTGACGCTTGCATTTTCCTCATTATAAAATCAATATTTCGGCCCCTCTTCCACATTGCCCCTTCATCTGCAAATAAGGACAGGCCAAGCCCCCCTCCAACCTTACGAAAAATATCATTAATCATTACATTAAAAAGGACAGGACTTATTACACTACCTTGCGGTGTGCCGTTATCAATTCCCAACACCTCAGAAAGCTCACCCCCAAATCTGACCTGAATTTTCCGATCCTGCAAGAAAGCTTTGATCCAGTTTAACATCCGCCCTCGAATCCCTGCATCATACAATTTAATGACAAGCCCCTCTCTCCACAGCATATCATAGGCCTTTTCTATATCTAGAAACACTGCCACAACTGCCTCCTTGTTGACTATTGCTCTTTGAACATCTGACTCCAACAACAGCACAGAGTCCATTGCGCCTCTTCCCAACCTAAATCCATTTTGTATGTTAGTAAACCATCCCTCTCTCTCTCTAATTTATACACTAACCGATCAGTATCCATCCTCTCCATAATCTTGCATATCACCGCTGTTAAAGCAATCGGCCTGTACGAACCTGGGTTCTTAGCTTCCTTTCCTGGCTTTAGGATCGGCACCACTACAGCCTCCCTCCATGCTGAAGGCAACACCCCCTCTTCCCATACATTATTAATAAGTGCCAACACCTCATACAACACCATATCATCAAAATGCTTAAAAATTTCATACACTAGCCCATCCTTACCTGGTGCTGTTTTACCCTCTCTACTTATTGCCTTCTGCAATTCCTTAAGTGAAAAAAATAAATTCGGGGCGACAATGGCGCAGATGGTAGAGCGGGTCGTCTCATGATCGGAAGGTCGTGGGTTCGAATCCCGCCTCCTGAAGGTGCACACTGTCGTGTCCTTGGGCAAGACACTTCACCCACATTGCCTCCAGTGTCTGTGTACACTGGTAGCCCCCTAGGAGAGACCAACAGGCCCGGTTTGAATCGTGAGGCCGTCCTTCCGTGGACCCACCACCTGCAGAAGGAGCCATGGGGGCCGGTGCTATGTGACCTGGGCAGCTCCAACTGCCCCCACGACCCGGCAACGGACAAGTGGAAGAAAATGAATGAATGAATGAAAAAAATAAATTACCTGGATCAGAATTATCATCACTAACCTCAAGTTTATACTCTTGATTATTCAGAGTCCTGTTCCTCTCCCTAATCCCATTCTCTCCTATATTATCACCATACAGGAGGTTCCAAGTGGACCTCCTGGAACTTCCTAGCAAGCATGCTTGCCTTCTGGTCATTCCTCAGGGCTTCCACCCCTCTATCCTGAAGCACTGGAATAGCTCTATGCCTACAGCCACCTGCCATACGGCGCACCGCTGACCACACCTCTGCCACTGACGCTTCCACTCCTAATCCACTGCAGTACTTCCTCCAACAATCTCTCTTAGCCCCTTTTATTGTCCTACGAGCCATCGCCCTCAACTTTTTATACTCAATAGAATTCTGTTCTGAAGGAAACCTCTTAAATAGTTTATATACTTTTTTCCTTGCCCTTATAGCATCAGTACAGGCCGTATTCCACCAGGGCACACTCACCCTATTCCTTTCACCAACCTTACAAGGGATGAACTGACGTACATTCTGTGAGATTACTTTGCACAAGCTGTCATTCCACTCCTCCAAAGAGCTATCCCGAACCTTACCCAGATCCCTAGTACATCCTTCAACAAACTCCGTCCACTGTGCTCACCCAAAATCTAAAGCTTTAGGCCTGACCATCTCATCCGTTAGAGATTTCCCAAACTTCAGTAATATAGGAAAGTGATCACTCCCTATTGAGCAACTATCCAGGTTATCCCACTCTCCTAAAATAGCCAAGTCACTGGAGGCCAAATCAATACATGAAAGCCCCCCGTTCTATCATCAAACCTTGTGGGCCTGCCATCATTCATACAAATCAGTCCATTCCTATCCATAAAATCCTCAACTTCCTCCCCGTTACGGTCCCGGGAATTACTGCCCCACAACGGGTTATGGGCATTAAAATCTCCTACCCAAACTACCGGTGTTCCCACCACCTGCAATATTTCATCCAAAGCGCAAGTAAGGTGCAGACATGGATTATAAAAATTTACCACATTAATTGTCCCCTGTACCCCCCATACCCTCACTGCCATACATTCCAGTTGAGTGTTAAGGGATACCCTTTGATATTGCACATTCTCCCGAATAAAGATCACACAACCCCCTCCAGCCTTATCGGCCCGGTCAAGCCGCTCACTCACATACCCAGGCACTACAAAATCCAGGCAAGGTTTTAACCATGACTCCTGGACACAGATCAAAGCAGGCTTAGTAATGAAGTCCTCCAAGTATTTTTTAAGTTCCTGTTCATAGGCAATAAGGCTACGCGCATTCCACTGTAATATATAAAACATTTACCCTACTGAGGAGCCTTGCCCACTCTGACTGGCCCTTCTTTGTGTACCCTCACTACGTGCGTATGCAAGGTTCAAGTCCTCTGGGGACACCTCTGTACCCAGAAACCTAGCTGCCTCTTTTGCAATCATTGCCTTTATGCCTGATGGCGTATCCACCTGCCTTGCTGCCCATAAAACTTCAACTAAAAAGGCAAAGAACGCCACTTTGCGCACCAAAAAGCAATCATCTGAGCCTTGACCACCTACCTGGTTTACTGTTCCACTTTGAACCTGCTGTATCTCCTGACCCGCTCCCTTAACTTTCCTAACTGCCTCAGCATAGGAGATATTTTCAGTCCTTTTAATTGTCTCCACTCGTTGGGCCCTGACATGCGCCCCACAACCCCTGTACGCCGCCACATGGCTGCCCCCACAATTACAGCACTTTACCTCACCGTTTATACACTCCAAATAATCATGCTCCCCACCACACTACCCACACCTTTTCTCCCCTCTACACACTGCAGCAACGTGCCCAAACCTCTGACACTTGTAACACCGCAAGGGTGGACGCACATACGGTTTGACCTGATAGACCATATATCCCAGAGTAACCCTTTGCGGAAGGACCTCCTCTCTAAACGAAATTAGCACCGCCGTGCTACTTCTCTCTTCTCCCTCCGTCCTGGTTTTAAACCTTTTCACTCCCAAAATTGATCCCCCTCTCAGGTTTTGAAAAATTTCATCCTCAGAGACGTCTACGTCAATATAAACGACCCCTTTAGAGCCCTGGACAAAGTCCAAGTTGGACCCTGGCACCAAACCTTGAACTGCTCGCTTATCCAACTCCTTTAACGTGAGTCCCTTCTTCATTTGGGCTTCGGTCTTACAAAATATCAGCACATTCCCATTAGATAAAATGTTTGCGTGTAGGATTTCCCCAATTTTGTCACGTATTTCTGACACCCCGTTGTCTGCCACGCACTCCCCTTTTATCCACTGGCTCGTGACCCACTTCTGCTGCTGCACTGATGTGTTGATTGTCCCCAGGTGTGACTAGCCAATGGCGGTGGTGTGGGCGGGCCCGCACCAATCAACTCAAAAATATTTATAAAACATACAACAAAACTGAAAATTACCAAATAATATCAAACATGTACATAAAGATTCAAAATAAACAATAATAATGGCCATGGGCCCACAGAGATTCTTATACAGTAGTTTTTGTCAATTTATTTTAATATGTTTTATACTTGCATTCAGCTTCCTCTGTGCGCTCCTTTAAGAATATTCTATAGAGAAGATTTTTCTTTTTACAAGCATTTAGTATTCCCTTTGTCATCCATGATGCACTTTTAGCCTTTTTCTCTGTATAATTTTTAACGGGACAATGTAGATCATAACTCGTTTTAAATGTTTCTATGAACGTATTGTAAGCTGCATTTACATCGGTTGCTTTTAGGATAGATTCCCAATCTTGGTCAAGTAGATTTTGTTGAAATGCATTCAAGGATTTTTCAGTCTGTAATCTAGAATATATCAGGCTATTTTGTTTTACATCATTTATATTTTTTCTTTCATTCAGATTGAACGCTGCAAACACAGACAAGTGGTCACTTAAATCATTCACAAGTATTCCACTTAGAGTGTCCTCATCTAATATGTTTGTTAGTATGTTGTCTATTAATGTTGCACTATGCAATGTTATTCTTGTCGGTTTTGTGATTTTAGGGTAAAATGATAAACTGTATAATGAATTTAGGAAGTTTTCTGTAGGTTTGTGGCAATTAACCTTCAACAAGTCTTTATTAAAATCACAGCAGATCACAACATATTTTTTTTCCTATGTTTGCATATAACTGTTCAAAATGTCTCTATGTTTGAACCTGGGGTTCTGTAAATGCAGCTTACCAGTATGCTTTTCCTGTTTTCCATCAGTATTTCGACAGTAACACATTCCATCACATCCTCCACAGCCATTGTCATTTTGTCCACTACTTTAGTTTTCAGGGTATTTTTAATAAACAGTGCAACTCCTGTAGCTATTTTTCCTATAGACAGACCTTAATGTTAGTTTTTCGTACGTTCGGTTTCGGCTACAACTGTGGCCTTCCTCAGAGGTTGTCACATGATGTTGCTGTGACGTGTCTGGTCAGCTGATTTATACAGTTTTTGGCACTGTCTTCCTGCTTGTAGTATCAGGCTGACAGCGCCATCTGCAGTCCGACTTCTTCAGAACTGTGTCCCAGATGTGGGAAAGTTGGTATGCCCCCTCGACCCGGTTCACAGTCTGGGGGGCGCGTTTCCGGATCTCGATGGCTTCTCTGATCCAACGGTGGTGTTTGTTGCTCTCGGTGCCGATGACATGGGCATTGTGGTTTCTTTATTTACAAAATCACCCATAATCATCACCATCCACATAGTACACAACCGCCTAGAACAGGACAAAGCGCTGCACAAGCGGACCGCGCTCACCGCTGAGGACATCACAAGGTTATTGGAGTTTGTCGCCACCTCCACCTATTTCCAGTACCGGGGTACCATCTACAGGCAGAAGGAGGGATTCGCTATGGGGGACCCGTTGTCGGCCATTATGAGTGTTTTTTTCATGGAAGATCTTGAAGCCCGGGCCCTCCAAACAGCACCAGCGCACTGCGGCCTCTCCCTATGGAAAAGGTATGTGGACGACGTTTTGGAAATAATAAAAACAGGACATACGCAAGAACTCACTGATCACCTCAACACATTGGACGAAACAAACAATATAAAATTCACCCACAAAGAAGAAAAGGACAGCTCAATAAACGACGGCAGCATAAAAATGCAAATATATCGAAAACCCACTCACACAGATCAATACCTCCTTTGGACATCAGAACATCCCAAAAATCACAAACTCTTAAGGTGCGTTCAGACCGAACGTGCGTCCACGCTCCGTCAGCCTCTAGTTGGAGCCAAACATGGCCGCTTCACACTCGCGAGAAACGTCTGTTTGCGGCGCATGAAGTTTTACAAGCGTCATAATTAGGAGGCGTGTCATACAACTCAGGCCGAGCGCAAACCGCCATGATCAACTTGTCCTCCATGCTGCAGGTCAGGGGCGCAACTACCGCAACTACACCCCTCCCACACACAACACACACACACACACACACACACACACACACACACACACACACACACACGGCTCTTTGATGGTTGTTTCTTCTTTTTTAAGTCAGTAAATACCCTCTGAATTGACTTTATTTTAACGAAAATGTCACTATTTCACACAATATAACATCGATATTTCCCTCTATGGAGTTTGTTATCACAGAAAAAACAATCACACGGCCGATTAAGCTTCTGTTGCTTCATTTATGTAACTTTTCCTCCTCTCCCTCTCTCGCCCTCGCACAAGAGGGGAGAAAACAACGCAAGCTTCAACGTGATCTCCTCTGTAACCGTGTTTATTATTTCATTAGGACTTTTATTTCTCAAACTTGTTGCCTTATGCTCACTTTGAGCTCCTCGTGGGGGGTGGAGATGACTGTCCCTCTGCACTCCTCTCTGACCCACTCCAGCAGTGACTTTTGTTTCTCAAAATAAGCACAACTAAAGTGACGCCCCTCCCCCAAAGAGGAATAAAAAAATACTTCACCTCCGCGAACCCGTTCATATCGTTCACTGTAAAGACTCGTTCAAAAGAGCCGGATCGTTCACTGTAAAGACTTGTTCAAAAGAGCCGGATCGTTCACTGTAAAGACTCGTTCAAAAGAGCCGGATCGTTCACGACCGACACATCACTATTGGCGCCCCTATGAAAGGCATATATTGCGTTTGCCCTTTTTGCTCCACTGCTGCAGGTAACAGGTGACCTCACTATTTGAGCCCAGTCCCTGATTGGTTAACAAGGCGTAAATGAACACACGTGTAGATTGTGATTACTTGAGTGCATGAAGCAGTGGGCGGGGCATCGCTGCTCTGTACCGCGCTGTTCTCACTGGTTTTGACGCGCGTTTATCCTCATCTGCATTTGGAACGCTTCATACGCGCGGACGGCTTTGTTTAGATTTCGACGCGCGTCAAAGCGTCTACATAGGGTTAACATGGAAGTTGGTGGCGTGTCAGCGTCTGGTCTGTACGCACCATCAGTGGTAAGAACATTGTTCGAACGCACCAATCTCATCACCCAAGACCAAGACAGAAAGGAGGAGGAACAGTACATTACAAAGGCACCCAAAACCTGCAACTACCCGAAGTGGGCCATAGAGAAAGGGCGGCAACAAGTCAAACAGAACACAATCAAGAAAAAACAGAAGTAATGAGAAACAAAACAGGGCCATGGTCATACTTCCATATGTCAGGGGGGTCACAGAGAGGGTACACAGGGCCATGTATAAGCACAACATCAACACTCCGGTCAAACCTCACACCAAATTACGACAGTTGTATAAATGTAATGTGATTTACGAGATACCTTGTTTGTCGTGCAACAAATCATACGTGGGGAAAACTGGCAGAGCGTTCAACATCAGGAAGAAGGAACATCGAACAGAATGTGAAAAAGAAACATCAAACGCGTTCACACGAGCCACCAGACGACAAGCAGAACAAGAACAGCTGAAGTCTGCCATATCAGACACTGCAAGAGGGAGAGCCATCTGATGGTTGTGTACTATGTGGATGGTGATGATTATGGGTGATTTTGTAAATAAAGAAACCACAAGGCCCATGTCATCGGCACCGAGAGCAACAAACACCACCGTTGGATCAGAGAAGCCATCGAGATCCGGAAACGCGCCCCCCAGACTGTGAACCGGGTCGAGGGGGCGTACCGACTTTCCCACATCTGGGACACAGTTCTGAAGAAGTCGGACTGCAGATGGCGCTGTCAGCCTGATACTACAAGCAGGAAGACAGTGCCAAAAACTTTATAAATCAGCTGACCAGACACGTCACAGCAACACCACGTGACAACCTCTGAGGAAGGCCACAGTTGTAGCCGAAACCGAACGTACGAAAAAATACTAACATTAAGGTCTGTCTATAGGAAAATAGCTACATAATTATTTGAAGACCTAATGAACCTAATCGGACTAGTGCAACTCCTCCTCCAATTTTGTTGTTTCGATTTTGCTTATACAGATCATAGTCGTTTAATACAAAGTTATCGCTATTTTCGTTATTCATCCAAGTTTCCGAAACTGCGATAAGACTAAATGGAATACTGAATAGTTCTAAATACTCTTTAATGTTTTCAAAATTTGCATTGAGGCTTCGGCTATTAAAATGTATCATAGAAAAGGGTACAGAATTATCCTTAAGCTCAGGAATGAGTAAATGTTCATAGTATTTACAGGAGACATTCACATGGCTGAAAAAGTTAACATCTGGATCAATATCAAAAATTGTGTTGAGTACTTTATGGTCGTAATCTGTATGGACATCAAGTTCGAGATCCTGAGTTATGAAAGCGTCATCAATGTCTGACAGGGATGCTGCATTATCAGTGTGGTCTGTGTCTGTCATAGTCTGATAGTGAGTGTCATTGTACACAGCATTACCTTTCAGGCGTGTTTGTCCAATTCCTGCATATCCCTGATCCCCATGACTTTAGCCTCCTCTGGAGGACCATTTAGCTTATTTTGGGGTGGGCGCTTATAAGCCTTTGGCTTCAGCCCACTCCCTTTGAGCAGGTTAACTGCTCAAACAAATAAATAATTTAAACTTGATGTACACTCTGCAATTTGAAGTCCAAGTTCATTGTATTTTATCAGCTTTCCTCAGAAATCGAGCTTGTCTTGCAATTTCTGAATTTTTTTTACTCAAATGTTCGTTTAAACATTTGATCCTTTAAGTTTTCTGCCTTGTTTGAGCCCAGCGGTTTTTTGTTTTCTGTTGACAAATCTCACTAGCCTTCCTACCTTTTGTCCATGTTAGTAGTGTTTATGCTGTAGTCATGATAACAGTTTAGTTGTCTCAGTAGTATATAACAAATTAAATTCAGTTTGAAGAGACTGAAGAGAGGCTTTTATTATACAGGGGGTGGGAGAAACGGTGTATTGCTCGTCTATATTAGAGATTTCATTCATCATACGTTATTTATTATTGAAGCAACTTCAAACAATTCATTGTCCACGTAAGTAAGCTATTTGTGTTTCCCAAAGGATACACATGGTAGATGGTTATTAAGATTCCAGTTCTTTACAGTTTTATGTCCAATTGTAATTTGTAGTAATAGGCAAAGGCAAATTTATTTATATAGCACTTTCATGCACAAGGCAACTCAATGTGCCTCACAGCAACACTGAAAACACACAAACATAATAAAAACACAATAAAAATATTTCCATCCATACAACTCTAAATACTAATATGTATATATTAAAATTATATATTAAAATGAGTTAAATTACAGACCATAGGCAGCAGTAAAAAGGTGTCCTTTCAGGATAAACAAATGTCTAACTTACTGTTTTTGGAAATATCAGATAAACCTTATTTTATCGTCTCAAATGTCATTCCTCTTGTTCTGGCTCCTTAAGCCACAACAGGACCACATGTTTCAGTTGTAGTTTTACACTTAAATCTCTAGTTTTAGTTTAATCTTATTTCTCTTGATCACTTCCTGCCTCCAGGTGATGTCACTGATGATGTCACTGATGATGTCAGCAGTTAAAGGGTCTATACGTCACTCCGGAGTATAATACGCACTAGTCAAACATTGCCTAATGACAGAACAACAGGCTGAATAGGCGTACGGTTTGCTAACATAACACATTGATGGCCACATGAAGCATAAACAACAAACTAAATATGTGTCTGGTATGTTAACGTCACATAAACAGCTCAGATAACTATAGCATAAAGAACAAACCAAACTCTCCATCTCACTCCAAATCACTAAATCCATTGAAATCTTCATCCTCTGTCATTTCTGAACAATCGCCTGGACACGGAGGCGTAACTGTTGACAAGCCTCTCCCGGCAGCATGTTGTTTAAGCTCCCATTTGTAAACTAGTCTATCTTTAGTCAGATGGATTAGGTTCATTTTAACACAAAAGGAGGAAGAGTTAATTAATGATATGCAATTTTTCCAAATTTCGACTGGGACATCAATTCCTAAATCATCCTCCCAATTTGTTTTAGTAATTGCCCATGAACATGGGCTTATGTTTTGTATTAATTTGTAAATGAAAGAGCATTAATTAATTAATTAATTGTTAAGATATTTTCAACATATTCCATCTGACTAGAAGCAGAAATTAAGGTACAATGTTTAGATGCAAATGCCCAAACCTGAAAATAGTGTTGTTTGTGTTACGGGCCCCAAGCTGTGGGATGCCGTAGCAGTAATAGTAGATTTAATCTGTATGATAGAAAAGAAGACAGGAGGCAGTGAGTTGTTGGTCTGACGCAGCCTCGCTTCGTTGTATCTTTAATACAAAAATCAAATAAATGTACATATTTAGTCTGTGTCTATCAACAAACATATTCAACCTTTATTGTCTGACAACACACATGACCATAACAAAATAAGGAAACATAAACACTGTTTTCTTATACTTGTAGCTTTCTACATCATAAACAAGCCAATACTTGACAAAACATTTAAACCTTGTTCCTATTACAGCTTGACCTGCTGATAAATCCTTTTACTTAAAATAATTATACACAACACTGAACACTAGAAAAATGTTTAAACTGTCTCAAAAATATAAAAAAAATGTTAAACATCCTTTTATACAGAAACCATTTAGCAAAACTTTCATTTGGGATAATGCATTCTCGTTTACTCCTGAGTTCAAGTCAAGGGGGGGCACCGCCATTACTGGATCTCGTGTTCACGGATATAGCACGACTGAAAACATTAATTACATCGTCTTAACTTGTGAATCACCGCTTGAAAATTGGCTATATCTAACCAAAATATGATACCTTACATTTATGTGTCATTTAGTATGTGCTTAGAACCTGTATGATAGAAAGAAGACAGGAGGCAGTGAGATGTTGGTCTGACGCAGCCTCGCTTCGTTGTATGAAAGGAAGCTGCCAACGTGTTGGCAAGAAGGCCCCTCCAGGCGGACCCACAGCCTGCTCACAACAATGCCCCCTTGTGGTGCACCCCATAATTGCGAACACTTCCAAATCAAACATACATTAATATATCGTTCCCAGGTTTCTCCCTTAACTAAACATAAATAGCGTGACTCTCATAATTAAATAACTTAAAATATGTGGCTGTACATTTTGTATATGTTACATTTGGGAAGATTGAAGTTTGTACAAAGGGCTTTAAATGTTTGAAATATCTAATCCTCATAAAGATCTTTCAGGAAGATCAGTCCACAGCCATGCCAAGCTTTGAATGCAAGATCCAGCTGTGAGGGTGGAAAAACAGGTTTGAACATTAATGGAGAAAGAGATGACATTTGTAATTGAAGTGTTTCCTAAATTGAATCCATATTTTTACTGAATTAAAAACTACAGGATTTAAATTATAATTATTCAAGTTTACTGGCAACGGTGCTGTCAGTAAAGAAATGGGTGAGACTGGAAGACTTGATTTCAATTCCATGAGTGTCCATAAAGGGTCTTTCTCCTCACAGAAGCGTCTTGTCTTCCAAGTTGGAAAAATACCCCCAGAAAATACTTATATTTATCACAAAAATGAGTACTCCATAGTGGTAGAGGTACAGTATATCATATAAATGCCTATACTTTACTTTGGAATGGCTAAAATAGCATGAGATAGGATATAGATCTTTAAGACGTAATTTAAAACACTCTACTGTGGAGGCTGTACGGATATGGAGGGGCAGAGCGTTTCCACAGCTTAGGGCCGACAGCGGACAACGCTCTGTCCCCTTTACGGTTCCTCTTAAGAACCACAAGCTGGGGCCCTCAGACCTCAGAGCGCACACTGGAGTGTAAATTTAGACTTGAATGAGGTCCTTGATGTGCATTGATGTCCATTCAAAGCTTTAAAAACAAACAATAAAATCTTAAAATAAATTGGAAATTTAACTGGAAGCCAGTGCAAAGACACAAGAATTGGAGAAATGTGATTTCGATTTTTGGCTCCAGCTAAAAGTCATGCAGCTGAGTTCTGGACTAACTGTAAGTGTGATGGTGCTGCCTGAATAAAGGGCAAACAGAACTGAGCCAAGAACTGAACCCTGGGGAACTCCACAGCACAGAAGGGCAGAGGACGAGATTGCGTCCCCCAGCCCAATGGAGAAAGACCTCCCACTGAGGTACGACCTGAACCAGTCTAAAGCAGTCCCCCTGACACCCACAGTCTCCAGGTGGTCTTAAAGAATTGTGTGGTCAACCATGTCAAAGCAGCAGTCAGGTCTAAAAGGACTGAAATGGCAGAACTACCTGAATCAGTCATGAAAAACAGGTCATTAAAAACCTTTAAAAGTGCAGACTCAGTGCTATACAAAGTTTTGTAACCTGACTGGAACATGTCGGAAACACCATGTGCTTCAAGGAAAGGCTGTAATTGACAGAGAACACAATTTTCCAACAGTTTTTATAAAAAAGGAAGTTTTGAAATCGGTGTAATTAGAAACAATGGAAGAATCAAGGCCAGATTTCTTGAGAAGTGGTTCAATTACAACTTGCTTACAAAGATAAGATAAAAAAATCTTCCCAGCTTTGAGAGCTATGTTCGATGACAGTGGATTGGGGCCGATTTAAAACAGACCTAATAGTTTGAATCAAAACACGTGGATTATTTGCATTGTTTTGAACTACATCAGAGAAATATTTGATTTTCTGCAGTTTGACTATTTTGATAAGTTTTCCAGTTGTCAAATGTGACACCTGTAGCTGATCCTTTTCCCACTTCCTCTCCGCCTGCCTACCTCTGCGCCTGGCCTCACGCGTACTGTCGTTGAGCCACGGTACAGGCTTGGCCCTGGGGCGCTGAGCTTTGTGCGGAGCTACAGAGTCAAGAATTTCGGTGTATACAGCAATAAAGGAATTAGTCATTTTCTCAGTATCCTGGCACACAGAAACAGAAACAGCACTTATTTCAGGTTGGGCGCTAGCCAAACAAAGAGAATTAAATGATGCTGTTGTGTCTGGCCTAAGAGTGTGACAATAACCCACGGGACAAGGCGACTCAATGTGAATTCAAATAAAACAGGACAATGTTCAGAAATAATAGCATCTCCTAGTTGTAAATTGTCAATAGACAGATTGCAAGACAACACCGAGTCCAAAGTGTGACCACGTATCTGCGTGGGTTTAGTAACGTGTTGCACCAATGTCAATGTCAACTTTATTTCTATAGCACATTTACAATGAAAAAAGCCCAAAGTGCTTTACAAATTGATGAGAAAAAACACTGTAAAAAGAGAAGTACAATACGTAAATATAAAAAACAATAACAAGTAATAGGTGTTCAGCTCAACTCATGTTAAAAAGCCAGTGAGAAAAGGTATGTGTTGACTAAATTAAAACCATCAATCAAATCTAAGAAGTCCTTCGCCAAAGGAGTGGATGGACAACAGACATTCACATTGAAGTCTCCAACAATTAAAAACTTGTCATACTCCATCAAAACAGGAGCCATAAATTCAAAAGTCATTGATGAAGTTCTTGTTGTACTTCGGCGGTCTATACACCAGCGCGCTGAAAACGGGGTCATTCTGTCCTAATTCAAAGCAACTCACTTCAAACAAAGAACAGGACTGCGCTGACAGAAGCTTGTAGCTAAAGTATCGACACAACACCACCTCCTCAACCACTGTGCCTCAGGGCTTTTATAAAAACACAGTCTGGAGATACAAGTTCAGTAAGGGCAGCCGACTCACCTGCACTTAACCAGGTAAATAAATCCATTGAGTGCGAAGAGAAGAGGTCCTGTAGAATAAAAGTCTTATTCCTTGAAGCTTGGGGCACTTCAGCAGCAGAAGAGACGTGATTCAGTCTCTGAAGATTATGGAGATCCTGAAGCCGAGACCGGAGAGGATGCAGAGCCGCAGAAACTCCCCGCTCACCGACCACCGGCTGTAGCCAAGCTAGAGCGATAGGAGCCCGCTGCTGCTGAGCAACAAGGCGATGAAAACAGTCATCATAGTCCCGGGAAAACTCGCTGGACACAAGAACATCTCTAGAGACAATGTGAGCCAGGATTTCAACCTGACTGGCCGACCACTGCGCACTCCCTGATGCCTGCGTTTCTGATATTCCGCACATCTGTCCACAAATACTTTGATTTTCGTTAACTCATGGCGTTTGTACACCAAGAGATTTTGCAGTCTGCATGAAACAGGATAAAAACAGCATAAAACACACAAACACTGGCAGAGCAAAGCGGCGAACCAGACACTCCATATTTGTTTCTCAACCAACAAGAGATGTTCCTGTTCTGACCTGGTGGGAACGGCTGTCCTGTTATATTTTCTTTAACAAAGGTATAGTTTTGGGACTTTTACCTTTAGTTTGGATGTGGCACCAGCTTCTACGGCCCTGTATAGGGTTGGCCCGGTGCCACATCTTTTTGTTCTGTTTGGCCGGCTCACCAGGTCCACCATTCAGTTGTTTCTTTGGGTTTTTGGGACCTGGGAGGGTTTTTGGAGGTTCTTAAACTAAATTATTCAAAAACCTATAAATAAATATATTTTTAAACCCTTTGTCTCCTGTGTCGTCTATATATGTTTGTCCTACGGAGCCTAACAGTTTATTACTTTGTAGGTGTTGAACATTTGGATGGTTTTTGCAGATTTTGAATACTGTTTTGTCTCTGCAGTGTCTGAGCTCAGGGTGGTTCTCCTCGGGAGCAGCTGGAGGCAGAGAAGTGCTGTTGGAAACCTGCTACTCAGACATGATGAGTTTGATTTACTAAACAAAAGTCAAACATCTGTCCAAAAAAGAGGACCTCCCCAAAGAACAGACTGTGGGTCACCAACACTCCAGACCTGCAGGCAGATGTTACTGCAGACAGACTGACACACTTCATTAGAGACATCACAGCAGCCTGTGCTCCTGGTCCTCATGTGTTCCTGCTGCTTCTACAGCCTGAAAACTTCACTAAACAACACAAGAACAGACTAGAGTCAGTCCTGCAGAGCTTCAGTGAGCAGGCCTTCAACCATTCACTGGTGCTGATCTCCACATCACGAGCAGAGACGCCAGAGCTCATGGAGGAACATATGAAGGATCCAAATATCAAAGACATAATCAGCAAGTGTAGGAACAGATCTCTGATGATGACTCACATCGAAGATGATCCAAACATGAAGAAACGAGAAGAAGTGCTGAAAACAATGGGTCAGATGATGGAAAATGTAAAACAACATCTTGAAACAGGTAATGTAATATATCACATTCTATAATGAAATTCAAAACTCTTATGTAGGACAATCCCTTCTTTCTAGGGGTCGAACAATATGTTTTTGCTTCTTGGTTTATACCTACAGAGGAATCAGTCTCCTCAGTACCGTCTATAAAATCTACTCTAGTAACTGTGGCATGTGTGCAGGTGAACGATGAATGACTGAGTGGTTCTGTTTTCCCTTTGGTGTAAAACAAGGGGATGTTTTTGCTGTTCATAAATGATTTAGCTCCTGAAATTAAACATTTGAACTTAGGGGTTCACCAGGACCCATCCTGCTCTATGCTGATGATGTTGTGCTATTGGGTGAAACAGAAAAGGTTAACTATGCTACACACCTGGTGCTGTAGATGGAGATTTGCTTTGAATCAAGAGAAAACACAAATTATGACTTCGGGAAAGGATTTACTCCACAAAGCACAGAGGCTTAACATTTGGTAATATCATTCTTGAGGTTTGCAGATTGGACTAGAATCTTTGACACCTGGGCTTTGTCGTCACTGCTAACTTTGTAAAACTGTGGAAAAACTCAGGAGGACGTGATGTGGTTCATCACTAATGGTGGGCGTCTATATGTAACAAGGTTCAAGGTTCAACTTTATAAGTGTCCCGAAGGAAATTATGATGCAGCAGGTGTCCATACATGATACAGTAAAACACAAAAACAAACACAGTAGGGCAACAATTGTGTTAGGACAGAGATCATACAGTTACAGCGTCATCAGTCCGGCTCTGAAGCTGAGAGCCAATAAACATAAGATCGGACAAAGCCTAAGGCGCTGCAGCTTCCTTGCTGAGCGACATAAGATCATTCATCTTAGCAACAGCCTCTGGAATAAAAGAGGCGCCGGCCCAATGGGTTCCAGTATAGGGCATTTTCAGCCTGCGTCCGGAGGGGAGTAAGTTAAACTCCTTGAAAAGCGGATGGTCCGGACACTCCATTATCTGTTGGGCTTTACATACAACCCTTCGGCTGTAAAGGTCATGCAGCGGAGTCTGCTGTGCACCAATGATTTTACAGCTACTTTGACCAACTTCACCAGACAATTTTTGTTGGTCACAGAAAGAGCACCAAACAAAGACACAAAACAAAATGTTAAAACTGACTCAATAAAACACTGATAAAAAGTAGTCATGAGGATATTACAAACACTAAATGAATTCATTTTTCTTAAAAAGAATAGTCTTTGCTGCACCTTTTTGCAGATAGCATCAGTGTTGGGCTCAAAGTGCAAGTCCTTGTCAATAATAGTCCCAAGGTACTTATTCAGAAACTGTTTCAACCGGTTTTCCTTGGATTACAGTGTTAGTGCCACTAGGGGGCGACTTGCGGAAGTCTATCAACATGACCTTGGTCTTTGACACATTGATGGACAAATGAAACTGTTCACACCATCAATAAAATCATCAGCGACAGGTCCATGAGCACTCTCACTGTTTGTTAAAAGACTCACAATGACTGTGTCATCTGCACATTTCAGAAGATGCCTGTTCCCATAGGCACTTCTGCAGTCATTGGTGTATAAAATAAAAGGCAAGAACGATAAAACGCAGCCTCGAGGAGATCCAGTGGAAGAGAGCATTTTGGAGGAAATAACACCATTCACTCTTACACACTGTGACCTGAGTGACAGGAAGTTCACAATCCAGCCGACAAGATTAAAATCCAAATTAAAAAGAGAGATCAACTTCTCTGCCAATAGGTAGGGCTGGATTGTATTGAAAGCCGAGGAGAAGTCTATAAACAGCAGTCGGGCGTGGCTTTTGGGGGCTTCCAGATGCTGCACTAAAAGATTTAACAAAGTCAGTGTGGCATCCTCAACACCTCTGTTTGCCCTGTAAGCAAACTGCATTGAGTCCAACTTATCCTGCACCTGATTTAAGACCTGTTGCTTAACTAATTTTTCCAAAGCCTTCATTACCAGTGAGGTAAGCGCCACTGGTCTATAGTCATTCAGGACCCTTGGACGGCTACATTTAGCAACAGGAACAGTAGTGGCATGTTTCCAAACTTTAGGCACTGTCTGGAGAGAGAGAGACATGGTAAAGATCCTCTGAAAAATGCCACTGAGCTGGCCAGCACAGGACCTAAGCACCCGTCCAGAAATATTGTCCGGGCCTGAGCTCTTACCCACTTTGGTTTGTTTGAAGAGTTTTTCAACCTCTGCACAGTCAATCTTAAAGGAAGAAGCTTTTTTGACCTGTTCAAGCAGATTACTGGTTTCTTCATCAAAGTTATTTGAATTGTACCTCAAATAAAAACTATTAAACTCATTTGCTAATTGCAAATTACTCTTTAGTTATTCTTACAAGTTCTACCTTATTTCCTGTCCTGGAGACTGCTCTTTTCTCACGCAACAGCTTTTTAGTTCTACGGGCCTTCTAATCCAAGGCCCGTTTTTTGGATAGGATATGACTGTTTTTGTTGGAATTACAGTATCCACACAAAATGAAACATAGCTGCACATGATGTCAGTAAGTTAATCAATACTAGCCGATGATTCCTCAAAGACTGACCAGTCCGTACAGTCAAAGCATCCTTGAAGAGTAGAAACACTGTCCTCATCCCACACCTGGATTTCACGCCTCTGCGTTATTCTCATCGCAGCAGAGTCCGATAGGTGGGCAGCAAGAACACCACGTTATGGTCCGAAGATCCAAGAGGTGCGCCTGCCTCAGACTTATAGGCCCGCTTAATAGAACCAAAGTCTTATTTCCCCGAGTGGGACAGGTCACGTATTGGGTGTAGTTACTGAGTGACTTTTACAGGTCACATGATTCAAGTCGCCAAGGAAAAACATGGTGATTCATTACACATTCATTTATTGTTACTTTGCCCTATGTTCCTTTGTTTATGATTTGCTACCTTGTAAATATTAAATGTAATGTTATTATTTTATTTTGGGGTGGGCGCTTATAAGCCTTTGGCTTCAGCCCACTCCCTTTGAGCAGGTTAACTGCTCAAACAAATAAATAAACTAAACTAAACTAAATGGTGCGTCAGGGGAAATAGACTGAAGCCGTTGCGCCACAGCAAAGATGACGTCATTTGTCGTTTTGGAGTCCGCTTTAGGATGGATATACACCACCGTAATGAAAATTTGCGGAATTTCTCTGGGCAAATAGAATGGGCGCACCGATATAGACAGCAGCTCGATGTCCGGAAGACAGATGCGCTCGTGTACGGTTACATTGTTACACCATGTAGAGTTAATGTACAGGCAGACGCCGCGGTGCTTGCCAGTTGCGTCTGAATCCCGATCCGCTCGAATAGGAGACCCAAATCCATCAATATTTAGAGCTGAGTCGGGATCAGAAGCAGTCAGCCACGTCTCCGCAAAGGCCATTACGCACACGTCTCTGAACTCGTGCATGAGGGATATGCAGGCATGCAGTTCATCTGATTTATTCCGTAAGGACTGGACATTAGGACCATGGAAGGTAGGGGAAGACGTTTATTCGCTGTTAATGTCCGTAATTGCTGTCGATCACCACCTTTCCTTCCCCGTTTCCTTTTCCTGGTGTTACGCCCTGTAGCTTCTCGAGACTTAAACTTCGGTAAAGTTTTGGAAAGATCCCAAATGTCATGCTTGCCGACATCAGGGAACGCATCATCAACCAGGGGTTTGGTGTTGAAGTCCAAGAAGAAAGTCCCGAGAGTATTGAATTCTGTTTGTGTTCGTCTTGTCAAACAAGCCGTCGGCCAGGTACAGCGAAGTTATCAAAATCGGCAAAACCGCCAGCTCCATCGCTAAACAGGTACAACGGTTCTGGAAGATTATAAACTTAAGAACCAATATCAGCAATAACTGAGGTGATCTTTGTTCAGTAGACAAACTTTCATTCATTCATTCATTCACAACACGCTGCTGCTGGTCGCCGCACGAGCAGCGCCCCGTTTTAAAACGGCTGATGATGATTGTTTTATTTATCACTATTTCAAGGAAACATCAGGGCTGACATCTATAAAGAAGAAATTAAAACTGCACTGCAGAGCAATGACCAGGCTCTTGCAGTCAGAAAGGCGCAGGAGTATGTGGATGAGTTCAACAATGTCCATCTGAACATTGCCATCACAGGAGAGTCTGGCTCTGGTAAATCCACTCTGGTCAATGCTCTGAGAGGCATCAGGAACAACACACAGGGAGCAGCTCCAACTGGAGTCTGGGAGACCACCATGAAACCAACAGAGTACCTCCACCCAGAGCACCCCAACATCAGACTCTGGGATCTGCCAGGGGTTGGCAGCACCAAGTTTCCAGCTGACAAATACATGGAGTATGTGAAGTTCGAGAAGTACGACTTCTTCATCATAGTTTCTAATGATCGCTTCAGAGAAAATGATGCAAAACTGGCTAAAGAGATTCACAAGATGAAGAAAAAGTTCTATTTTGTTCGATCCAAGATTGACCTCAATGTACAAACTGAGAAAGAGGATGATCCAGACTTTAATGAGGAGAAACTCCTTAAATCCATCAGAGAGAACTGCACTGAAGGTAACTGTTCATTTAGAATTAAACTGACAATGTGTTAATCTTATTTTATTGACTTTTTCTTTTCTTTAATGCAGAACTGCAGGAGCTTGGCTTTGAGTCTCCAAAGGTCTTCCTGGTGTCTGGTCTCAAACTCCGTCTCTACGAATTCAAGGATTTGAGGAAAACTCTGGAAGCAGACCTTCCTAAACTCCAGAGAGATGTTCTGCTCCGGAACATCAGTCTGGACGTCATCCAACAGAAGAAAGGTTCATTGGAGAGCAAAATAAAATGGTACACAGCAGCTTCAGCAGCAGGTGCAGCAGTGCCGGTCCCTGGTCTCTCAGGGGTGTTTGATCTGAGCATGATAATGGAGTTTACTATTCACTGCCGGACTTCTCTGGGCCTCACTCCTGAGTCTCTGATAAAGCTGTCTGATGTTAGTGGTGTGTCTTTAGAGGATCTCAGGGCTGAATTAAAATCACCTCTTTCAGGAGTTGAAATTACTGAAGCTCTTATTGGTAAAGTGATGAGCATGTCTGCTAGGTACGTGGCAGCAACAGCAATAGAGGATGGATTCAGGTTTATCCCACTCATTGGAACAGCTGTTGCAATGGCCATTTCCAGTGCAAACACCTACAGAGTTCTCACAGACATACTAAACTCACTGGCTGAGGACGCTCAGCAGGTTTTTATAAAAACCTTAGGCTGAGCACATCTATGTGAGTTACTGTATATCAGAGATTTTGGCCGGTTTGAAAAGCAAATGGCCGGTAAACATAATTTCCATCGGCCAATTGGCTGACAGTAGAAAATATGGAGAGCAGTGGCAGCTGGTCCATAGGGGGCGCTGGGGCGCCACACTCTCTAAAAATGTTTCTAAAACTATGATATTATCATATATCAATAATACAAAATGTTGCATTATATTTAGCAGGAAAGCCTTTCGGAGATTTATTTAAAAAGGGTTTTTACACTGGATTCACTCGTGTGTGTGAATGCATCGTCTCAGAGGGAAGGGCGTCGGCCTGATAGAAGTAAATACAAGTCCTTAAACTTTTGCACAGCATGTGACTTTAGGCTTCGCTCCTATTGGCCGCCTTCATTTTCCTCCTAGTCACTCCCACTTTGATTTGCAGCCAATAAACATTTGCTGCTGTGTTTTTGTCTGATGTAGTTGGACAATGGACGCTGAAGTAAAGTTCATGAACGCGTTCATATTTTGGGTGAACGTGAACTGAACGTACGTGTTTGAAGGTTAATTTGTGTTTTTATTATCAAAGTATTTTTTAAACACTGAATTGATGTAACTGAATTTTTGCATCTGTATTTCACCAACCATATTGAAAAAAATTCAGTGTAATTTTTTTCGCTGTTTCAAACTCAATGACGGACAGCCAATCAGATCGTGAGCTCCCAGAGCGCAGCCAGGAAGAAACTGCATCCAAACGTCAAACTAGAGTTAAAAGTACTCACTTAAACCTAGAATAAAATTCTAAAGCTAAATGCATCCATTATCGAAGTGTAGGATCTGATCACTGGTGCTGCACCAGGTTGAAAGAGCAGCGTTTTTATAGAAACTTAAGAATAAGCGAGTGTTAGCTTAGCGCTCATTCATTTCTGTGGGTTAGCCTAGCCTAGTGGCGTCCATTGGTTTACATGGAACAGTTAGCATTGGACATTAAGCCGTGTTTTCTCCTAAAATTCTTAACAAAATTTAATGATCCCAATCATCAGGGTCTGGTCCAAAGTTCGGATCCAAGGATCGGTCAGGATGGGCTGGCACATGGGTCCGGATCTGGCGTTTAGTGACCTCTGCAATAGGTGCTCAAACATGTCACAGACGCTGTTCCATCTGGTTTTACAGGACTGTATCAGTTTGTGGGGTGGCAGTTTCATTTGTTGTTGTTTTCTTTCAATGGCTCAGAAGCTTTGCAGCAGCGGAGATGATGCAGTTCAAAAAAAGAGAAAAGCCAACATAGATAGCGAGGTATCTGGGCGTATGCGCAAAGCATGACACAGAATGCCAACCAAGGAGCAGTGAGAGGATTGATATTATTGTCGTGCAAATTATGCCATTATTTCCTACAAAATCATTTGTATTACTATTGTTTGTCCTATTTTGGCCCGATTTTCCCCACATTTCCTGATGAACCTGATATTGTAAATGTGCAGATCTTTCACATATTATTGTGTTTTCTGGTTCTAGACGACACATATTTTAGTATCGGTATCGAAAACCAAGTATTGTTAAAGAACTGGTTTCGATGAAAATGTAACGGTGCCCAGGCCTGTCCTTGGATCTGCTTCTTTCTTTATTTCTAATGTTTTCCACGTTTTCAGCGGCTCTTAAATGTTTCAAACCTGCAGCAAAATGTACAACAGGTTCCTCCAGACCTGGATCAAGATGAAATCAGGTCTGGAATAAACCTCATTAAGTCTAAACTGGGCCTAAACACCTGGGAATCAACATGTCAAATATGTAAAATAGTTGTATTTTGGTGATTTGTGCAGATCTGGACTCGTTATAAACTGTATTATATTGATCTACATTATAGAAACTGTGGACTGATTTATTCTGAGCCTTTGCTCCTGAATCGTCCTGTAACTTCTCAGATTGAGCCTGTTTTTTCACTTGTGTAACTTTAGTTTCACCTGAAGTGCCTTCGATAATCCGCTCACTGTAATAATTATGATTCATCTGTAAATACATTGTTTTTGTACTCGACACCAAAGACACATTAAAATCTGCAAAAGACAAAAACCTGACGGACTTTGGAGTTTCTTCATATTAACGAGCGGATGATTCTCTGAATAAGACTTTTACTGATCAATTCCAGTTCCTTAATTCTGTTCAGATCAGGTTTAGTTTTGCTCCATCAGTTTATTTCACAACATAAATAGGTTTGTAAACACCTATGAAATGCAAATATTGAGATAAATTAAACTTAAACAGTAATTCTCCAAAGTTGCTCTGCTTATGTTCAATCCTAGATGTGCACATAAGGCGCCATCTGCTGGAGAGGGAGACACATTACACATTTTCTCAACTGTCTCTAAATTAGTCTGAGGAATGTCATATATTTAAATAAATAAATTAGAGCCAGGACTTATTTGGATTAATTCCATAAAGGTTCATATAAATGAATCCTTCTTTCCTTCAGCGACACTTTTACACTTTCCTTTTTCCTGCAGACTTAGGGACAAACTAAACTATTTTCCCGTCAAACTGGTTTATTTACAGTTCAGCCTAAACATAAACTTATATAAAAAGATTATTCTCCAAAATGAATCAGACACAGGCCTCACATCTGCACAACATCTGCTCAAATGGAGGAAAATACAAAGAAATAAACCTTTAAAAATAAATACAACCCTGGAATTAAATGCCATTAATGAATTACAACGGCCATAATGAACTGAATGAACATTTGAATCCAGTCCCAGCACTAATGTAGCTGTATATGTTTAAATAAATCTGTGGCCTGAAGGGTTAAAGCCAGAGCCATAGAAAACCCTGTAGTTTGATAGTTTCTTATGATGGACCAGAGGCGGCTCACTTTACCCCCATGGATAAAACAAAGATCATTTTCTTCATTTAAGAGCAGAGCGGCCTAAACTAATAATCTGCTTTTACACTGAACACAACTGGGACAAACATTCACTTTGAGTCGATTTAAAACCAAATGAGACACAACAGGAAACGTTTGAGCCACAGATTGTGTAAATGTCAGAACTGCAGCTGAATTTGTTTCACATCCTTTTGGTCCATTTATAGAAAAGTTAAAACAAAAAAAACACTTTAAACACTTTAAACTGACCCAACAAATCAGTGAAATCAGCCTGTAGTTCGATTATACTTTTACATCCGGCTACTGAGAGTTAACCTCTTAACCCCCGCCTTAACCGAGTGCATTTTCTACAGTTTGGCTTTACCCTAATCTAAAAGCTTCTTGATAAAAGCTTCAACAACATAATGGACAATGTGGCACCAACATGGCTGTAAACTCCAGTCCAGAAGCTTTTGTAATGTGCTCAGTTAAGGCGGAGGTTAAGGAGTTAATGTATTTCTAGTCCAAGTGTTGCACACTTTTTGTTTTGCGTCGGCTGCAGTCAGACCTGTTCTTCCTGAAGTCAGACCAGAGTTTCTTTCACTTACACTGAAGTGCTTTGGTGCTCGGAGTCTTTATAACTTAAAGAACTCGGTGAGTAACTTTTCTATAAGACCTGGAGTCATAAAGGACCAGTGTTTTAGGAGAGACTAAATGTTTTAATGTAGGAAAACAAAGGCTCGTGGTTCTGACCTGGTTACTTCAGGATAAGGACAAGTATTACTTATACTTACTGTATCTCTCCAGCAGAAATCGTCTGTTTGAGGAAACACATGTTTTAAGGTTTTTAAGTTCAGATCAAACGGATCTAAAGCACTAATGTTGCCGTTTGTATCAAATAATAATAATAACAGTACTCAGTTACATTTACTCAAGTAGCTACATGTACTTGAGTATCCTTTTGAAGTTATAGTACTTCTTAGAATACTTTTATCCTATGGCACTGTATATTTATTTAACCCTTATGTTCCCCCTTCTGCAGAGTTACACTCGTGGTCCCTTGGGGTGATTTATGACCCCAATTTATTTCTCTAATATTTCAGTCATAAAATATAACTTTTCAATAAATTTGGGTTCTATCTTTAGTGTAAGTTCAGACTAATGGCCTTATACTAAATGTGTGTTTTTTATTTTTTCAGTTTGTAGGCCTTGTTTATGTAAAAAAACACAAAATCCTGAACAAATAACAGTCATAAAATATATTAAAAAAACAAATTACTCGGACTATCTGGTCAGTTTCCAAGTGGAAATAGTCAAAATTTAGTGTTAGTGCATTTTCTGAATTTTATATTTTTATATTTTCTTTTATTTTAGTGAATATTCATAATGTTTTCATTATGTTTTTTATTGTTGAATTTGACAATATTTCCACATTCTAAAACTGTATTTTACACAGTAAGTCCAAGAGTCTGTACAGGTTTATATGAACATACCTGTAGAGGCAAAAGGCTGTGAAAACTCAAAACTTACAGATAATAAAATATGTTTATGAAGTCAGACTAAAGAAAGAACCCTTATTTATTTCAAAATGTTATTTTATGACTGAAATATTAGAGAAACAGAGAAACAAATTGGGGTCATAAATGACCTCAAGGGACCTCGAGTGTAACTCTTTCATATTGTAATCACTTAATCCATTTTTTTCTTATAAAAGTCATGGATGCATATCAGAAAATTCAGACCATTTGATAAAACTTTGACAGAGATGCGCATCGACAAAGTAGCCCCGGGGATACAAGACAATAAATAAACACATCCATGGTGTAACAATTAATTCTATATGACAAAAATACAAATGTAAACAAGAAAGTGTGTGTGTGTGTGTGTGTGTGTGTGTGTGTGTGTGTGGTGTGTGTGTGTGTGTGTGTGTGTGTGTGTGTGTGTGTGTGTGCTTGTTAATGAAACACTAAGGGTGACTTGGGTATGTTTATGGAGGAAACAAAGAAGATGGAAATAGTTTGGCAAAATAGAAAGGAGCAAAAATAAATTGATTAATAAAAAGTAAAGAAAGAAAAGAAAAAAGAATAATAGTAAATGAAGTACAAAAAATAAATAGAAAAATAAAATAAAAATAGTAAAATCAACGACAAAGAAAATAGACATCAACAAAAAGTCAAACATTCCAAAGGGAGTGATGACAGCAGTTTTGGAGACGTCCTGAGGATGGACTGGCACCAGGTGGTAACCTGTCACCAAATCGACCTTGGAGAAAATAGACGCTGCTGCAAGATGCACCGAAAAGTCCTGAATGTGAGAGATCGGGTACCTGTTGTTAGTGGTAGCATTGCTGAGACACCGAAAATGCCCACAAGGGCGCCAGCCCTCATCAGACTTAGGGACCATGTGCGGGGGTGAAGCCCACAGGCGGTTTGAGCGGCGCACAATGCCTAACCACTCCATGTTGGCAAACTCCTCCTTAGCGATGGCCAATTTAGCAGCATCTAAACAGCGCGCGTGAGCAAAAACAGGAGTACCGACTGTAGTGATGTAATGGTCAACCCCGTGTTTAGCTACTGCGGCAGAAAAGGTAGGAACCGTGAGGCCAGGAAACTCCGCGAGAAGATGTTGGTATGAGTCCCCTGTAGCGAGCATGTTAGCGAGCAGCGGCCCAGCAATCCCCAGAGTCAGAAGACACAGAGTTAATCAAATGTTGCCGAGGCTTTACTTAAATCAAGATTTACCTACTTTAATAATTACCAACAACGCCACCTTGGATTCTGAGGCCCAAGGAACCACAAATATTTGTTTCTCCCACGCTTAAAAAGGTCACAGGTTGGATAGGATCATGAAAGTGGACAGACAAAGCAAACGTTATCATATAAAGTTGAATTTATTTAGTTTTATAAAAAATATACTTTAATTTCAATTGGTTATTCTATATTAAAAACTAAGTTCACACGCACAGGCACTTATAAGCTTTCTTGCTTCGACCTACTCCTTTTGAGTTTTTGTTACTTTATTTATTTCTGCACTGCAATAATGTTAATGTAAATAATCACTCAAATAAATCCAATCAATCAATCAATCAATCAATGGAAACAGGCCTGTAGTTTGTGAAGAGATGTTTATCTCCTGCCTTGAACAGAGGAATCACTTTTGCTACTTTCATACTTTCAGGAAATTGTCCAGTTTGCAGCGACAGGTTACAGATGTATGTTAACGGCTTAGAGATACTTTCAATAACACTTTTTAAAGTTTTCATATCCATGTCATGATAATCTGTCGAGGTTTTATTTTTACACCCTTTAACAATGTCCAGTATCTCCTTTTCCTCCACAGGTTTGAGGAACATGGACAGAGGATTTGTGTCTATCAGTTCACAATTATAATTCTCAACATTTGTAATTTTTGCAGCAAGATTTGGTCCAACATCTACAAAGAATTTATTAAATGGATCGACTACTTCATTCATATTATTTAAAGTGTTATCCTCATCTTTGAAATATTTTGGATAATTAATCGTTCTTGGTTTATTTCTGGGGGCGACAGTGGTGCAGATGGTAGAGCGGATCGTCTCATGATCGGAAGGTCAGGGGTTCGAATCCCGCCTCCTGAAGGTGCACATTGTCGTTGTGTCCTTGGGCAAGGCACTTCACCCACATTGCCTCCAGTGTCTGCGTACACTGGTAGCCCCTAGGAGAGACCAACAGGCCCGGTTTGAACCGTGAGGCCGTCCTTCCGTGGACCCACCACCTGCAGAAGGAGCCATGGGGCCGGTGCTATGTGATCTGGGCAGCTCCAACGGCTGCCCCCACGACCCGGCAACGGACAAGTGGAAGAAAATGGATGGATGGATGGATGGTTTATTTCTAATTATACTATTTAAGATATTCCATAAACCTTTAATATTATTCTTATTGCTATCTAACAACTTATTATAATAATCCTGTTTACATTTTCTAATGATACCTGTCAGTTTATTTTTATATTTCTTATATTTATCCTCAGCTTCTTTTGTTCTATCATTTATAAATTTTTTGTAGAGTGAATTTTTTTTTTCTTGCATGCATTTAGTAATCCCTTAGATATCCATGGGTTTTCTTTACACTTTCTGTTTTTACAATATTTCTTCATTGGGCAATTTTTATCATAAACGTTTTGAAATTTGTGTACAAACTCATCATATGCCTTATTAGTATCATTCTCTCTATATACAATACTCCAGTCTTGAGCTAATAGTTCCTTTTTAAATGCATCAATGGTTGTCTCTGTTTTTACCCTTCTAAACCAATACATGTTTTCATCTTCAGTTTTTTGATATTCATTTTTAAGTAATACAAAAACTGGCAGGTGATCACTAATATCATTTATCATTAATCCACTGACTGTATCACTATCTATTTCATTTGAGAAAATGTTATCAAAGTCGCACTATGGGTTGTGATTCTACTCGGTTTAGTTATTAAAGGAAACAAACCTATACTGAACAGAATATTTATAAATTCGTCAGTCTTTCTGTGCTTATTTGGGTTTAGCAGATCGATGTTAAGATTTCCCTCCACAAACGTGACTTTCTGATTTGAGCCTGAAAAGTGCTCCTCCATCCAATTAGAAAAAACATCTATATTAGACCCAGGTGTTCTATAAATACATCCATCCATCCATCCATTTTCTTCCGCTTTATCCGGGGCCGGGTCGCGGAGGCAGCAGTCTCAGCAGAGATGCCCAGACTTCCCGATCCACGCACACCTCCTCCAGCTGTTCTGGGGGACCCCGAGGCGACACCAGGCCAGCTCGGAGACATAGTCCCACCAGCGTGTCCTGGGCCTTCCACGAGGCCTCCTCCCAATAGGACATGCCTGGAGCACCTCCCGAGGGAGGCGACCAGGAGGCATCCGGAACAGATGCCCTGTTCCCCTATTCACCTCAGCTGGCTCCTTTCGACGTGAAGGAGCAGCGACTCTACCCCGAGCTCCTCCCGGGTAACTGAGCTCCTCACCCGATCTCGGAGGGTGCGCCCAGCCACCCTGCGAAGGAAACTCATTTCGGCCGCTTGTATCCGCGATCTTGTCCTTTCGGTCATTACCCAGATCTCATGACCATAGGTGAGGGTGGGAACGTAGATCGATCGGTAAATCGAGAGCTTTGCCCCCTGACTCAGCTCCCTCTTCACCACAACAGTCCGATACAGCGACCGCATCACTGCTGACGCTGCACCGATCCGTCTATCGATCTCACGCTCCATCCGTCCCTCACTCGTGAACAAGACCCCGAGATACTTGAACTCCTCCACTTGAGGTAAGGACTCCCCACCGACCTGAAGAGGGGAAGCCACCTTTTTCCGGTGGAGAACCATGGCCTCAGATTTGGAGGTGCTGATCCTCATCCCGGCCGCTTCACACTCGGCTGCAAACCGCCCCAGTGCAGCTGGAGGTCCTGATTTGATGAAGCCAACAGAACAACATCATCTGCAAACAGCAGAGATGAGATCCTGAGGTTCCCAAACCGGACACCCTCCGGCCCCTGGCTGCGCCTAGAAATTCTGTCCATAAAGGTAATGAACAGAACCGGTGACATAGGGCAGCCCTGGCGGAGACCAACACGCACCGGAAACAAGTCTGACTTACTGCCGGCAATGCGAACCAAGCTCCTGCTGCGGTCATACAGGGAACGGACAGCCCTTAGCAGAGGGCCCCGCACCCCATACTCCCGGAGCACCCCCCACAGGGCACCACGAGGGACACGGTCGAACGCTTTCTCCAGATCCACAAAGCACATGTGGACTGGTTGGGCGAACTCCCACGAACCCTCGAGCACCCGATGAAGGGTATAGAGCTGGTCCAGTGTGCCACGACCGGGACGAAAACCGCATTGTTCCTCCTGAATCCGAGGTTCGACTATCGGCCGGATCCTCCTCTCCAGCACCCTGGAGTAGACCTTACCGGGGAGGCTGAGAAGTGTGATCCCTCTGTAATTGGAGCACACCCTCCGATCCCCCTTCTTAAAGAGAGGGACCACCACCCCGGTCTGCCAATCCAGGGGCACTGTCCCCGACCGCCACGCGATGTTGCAGAGACGTGTCAGCCAAGACAGCCCTACAACATCCAGAGACTTAAGGTACTCGGGACGAATCTCATCCACCCCCGGGGCCTTGCCACCGAGGAGCTTTCTAACCACCTCGGTGACTTCAGCCTGGGTGATGGACGAACCCCCCTCCGAGTCCCCAGCCTCTGCCTCCTCATCGGAAGACGTGACAGTGGGATTGAGGAGATCCTCGAAGTACTCCTTCCACCGCCCGACCACATCCCCAGTCGAGGTCAACAGCTCCCCGCCCGCACTGTAAACAGTGTTGGTGAAGCACTGCTTCCCCCTCCTGAGGCGCCGGATGGTTTGCCAGAATCTCTTCGAGGCCGACCGATAGTCCTCCTCCATGGCTTCTCCGAACTCCTCCCAGACCCGAGTTAGATAGATAGATAAATGCTTTATTGTCAGATACAAGGATCCGAAATTTGTTTTGCAGTTCAGCAGCTCCATAAAAATACAAACAAGACATACAGATATAAAACAATTCACAAAGACATTATAAACAATTGTCCGCTCGCCATAACACACTTTGATTTTATGACTTAAGAGCCTCGTTTAGCTTCAGGATGGACTGATGGACAAAAGAGTTCCTCAATCTGACTTTATTAAAGTGTGGCACACGGTACCGCCGCCCTGATGGTAACAGTGCATATTCGAGGTTCAGAACATGGCTGGGGTCTGAAGTGATGTTCTTAGCCAGTCGCAGTGTGTTGCTATGGTATGCAGCCTCGTACAGTCCATCCAGGGGCTGTCCTACAATCTTTGAGCAGATTTTAATCAAGTGTCTCAGTCCAGATTTAGCAGTGACAGAGAGACAGCTGTTTCACACAGCGTTACAGTACTGCAGGACACTGAGAATCACAGAAGTGAAGAACAGAAGCAACACCTGACGAGACGCTCCAAAAGACCGCAGGCGACGGAGGAAATACATTCTTTGTTTAGTCTTTTTACAGATGAAGTCAATGTGGTGTTTCCAAGACAAGGAATGGTCTAAGACCACACCCAGATATTTGAATGACTCCACCTGTTTGATTGGCTCGTTGTTGATGATAGTGGGAGCTGTGGTTACCGGGTTTAAACTAAATACCACCTCCTCTGTTTTTTTGGTGTTTATTTCCAGAGCGTTGTTTTAGCTCCAAATCACAACCTTGTTCACAACAGAGTTTTTGCCTCTGTGACTGAACGAGCTGCAGCACGCTTGGCCTGCCGGTACCTCTCAGCTGCCTCCGGAGTCCCACAAGCCAACAAGGCCAGGTAGGACTCCTTCTTCAGCTTGACGGCATCCTTTACTTCCGGGCGCCACCACCGGGTTCGGGGATTGCCGCCGCGACAGGCACCAGACACCTTACGGCCACAACTGCGAGCGGCCGCATCAACAATGGAGGAGGAGAATATGGTCCACTCGGACTCCATGTCTCCAACCTCCCTCGGAATCTGGGTGAAGCTCTTCCGGAGGTGGGAGTTGAAGACCCTACTGACAGAGGGATCCACCAAACGTTCCCAACAGACCCTCACAACACGTTTGGGCCTGCCAGGTCTGACCGGCTTCCTCCCACCCTGCCAGCGGATCCAGCTCACCACCAGGTGGTGATCGGTTGAAAGCTCAGCCCCTCTCTTCACCCGAGTGTCCGAGACATGCGGCCGGAGATCAGATGACACAACTACAAAGTCGATCATCGACCTCCTGCCTAGGGTGTCCTGGTGCCACGTGCACTTATGGACACCCTTGTGCTCGAACATGGTGTTCGTTATGGACAAACTGTAACTAGCACAGAAGTCCAATAACAGAACACCACTCGGGTTCAGATCGGGGAGGCCGTTCTTCCCCATCACCCCCGTCCAGGTCTCACTGTCGTTACCCACGAGGGCGTTGAAGTCCCCCAGTAGAACAATGGAGTCCCCAGTCGGAGCACTATCTAGTACCCCTCCTAGGGACTCCAAGAAGGCCGGGTACTCTGCACCGATGTTGGGCCCGTAGGCCGAGACAACGGTGAGAGACCTGTCCCCGACCCGAAGGCGTAGGGACGCGACCCTCTCGTTCACCGGGGTGAACTCCAACACGTGGCGGCTGAGCTGGGGGGCTATAAGCAAACCCACCCCAGCCCGCCGTCTCTCCCCGCGGGCAACTCCAGAAAAATGGAGAGTCCAGCCTCTCTCCAGGAGTTGGGATCCGGAACCCAGGCTGTGCGTGGAGGTGAGCCCGACTATATCTAGCCGGTATCTCTCGACCTCCCGCACAAGCTCAGGCTCCTTCCCCCCAGCGAAGTGACGTTCCATGTCCCGAACGCCAGAAGCTGCGCACGCGGACCAGGTCGTCGAGGCACCCGCCTTTGACTGCCACCTAGTCCTCTCTGCACCCGACCCCTACGGATCCCTCTGCGGGTGGTGGGTCCACAGGAGGGCGGGCCCACGTCATCCCTTCGGGCTGTGCCCGGCCGGGCCCCGTGGGCAGAGGCCCGACCACCAGACGCTCGCATTTGAGCCCCAACCCCAGGCCTGGCTCCAGGGTGGGGCCCCGGCTGCGCCATAGCGGGCGACGTCACGGTCCTTGCTGTAGTACTATCCATAGAAGTCTTTGAACTGCATTTTGTCTGACCCGTCACCTAAGACCTGTTTGCCATGGGAGACCCTACCAGGGGCATGAAGCCCCAGACAACATAGCTCCTCGGATCATTCGGGCACTCAAACAACCCCACCACGTTAAGGTAGCAGTTCACGGGGTTGTCTATAAATACAACTTACAATAATATTTTTTCTTTTTAGTCTTTGCAATTTCAATTGTAAGACATTCAAGTATGTCATCCACTACCATAGTCATATTTTCAATAATTTTATAACCTAAATTTACCTATGCCCTGCCATGCTTATTTCTTCTGTTCTGACTTATAAACACAAAACCTTCGATACTAAAATCAATTTCTCTATCATTATGCATCCATGTTACTGAATGGTTTTGAAAACTGTTTTAAGTAGCTTTTGATTTCCAGGACCCCAATTCCATCATTTTATGAGCCACATTTATTATTCAGTGTACATATTTATCAGCACTGCATTTTCAGTTTGGGATTTTTAAGATTAGGCCTACTGTCTAGAGAAAGACCAATGAGTACTGAGACCACGATCAGGGCACCTCCTGACTGGGCTGCAAACTCGAGCAAGAGGCCCACAGGCGTGCTCACACTCCTGTGCACATGCCATAGAGTCTCACTGAGCAAGAGGCTGTGAGTCTTTATTGTAAGTTACTCTGTCCAGGACCTCTTGTGGAAAAAAAATGGCGGAGAGATGAGTTCGTTCGGAGAAGTCTTTATTCAATCAATAGCACACAAATACAGGTTTCGTCTCAACGAGCATACGTTTGGAAGTCTCCTGTACATGTCTGATGTTTGTCACTTCATACTCTGGGTCCAACCTCTGTTCTGCGCAAACAAACTGACCTCGCCTTAGGCAGTTTCGTGCAATTCGAAGTAAAAACAAGTTTGCTTAACCATTAATCATCAACCTTATACATTGCCTAGTCTGGCATTAGCTGGATCAAACCAGTCTGACAGTGACCCTCAGAACAGGGCATGTTACATAATGCTGACTTGCATGAAATCTACACCAAAAGCTCACGTAGTCCTTCGAACATTTTATAGGCTTTATCATTAGCAAGCAGACATTTTTTATCACATATTCCCCTCTTGATTACTTTTTAAGTAATCAACCAAAAATAAAAATCACAACATCTTGATGCATTTAAAATTGAGAGATGCAAGTCGCTATTTCTCACTCGCTGCATGTATCCACCTTCATTAGCATACATTTCACAACTGCAATAGCTTTTTTTTTTGCTTTTTGTTACCATTGTCTACAAGGATCAGATAACAATTTAGCATAGCTGAAACAAAACAAACAACACTTATTATGTTATCACTTTAGTGGTTCAATTTAAATCAACAATTTCGTGGTCTGATTGGAAATCTGGAGTCAGGAGTATGTACTGTGATGTCGGAGCTTGACGCGCAAAGACAGTTGTAATTAGATTCATTACCAAAGATCGTAGGCAGGGAATTACGCAACAAATAACTACAGAAATTACCAATAGAATTATGAGCAGGGGTATTAATAATTTGAGCGGCAGATGCCACAATGTGCCATTTCCTGTGTAACAAACGGTGTAGTTATGTGGTTCTATAATGTCCTCCATGACCAGAGGATCATTTAATTGTGGCCATGTCAGTAGATCTAGTTCAGCATGGCACGGTTTGTTTTTAGAAAGGCTCTACTTGGTAGTTGCAATGGTACCAACATGTTAACCTTAGTTAAGGTTCTATTGCCAGGGTGAATCAACAAAGCTACAAGACAGATAACTCGGGTGTCGTTTGGTATGGTCCCATAAATGCCGGTATGTGTAGTTGACACTGGAAGGTGGGTGCATATGTAACGCTGTAGGGCTAGGCGTGGACTGCAGCCGAAGGTTCTTGTCGGCAACCAGAAATAGGTCCGGCCACGGAGCCAAGTGTGTGAATAAAAACACAAGACGGATATATTATGGTTCAAGTAGGTGTATTAAGGTATATGTTAATATTTGAATAATAGTCATCAATGATAATAATAATAATATTAAATAATGTATTATAGTGAATAGTTATATTATAGATAGGTTAGATATGCTCAATGTCAAAACAGCAAATGTCCCAAAGACAAAACATAAAACACAAAAAATAATACAGCAATGTGTTTGATGATCCAAGGGTGTGACTCCTTTGATATAGTTCAGTTTTTTTTATAAAGTTCGGTTGTGGGCAATGAGTCCGGGTTATAATCCAATAAAGAAGTTGCTTATCCTACCATACCACGTAGCAGGGGTAGAGAGCAGTGGGTTTCAGGCTCGCCATCCAAGGGTTGACAGTTCAGGAGAGGGAAACCAACCAAGGTTTCAGGGAGGGGTACAAAAAAAACCTGACCTAAAAACAAGGCCGAGGAAAAAGTCCCATTAGTCACATGAAAGGTAATTAAACAATTGACATAGCGCCAATACAATAAATACAGCAATGCATGCTATAATTTACAACCTAGATTTCATAATACGTCATTACAAACACAAATCAAAGTGAAGCTTTGAAAAAGGTGTAAAGTGCACTGAAAATCAAAGTGCACTGAAATCAAATCAAAATCATTAGCACTAAAGCAAGGGTTATATCAAATATTGTACAAAAGTCAAAGTGTGAACATAAATAATAATATTGTTGCGCAACAGGGTTCAGAGTGCTTCAAAAAGGTTTGAAGTCAATTCAAAAAGGGCATAGCCGCTTAGGCATACGAGTCAAAAAGAAGTTACAAAGATGGCAACAGCCATAATTACAAAGAACGGGGTGTTGAAGCTCAACAGCATCTACCACAGGATCCGGCTTTAACAATACATTGAAATTGAGCGGACTTTCAACAAATAAGAGCGAAGGTAGCTACGCTGACCACGCTTATTTACGTGCTACATTGACATTAAATTAGCGGCGGAGCTAAAGGGACAGTCGTGGCACCATAATCACAAAAGCACAAAAGTAGAGTGACTCACCGATGAGTAGCAGTGGTCAGATTAACCGGGTAGGTCCTGACAGGTAGATTCGAAAGAATCTGCAGAGATTTTTGTACGACACGGCGTTAGTAAACAATGCAACGTTAGATACGCACACACGGAACATACAGCGCGGATCAACTCACCGATGAGAAGGCACAGAATGAGCACACCGTAGGAAGTTCCGCTCAGTCGTTTTCTGTTAATTTGCAGTAGTTGTATGCTTTCAGAGCGAAAACGCTATCCTGGCCACGCCACAGCAGCAGCAGCTATTTGGGGAATAGCAGGAGTGGAGCAGGAGGAAGTGACGAGAGGGATCTTTTAAAGGAAACCGGGCCGCCACAATAAGAGGCACAGGATGTTGGGCGGCTACCTTACGTGGGTTACACATACATAGCAGTCGACATTATTAATGAGATGGGCGGTGTAATTTACATATCGCCAGCACATGTTAGCTTGATAATGATGTAATATTTCTTCCCTGTCAATGTATCGTTTATTGATATTTTCAGGACTTATTTTTAACCATTCTTCAAACAGTAATAGGGGAAACACAGTTATAACTGATAACATTGATAAACCACATATTATCACCCAAGGGTAGCAGCCCGTTTTCTGTAAGCTAGTTTTTAAAGTGTCCATGATGGCGTCAGCTTCTTCTGGTCACGTGTGGGTGTATGATGTGACCACGATCGTCTATGTTCCTAGAGCTGCGGTTACTAGCACCCGCTCTTTAGTTGGTTCTAACAGTGTCTTTTCCTGTACTTGGATATTTGCTTTTGTGAATTATGATACCTTCAGTTCAGCAGGTGGGAGAGGTGGATCCAGGGAGGTTTTTCTGAAGCCTTCACAGCTGTGGGCCACGTCCACAGTGCTTGATATGGACTCTCCCACCTGGATGATGACCAGTCCTCTTTCTCAAAGTCCTTATCAAGTTCCAGCCTCCCACACTTGCAGGTGCTTCATCGTCCTGTAATAGAAGAGATTTATCCGGCAGTTCATCTGGTATTTGATTATATGCAATAATGTCTTTTAGAATAATGTCTTTTTGGTTCAGTTTTTTATACTCTTTTTCAAATCTTCTTTTCTTCTGCTCCTCATGGATTTATTGATATATTGGTAGGCCATATGGTTTTCTATATGAAATCTATATGGTGTTATTATTAATTCAGAATTTGGCGTCATGTTTATGTGTCTTCGAGCTATCCCTTTGAGTCATGTCTTATATAGATTAAACAGGCATCTCCCCTCTTCTCTCTCATCTTGCACTGGCTTTGGCAACCCCTTGACAAGGGCAGCATAGAACATGACTGTTATGCCAGTGCCTACTTGAATTGGCTCTCCTGTTGTGTCATGATACAGGGTTTTAGCACGTTGTTTGTAGCTGTAGTAATCTTCATCACTTTTCATCTGTAGTGACATGAGTTCATCAGTTATGATACTTGGGAATCTTGATTTCAATTCTTCTTCCAGTGTAGTTCGAAACACATGTATCGAAAAGTTCTTATTTAGGGCCATTCGCATCCTGTGCTCCATTGCATTATTGATGTTGACTGCAACTGTCTCATCTGCTGTCTTGGTTAAGGCTGCTTGTATATCTCCCCAGCACAGTCTATCTCCAGCGGTGTGTTTCATAAGTGCTCTCATCCATGGAACTCCGCCCTTTGTTAGCTTTGGCAGTGTAAGCATCAGGGAACTCCAATCCTTGAGTGTGAATTGTTGATAAACCATTTGTCGATTGTCTGTTGTTCTCAACGGATAGATTTTAGTGGCGTTTGATTCTTGTGGTTCTGGCTTGCATCTGGCAGGGGGTCAACAACACTGTTAATCAAGGCCCTTTCACAATCATCTGTATCACCAATCCCAGAGAAGGATCCAGCTGCAGCAAAAGGTTCTTCAAACTGTGTGTTCCCACAAGTGAGTCCTTAGTCAGCCAGTCAAGGCAAGGCCAGGCAAGTTTATTTGTAGAGCACAATTCATACACAAGGCAATTCAAAGTGCTTCACAGTTGCAGAAAAAAATACAAGAAAACAGATAAAATCAATCAATAAAACATCAATATAAAGTTAATCAATGACAGTAAAAGGCAAGAGTGCAGATCAAATACTTTCAGTTTTCATATGCACGGGTAAAAAGAGCTGTTTTCAGCCTGGATTTGAACATTGTCAGAGTTGAGGCCTGTCTCACATCCTCATGAAGACTGTTCCAGATTTTAGCTGCATGAAACTGAAACGCGGCCTCACCGTGTTTATTATTGACTCTGGGAACCACCAGGAGACCCCTCCCTGAAGTTCTCAGGGCCCGAGATGGTTCATACGGCTCTAACATGTCAGAGATGTACTTTGGTGCTAAACCATGAAAAGACTTGTACACAAGCAGAGCTGTTTTAAATTCTATTCTCTGAGTGACAGGAAGCCAGTGCAGAGACCGGAGCACTGGACTAATGTGGTCGTATTTCCTGGTTCTTGTCAGGACTCGAGCAGCAGCGTTCTGGATGTATTGCAGCTCTAACAGCTCGTTTAGAAAGGCCAGTGAGCAGGCCGTTACAGTAGTCTAACCTGCTGGAGACAAATGCATGGATGAGTCTCTCTAAGTCTGGTTTTGACACTATTCCTCTGATCTTAATGTTCTTCAGATGGTAAAAAGCTGATGATGTTATTGCTTTGATGTGGCTGTTTAAGTTCAGGTCTGAGTCCATGATTACTCCGAGATTTCTAACCTGATTTTTTGGTTTCAGAGCGAGAGACTCAAGGTGACTGATAACACTTTGTCTTTGTGTCTGTGGGCCAAAGACAATGATCTCAGTTTTGTCTGAGTTTAGTTGGAGAAAGTTGTTTTGCATCCACAAACTGATCTGTTCGATGCAGTGACAGAGAGTATCTACAGACCCATGTTCACCTGTATCAGTGACAGAGAGTATCTACAGGCCCATGTTCACCTGTATCAGTGACAGAGAGTATCTACAGGACCATGTTCACCTGTATCAGTGACAGAGAGTATCTACAGGCCCATGTTCACCTGTATCAGTGACAGAGTGTATCTACAGGCCCATGTTCACCTGTATCAGTGACAGAGAGTATCTACAGGACCATGTTCACCTGTATCAGTGACAGAGAGTATCTACAGACCCATGTTCACCTGTATCAGTGACAGAGAGTATCTACAGGCCCATGTTCACCTGTATCAGTGACAGAGAGTATCTACAGGCCCATTTTCACCTGTATCAGTGACAGAGTGTATCTACAGGCCCATGTTCACCATGTTCTTGTATAAGTGTGTCCAGTTCCTTCAGACCCTTTTCAGTTTCCACAATGTTGGTCAATGCAGTTATTTGGTTCTGTATTGACTTCACTTGGTCTTCAAGCTTGGCCAGACTGGGGTGTGTTGCGAGGGTGTTAATGCTGGAGCTCCCCCTATCACAGAGTGAGGCATTTGGGGTGTCAACGGCATGGTCAAAGGCATTGGTGCAGCAGCTGTGGCTGTGGTGTGGGGCAGGGGATATGGATTTGAGGCAGTCGCTGGTTTCATTACGAGAATTGATGACAGTTCTTTCAAATCTTGTTTTTCTTGCATCTCCTTTGCCCATTTGTACAATCTTCTTGATTGTACAAATGGGCAAATGCGCAACCACCGTGCAACCACGCATGGTGGTTGCGCAAATCTTTGTTTGTAGTGCTTGATTCCTTGGATTATAAGAGACTTGGTTACGGATTTGGTTGTTGTGAAAGGAATATGGACACTTGCATGTATTGACGCTTTGCTATAAAGGACATTTGGACGGGAGCGTTGTGAAAAGCTAGCTAGCTCTACAACAGCTAGTCGGCTGTCTCGCTAGACCAACATCAACAACAGCTAGCCAGCCTGATGCCTATACCCCATAAAACTCGAGCTATGGAGGAGGTGGAGGATATTAAAAAAGCGCTGGACTTTCTCTCGAAGGACGTAAGTGATATAAAGGATAAACAGGACAAGATTCTGAAACTTGTGGAGGAAGTATCGGAGCTAGGTGTGCGTATTGAGGAAAAAGACAAAAGGATATCCGTGTTGGAAAAAAAAGTAGAGGATCTAAAACAATATTCAAGATTGAACGATGTTATTGTGACTGGACTGAAAGTCAAGCCCCGCTCATATGCACACGCTGTGGTGGCGGGCAGCGGGGGAGAGCCAAGTGAACAGGAGGTGAACTCTGCAGAAAAGCAGGTTGTGGATTTTCTCGTGTCCAACAACATACATGTGGACGCGAATATGATTGAGGCCTGTCATCCTCTCCCCACGAGGGACAACATTCAGCCAGCTGTGATCCTGAGGTTTGCCAATCGAAAACACAAGATTGCACTGATGAAGCAAGGAAAAAAACTGAAAGGTACAAAAGTTTTTCTCACCTGACTAAAAGAAATGCGGACATTGCTAAAAAAGCCACATTTTTGAGGAAACAAAACAAAATACAGAACACCTGGGTTATGAATTGTAAAATATACATTAAACTTAATGGATCACCTGAAAACGCTAAAGTATTGGTTCTAAGAGACATAGAAGAATTGAATAGGTATGAATGAATTCAGTACTGGGGCAATGAGATAATAAGAAAAAAAAATACAACATCTGTGTATACTCATACAATGACATGCAATCATACTTCATATACTGCTGATAGCAGTGATCTAGGATTACAGCAAAGGATCTTGGACTATGAGCTCTTAGAGCTGAAAACTTCAGAATACACCGGGGCGACGGTGGTGCAGAGAGTAGAGCAGGTCGTCTTGTGACCGAAGGGTCGGCGGTTCGAATCCCGCAGGTGCCCACTGTCGTTGTGTCCTTGGGCAAGACACTTCATCCACCTTGCCTCCAGTGTCTGCGTACACTGGTGTATGAATGAGTGTGAATGGGTGACTGGTTCCTTGATGTAAAGCGCTTTGAGTGCCTAAAAGCAGGTAGAAAGGCGCTATATAAAATGTGACCATTTACCGAGCATAATGCACTAGACTTGGAGGATCAGATAGACCCAGATAACCTCTTTTTAACATCTAATGCAATTAATTGCAAATACTACACTGACAATGAATTCAACAACTCTATTAAAACAGAAGGGAAATTCTCAATTATCCATTTCAATAGTAGAAGCATGTACGCGAATTTTGATGCAATCAAAGAATACTTAAAACAGTTTGAGAATCCATTTAGTATCATTGCATTATCAGAAACATGGTTTAATGAGGATAAAGGCATTATGTTTGAGTTAAACAATTATACGTTAAACTATGTAAACAGAACCAATAAAGGGGGAGGAGGAGTTGCTATATATGTCCTCAAGAAATTTAAATTCAAAATATTAGAAAACATGACAGCATCAATAAACAACTTGCTTGAATGCTTATCAATAGAAATTATTAATGAAAAAAAGAAAAACATAATAGTTAGTTGTTTATACAGGTCACCGGGCTCATGTGTGGAAATATTTACAAATTGGGCAGAAAAAACATTTCTCAGAAATAAGTAACAAGGTATTATTTATCTGTGGGGATTATAACATCGATTTGATAAATCCAAATAAACACATGACAACTGATGAGTATATTAATCACATGTACAGTATGAGTTTATACCCGACTATCACAAGACCTAGCAGAATAACAGCGCACAGTGCTACCCTCATTGACAACATCTTCACTAATAATATGCAGTTCACAAATGTCAGCGGTTTAATGGTTTGTGATATAACGGATCATCTGCCCGTATTCACGGTGTATGATGATAATGAATTAGATCAAAAATCACCTCAAAAATATTCTTATAAACGCGTAAAAACTGAGGACTCAATTTACTCACTTTATAGTGACTTAATAAAACAAGATTGGAATGAGGTATATAGCAAGAATGATGTAGATAGTGCTTATGATACTTTCATGGAAATTTTTAGTATAGCATACAATAAACACTGTCAAATTAGGCAATTCAGTAAAAACAGCAAAATGACAAAATGTCCGTGGTTAACCAAGGGTTTACAAAATGCCTGTAAGAAGAAAAACTCTCTATATAGACAATTCATTAGATTAAGAACAGAGGATTCTGAAAGTAGATATAAAACATATAAAAATAAACTGACCAATATATTAAGGAATAGTAAGAAACTATATTATACCAATCTATTATATAAAAACCAGAACAACATGAAAGGGGTATGGGAAATACTAAACACTATAATCAAAGGTAATGCAAAAAATAATTCATATCCAAACTATTTCACTGATGGGATCAATGACAACCATAATATGAATGATATTGTGGAAAGTTTTAATAGTTTTTTTGTAAATGTTGGACCTGATCTGGCAGCAGAGATTCCGGAGTGTAGCAACAACGAAATGGAGTCATTGATAGACATTAACTCAAAAACAATGTTTTTGTCTGGAGTAACTGAAACAGAAATAATAGATGTCATTAACGGGTGTAAGAACAAATCGTCTACAGACTGTTTTGATATAGATATGACACTAGTTAAACAAATTATATATAGTATAGTGAAACCATTAACCTACATATGCAACTTATCATTTCAAACAGGAATATTTCCAAATAAAATGAAAATTGCAAAAGTTATACCTATACATAAAAATGGGAACAAACACATCTTCACTAACTACAGACCTGTCTCTCTGCTCCTCCAGTTTTCCAAAATCTTAGAGAAACTTTATAACAGTAGAATGGATAATTTCATAGATAAGCATAAACTAATTAATGAAGGTCAGTATGGGTTTCGAGCAGCAAGGTCAACTTCAATGGCCATCATCGATGCAATAGAAGAGATTACTAATAGCTTAGAGGGCAAGAAACATGCAGCTGGAATATTCATTGACTTGAAAAAAGCATTTGATACACTTGATCACTCTATATTATTAAAAAAATTAGACAGATATGGCATAAGGGGAGTGGCTTTGAGTTGGATTCAAAGCTATTTAACTGGGAGACAACAGTATGTGAAGATGGGGGAGTTCACATCAGGTTATTTGGAAATTGGTTGTGGGGTCCCACAGGGATCTGTCTTAGGCCCAAAGTTGTTCAATTTATATATTAATGACATTTTTAATGTATCTAAATTATTAAAATTAGTGATTTTCGCAGATGACACAAACATTTTCTATTCTAACAACAATTATAGTACTTTAGTAACTAACATAAACTGTGAACTAAGGAAATTAAAAACATGGATGGACATTAACAAATTGTCCCTCAACTTAAATAAAACAAAAGTAATGTTTTTCGGTAATTATAATGGAAAAACCAGACTCAGTAAATATAGACGGTGTAGTTTTAGATACAGTATCAGAAATTAAATTCTTAGGAGTCACCATTGACAGTAAATTAAGCTGGAAACCACACATAAGACACATACAAGGTAAAGTCTCCAAAAGCATCTCAATCATTAACAAAGCAAAGTTTTTCTTAAATTACAATGCATTATTTTTGTTATATGGTTCTTTAGTTTTGCCATATCTAAACTACTGTGTAGAAGTCTGGGGCAATAACTATAAAAGCTCATTACACCCCCTTGTTATACTCCAAAAACGGGCTGTAAGAATTATACATAAAGTAGGATATTATGATCACACTAATATATTATTTCTGCAGTCTAAACTGTTAAAAATGCATGATTTAGTTGATTTCTCTACTGCCCAACTTCTGTTTAAAGCCAACAAAAATGTGCTACCTGCAAGGATACAAATGCTTTTTGCACGCACAGAAGGCGAGCCCCACGGGTGTGTGGGGTGGTTGAGAGCTTTCCAAAAATGTATAATATGTTGTTTTTGCAAAAAATATTATTATTCTTCTTTATTAGGCCCGAGCGGCCTGCCGTCGCAAGGGCCTATTGTAATCGCAACGCAGTGCGCAGAGCGCAGAGCGCACTGTACCTAAGTGCGCGGAGCGCACGAAAACAGCGCGAAGCGCTGTCCCCCAGTCAAACGTAACCTCACCGTCTCAAACAGTGACTGCCCACACCTCTGGTGTGGGCCCTTTATACTTGTTATTGCAGGAAAATTAATGGGTAAACGCAACGCAGTGCGCGAAGCGCACTGTACCTAGGTGCGCGGAGCGCACGAAAACAGCGCGAAGCGCTGTCCCCATGTCAACCGTAAACTCACCGTGTAAAACAGTGACTGCCCACACCTCTGGTGTGGGCCCTTTATACTTGTTATTGCATGAAAGTGAATGGGGGTATATGGCCAACTGACATACGGAAGAGCTTTCCAAAAATGTATAATATGTTGTCGTCGCGAAAGCGACGATATTGTTTTTGCAAAAAATTCTTCTTCTTCTTCTTCTTCTTCTTCTTCTTCTTCTTCTTCTTCTTCTTCTTCTTCTTCTTGCAGCAATTTGACCCCCTGAACATGGTCGAAAACTCACCAAACTTTGCCCAAAATTCCGGTCCGGTGAAAAATTAATTTAAATGTGTGTTTCGTATTGGGGAAATAAAAAATGGCGCGACAGCGCCACCTACAAAAGTGAAAATACATTGCGCCTATGGAGGAGGGGCCAACGTCAACTTTGTCGTAGAGCGACGAGATTTGGTACAGACATTCGTCATGTGACGACAAACAAAAAATATTATTGTGGCCACGCCCCCTGACAAACCGGAAGTCAGCCATTTTGACAGGAAGGTGGGAAAATGCTGAGTCAGCGTTTTCGCTGACGTCGCATTTGAACGAACTCCTCCTAGGGCGTTTGACCAAATGAGCTCCAAATCGCTCCAGCTCATCTCGAGATGTGGGGCATCAAAAGTTATCCAAATTTTTTGGCTAAGTTTTACGGTTTGTTTGCGGCGAAGCCGCAATCTTTACGAAGAATTTTGCGACTTATCGGAAACAACAAAATGCTCCCATTCGCGTAAACAAACTCCGATTAAAAATCGGAAATATACATTTTATTGACCTTTCACCCCCGGACACAACAAATGTGAAAAAGTGACATTGGGCGCGACAGCGCCCCCTCTAGGCTGAGAACAAAAAATGCATTATCTGAAAAAAATAGTTTCTCGGAAATGGATAAAATTTGGCACAAAAATAGTTGATGGCATCCCGATCAAAAAAGCCAATGGGACCCATACCGTATTTTGTACGGTGTTGCCATGGAGACGACCAAGGCCCCCCATGTTATCCTAATGGGACTGACACATAAATCTCACATTATACACAATTATAGCTCGTTAGCGCCCTCTGTAAGGAGCTTGTGGACAGTGGTCACAGAAGTACGGCCCGTAAGGGCCGTCCGATACTGCTTGTGAAATAAAAAGATTTCGGGCGCGCTAGCGCCCTCTGCAGGTTAGAGCCATTATTCACATGGAGAGGCTAAAAATGTAGTTTGGATGTTTATTGACAAAGATTAATGGCACATGAGGACAATAAAATGCAGTGTGGCCGCACTAGCGCTCTCGGTAGGGTTATGGCTCGGTAATGGAGGCGCTAAAGGAGGCACGGCCCGTGACGGCCGTTCGATGCCGCTTGCGGCTTTAATCTTTCTTTCTTTCTTCTTCTTCTTCTGCTCTTTGAGCAGCAATTTGACCCCCTGAACATAGTCGAAAACTCACCAAACTTTGCCCAAAATTCAGGTCCGGTGAAAAATTAATTTAAATGTGTGTTTCGTATTGGGGAAATAAAAAATGGCGCGACAGCGCCACCTAGAAAAGTGAAAATACATTGCGCCTATGGAGGAGGGGCCAACGTCAACTTTGCCATAGAGCGACGGGATTTGGTACAGACATTCGTCATGTGACGACAAACAAAAAATATTATTGTGGCCACGCCCCCAGACAAACCGGAAGTCAGCCATTTTGACAGGAAGGTGGGAAAATGCTGAGTCAGCGTTTTCGCTGACGTCGCATTTGAACGAACTCCTCCTAGGGCGTTTGACCAAATGAGCTCCAAATCGCTCCAGCTCATCTCGAGATGTGGGGCATCAAAAGTTATCCAAATTTTTTGGCTAAGTTTTACGGTTTGTTTGCGGCGAAGCCGCAATCTTTATGAAGATTTTTGCGACTTATCGTAAACAAGAAAATGCTCCCATTCGCACAAACTCCAATTAAAATTCGGAAATATACATTTTATTGACCTTTCACCCCGGACACAACAAATGTCAAAAAGTGACATTGGGCGCGATAGCGCCCCCTCTAGGCTTAGAACAAAAAATGCATTATCGGAAAAAAATTAGTTTCTCGGAAATGGATGAAATTCGGTACAAAAATAGCTGATGGCATCCCGGTCAAAAAAGCCAATGGGACCCATACTGTATTTGTACGGTGTTGCCATGGTGACGCCTGGGGCCCCCCATGTTATCCTAATGGGACTAACACATAAATCTCACATTATACACAATTACAGCGCGTTAGCGCCCTCTGTAAGGAGCTTGTGGACAGTGGTCATGGAAGTACGGCCCGTCAGGGCCGTCCGATGCTGCTTGTGAAATGAAAATGATGTTGGCCGCGCTAGCGCCCTCTGCAGGTTGGAGCCATTATTCACATGGAGAGGCTAAAAATGTAGTTTTGATGTTTACTGACAAAGATTTATGGCACATCAGGGCAATAAAATGTAGTAGGCACGTTAGCGCCCTCGGTACTGTTACAAAGGCGCAAAGGAGGCACGGCCCGCGAGGGCCGTTCGATGCCGCTTGCGGCTTTAATTTACCTTACTATTTAAAACGGAAGATTATTTTTATCACTATTTTTGACTAATCGTTTATCTCTTTTATTCTGATTTTTAACTTTACTACTTGTTATGAATAATTATGTTCTAATAATAATATTTAAAGTGTCTAGTTTATTGGTTTATTCAATGTGTCTGCTTCCCAAGAACTCTTCTCCTCTCGGCTCTTGTATGTGGGTCCTCTTCTCAGTTCCGGACAGACTGAGTTTTGCAATCACTTTCCGCGTCTCTTACAAAAAGACTATCACGTCTTGATCGCGTCTTGCACTTTCAAATCACGTCGGGTGTCACCAAAAATGGTGAGTCTTTATTGTAAGTTACTCTGTCCAGGACCTCTTGTGGGAAAAAAACGGCGGAGAGATGAGTTCGTTCGGAGAAGTCTTTATTCAATCAATAGCACACAAATACAGGTTTCGTCTCAACGAGCATACGTTTGGAAGTCTCCTGTACATGTCTGATGTTTGTCACTTCATACTCTGGGTCCAACCTCTGTTCTGCGCAAACAAACTGACCTCGCCTTAGGCAGTTTCGTGCAAGTCGAAGTAAAAACAAGTTTGCTTAACCATTAATCATCAACCTTATACATTGCCTAGTCTGGCATTAGCTGGATCAAACCAGTCTGACAGTGACCCTCAGAACAGTGCATGTTACATAATGCTGACTTGCATGAAATCTACACCAAAAGCTCACGTAGTCCTTCGAACATTTTATAGGCTTTATCATTAGCAAGCAGACATTTTTATCACAAAGCCCACAGGCGTGCTCACGCTTCTGTGCACGTGCCATAGAGTCTCACTGAGCAAAAAGAACTGGTGAATCACAGGGAATTGATAACAGTGTCACACACACTGCAGTCTGATATATCATTATGAATCACTTTCTATAATGTGCTTCTCTAGATTTGTGTGTCTGACAGGTGTGACAGATACATTCAAGTGGGGGTTAGTTTAAGGTTTGGGGTCCCCCCAACACATTTAGAGCTTATCATCCTTATTTTCCTGCATTCTAGTGCAATTCAAAAGGTGAGAATGGTCCTAAGAATTTTGCTACTTTAAAAAGGAACATTTTTATAGTTTTACCTTTGAAACAACTTTAGCTCACACAATGTCACTCACTAAACATCTCAGGCTCCGTATCTCTGTAGAGCAGAGGTCGGGGGCAATAGTAACATTTAGGCCCAGTCATTGAACTTTTGGATAAATTGTACAAAAAACATGTTACTTCTGTGAGATGTTCTGTCATTGACTTGTACTTGAGTAATAAATAAGAAAAGCAGGCGTTCTGCCTGCTTTTCTTATTTATTAGCTGCATGTTTTATTTTACTAACGTAACGTTTTCTTCACTGTGAGTTTGCTCGTCTAATCCGTGCGTAATCTGGGGTGGCCTGCTCTGGCGCTGCTCTGGTTGTGGAAAACACGCGGGGAGCGGCTCGGACAGACCGGTAGAAGCCTATGTTTCAAATCAGGCTCATGGTCTGATGCTCTGAGAGCGTACACAAAACACTGTGCAGCGCGCGGTGCCTGCCATAGTCCTGTTGTTACGTTATTGCCACAGAACATGCAAGTATAAAGCACCGGAGTCCTCATGAGCTAATGTAGCCCATCCGTCGTCTGCAGTTGGTTCAAAACGCAGCGGCGCGTTTGCTCACAGGAACGAGGAAACGTGAGCACATAACTCCTGTGTCGGCCTCTCTGCACTGGCTTCAGTCAGCTTTAGGATTCAATTCAAGATACTGTTGATGGTTTTTAAATGCCTGAATGGGTCGGCTCCATCTTTTCTTTCGGAGCTTTTGTTGATCCGTGATCCAGGTCAAACATTGAGATCCTCCAATCAAATGACTCTGGAGGTGCCAAAATCTAAGCGTAAAACCAGAGGAGACCGGGCTTTGCCGTAGCGGCTCCGAGACTCTGGAACAGCCTTCCGCTGAATGTCAAAATGGCCCAGTCCATTCATGTTTTTAAGTCGTTGTTGAAAACTCATCTTTTTGCTTTGGCCTTCAACACAAGCTGAGCAGATCCCATGTATTTTATTATTATTGTTTCATGTTGTATATTTTGTGACTGTTTTTACCCTTCAATTGTATTTATAATGTTTGTTGTACAGCACTTTGGGCGGTTGTGGCTGTTTTTAAGTGTGCTATATAAATAAAGTTGACATTGACATTGACATTTAAACACTTACATGCAAGAGCATAGAAACAAGATCCTTGATTCTTTACTCGCCTGAGGAAAAGTCCATCTCCAAATTCACATTGTCTACTTTTCCATGGTTATGTGCGGCAGTAGCTAAACTTTCACTACTCCGCTTTGCATCCTCTGGTTTTGTGTTTGTGTAATTATGAAGCCAGCTCCAATCATTTCCTCCATAAGCGCATTATTGTCATCATTTTAGCTCGCATTAGCTATTCATGGAGCCCACAGGCGGGGACCTGTCGCCGCTACAGGCCTAACAACCGCCTGAATAAAAATGTGCGCCGCGATTCCTGATTTACTTTTGATTTACCCATTATTTTTCTACTATATTTTAGGATTCTGAAATAAGTTTCTCACAATTCCAAAACTTTTCCATGACCTAACAAATTCCATGACTTTTCCAGGATTTCCATGACTGTACAAACCCTGTGTATTAGTACTTTCGAGAGGCACTGTATATATAACAGATGATGATTGTTTTATTTATCACTATTTCCAGGAAACATCATGGCTGAAAACTATAAAGAAGAAATGAAAACTGCACTTCAGAACAATGACCAGGCTCTTGCAGTTGAAAAGGCGCTGAAGTATGTAGATGATTTCAACAAAGTTCATCTGAACATTGCCATCACAGGAGAGTCTGGCTCTGGTAAATCCACTCTGGTCAATGCTCTGAGAGGCATCAGAAACAAAACAGAAGGTGCAGCTCCAACTGGAGCCGTGGAGACCACCATGAAACCAACAGAGTACCTCCACCCACAGAGCAACAAGATCAGACTCTGGGATCTGCCAGGGGTTGGCAGCACCAAGTTTCCAGCTGACAAATACCTGGAGTATGTGAAGTTCGAGAAGTACGACTTCTTCATCATAGTTTCTAATGATCACTTCAGAGAAAATGATGCAAAACTGGCTAAAGAGATTCACAAGATGAAGAAAAAGCTCTATTGTGTTCGATCCAAGATTGACCTCAATGTACAAACTGAGAAAGAGGATGATCCAAACTTTAATGAGGAGAAACTCCTTAAATCCATCAGAGAGAACTGCACTGAAGGTAACTGTTCATTTAGAATTAAACTGACAATGTGTCCATCTTATTTTGTTGACTTTTCCTTTTCTTTAATGCAGAACTGCAGAAGCTCGGCTTTGAGTCTCCAAAGGTCTTCCTGGTGTCTGGTCTCAGACTCCATCTCTACGAATTCAAGGATTTGTGGAAAACTCTGGAAAAGGATCTTCTTAAACTCCAGAGAGATGTTCTGCTCCTGCCACTGTCCAACATCAGTCTGGACGTCATCCAACAGAAGAAAAAGTCATTGGAGAGCAAAATAAAATGGTTCAGTGCAGCTTCAGCAGCAGGTGCAGCAGTGCCGATACCTGGTGTCTCAGAGGCGCTTGATCTGGGCATGATAATCGAGTTTAATCTTCATTGCCTGAACTGTCTGGGCCTCACTCGTAAGTCACTGAAGAGGCTGTCTGATGTCAGTGGTGTGTCTTTAGAGGATCTCAGGGCTGAATTAAAATGGCCTCTTTCAGGAGTTGAAATTACCAAAGCTCTAATGCTTAAATTGTTGAGCATGTCTGCTACATACATTACAGCAGCAGCAATAGAGGAAGGATTCAGGTTTATCCCACTTACTGGAACAGTTGTTGCAATGGCCATTTCCAGCACTAACACCTACAGAGTTCTCACATACGTTCTAAACTCAGTGGCTGAGGACGCTCAGCGGGTTTTTATGAAAGCCCTAGACTAGGGCTGCAACTAACGATTATTTTGTAATCGATAATTTTTTACGATCGCTTGGCTGTGAATGGTGTAGGAAAATTGTATTTAAAAATAATCACATAAAGCTAAAGTGGCGCCGCTTGAGGACATGTTGATGTAGTAAACTTAAAGTAAATTGGATGAGACAATGTACAAAACACTACAGACCCTAACTATAAAAACAAAGTAGGTTTTCATCAAAAATATTACATTTTCATGTCATTTTTGCTCTATTTGAGTCTGTGTGAACCAGACAACGATTAATCGATTACTAAAATAGTTGTCGACTATTTCAATAATTGATTAGTTGTTGATTAATCGATTAGTTGTTTCAGCCCTACCCTAGACATCTACGTGAATTACTGTATATCATATATTTAATACATTTTAGATATATCAACGGCTTATTTCAATATCACTGATCACAATAATCCAATTCACACATCTGCGCTCGACATATCAAACAAACTTATCTGATGTGCGGGGGAGCGACTGATTTTTGCCTTATTAGGTAATTGTTGGCATCACAACTTCCGGATTTGTCTGTTGGCGTGTTTGCATTCGCTCTGTTTGCTGTCATCTTCTGCGGCACGGTAGCGCAGTGGTTAGTGCTCGTGCTTCACAGCTAGAAGGTCCCGGGTTCAATTCCCACCTGGACGGGGCCTTTCTGTGTGGAGTTTGCATGTTCTCCCCGTGTCTGCGTAGGTTTCCTCCGGGTACTCCGGTTTCCCCTACCACCAAAAACATGTACAATAGGCCAGGATGAATGATGTGTGTGAATGCATGGAGATGGTCAGAGGGACCGTTGGTGCAGATGTGTGCAGTCGCCACAGTGCTTCTGTCAGAAACTGACACCAAGTATGCTCTCATGTAAAGCGCTTTGTGACCATGTCTGTGAAAGGCACTATATAAATAAAGATCTTCTTCTTCTTCTAAAATAGAAAGTTGTGTAGCTGATATTGATGATGCAGACTTTGACTGTTCCGACACCCTACATTTGGCGTTTGTGTCTCCCCACTTTGTGGACGTGAAAACATCCAGCCATGTCAATAAATAAGTCCTTAGGCCGAACGATTAGCACCCTGCTAACTAAACTAGCTTCTAGCTCTTCGATCCTGTGAAAAGAAGTAGCCTTTTATGCACTAATAACATCAATAAAGGCGGTAACTACATAAAGCAGCCTTTAAGATGATCACACACTGAGTCCGGCTGGACACATTTGTGGTTTATTGCAGACTTTTTATTAACAATGAGCTGTAGGCGATTGTAACATGCTAATGTTACAATCCAGTGGTCCAGTGGTTCAGGAACTGTTAATGGAAGACGGCAATATGTGAACTTATATGGTATAGACTCTGGCTTGGAAAATATAGAATTTGGTGTTTCCCTAGGGATCTATCCTGGGGCCTCTTTTGTTCATTGTTTACATAAACAATTTTGTACATTGTTCCTGTGATGTTCATAAAATACTCTTCGCCGATAACACAAATCTGTTTGTATTCCAAACACTTGAATCATCTTGAAAGACCCTTAAATGACAGACTAGCAGAAATAATGTACCAAACTATCGCTAAACATTAGTAAAACCTTTTGTATTGTTTTTTGCACAAGCAACAAGTCTTAAATACAGTGATTATGATATTAATTTAAACATAGATGGTAGCGCTATTCAAAGAGTGGATGCAATAATATTTCTTGGAATCCATATAGATCAATTCATAAACTTTAAAGGGGCTGTGCGAAGTTTAGCAGTTTTGTACTCGCGATTGCCCCCTCAGGCCAAACGCGTAACTGCAGCCTCGATGATAAGCTCGTGCATGAGGCGCTCAGGCTTTACGAGCACCAGAAATAACAGTCCTGTCCTGGTCAATTTACAGTTTTGCAGGCATGACTTAAACTGAGGTAAGAAACGTTACTGTTTTGTAAGATATTTAGACCAAATCAGTTTGAGTGAATGTTCTCCAAGATGCGATACTTGAGCAAATACAGCAAAGTGAATCAAGGGAAGAAGCCAAATAATACAGATAAACAAATGAATGACGTTTGAAGGAGAAAAACAAACAAACTTTGTATGCATAAACGCAGACCTAATTGAAATAATAAAATATTTCCACTGGTAGAAATGCTACTGGGAAAAGCCTAAATCGTCTCTTCAATTCCCTGGGCCCAAAGTTTGCGTAGCTAACTCGTAAACTATATTGTAAACGGCACATGTTCACTTTTTGTAGTCGTTTCACTGCTTATAAATCCGTGAACAGTCAGGCTTATTTTGCGGCCAAGAAAAACTAACATTAGCAACATTATATTTGCCATTGTAAATACAGCACCATTACCACTGTTACTACTCAAATGTTTTGTAGCTACAGCACAATTACTGTTATTACTGACACTACTAGTCTGCTACTAATACTACACAACTTCCCTGTAGGTATAAAACTATTAGATCAACTATTTTGGTAACTTCCAAATATGATTATTTTATGGCTTGTTTCAGTGAAGTTTGTACAACATGCACGGACAGTCGGACACCGTTGTTTTGAAGCATCAACAACACTTTTCTCCCACGTATTTAGTCATAATTTCTTACCTTTCAAGCAAAAATAAGCTGCGGGTCTTTTGAGAGATTCTCAACATTTTCCGATGTTTACTCTGGTTCTTTGCCTACGCCGATCAGACTCCACTTTCGTCTTTTTTGTCACACTCGAATAAACTCTTCGTTTCTTTTTGTTATTTGGGGTCTGGGCTGGAGTTTCGATGGTGCTTGAAGCCGGTCTCCTCTTATTCTCCGCTAAATCCATCCTTCTGAAGTTACCACTCGCTCTGCAGCGTCAGTATAGAGGAGATACAGCTAACGCTACAGCTAACGCTACAGCTAACGCTACAGCTAACGCTACAGCTGAGCGTGAACGCGCATGACGTTATTACGCATTACGCCGTTTGCTTGTTCGACCCGAGCATAAACTATTCAAGTGACTTTACAGGCATATAGAGGTGAAAAGGCCAGGGCTCATTCTACTCACCAGGGCATTGCTGGAGCATGTATGAGGAAGAAATTTTAAATTTGTATACATTTATTTGTGGTTAAACTTATGTATAGTCCCTTTAACATGCTGCATTTTATTTGTTTGTAACTCGAGTTACTTGAATTGTAATGACTAATGTATTGCTGTATTTTGTGTAGGTGATAGGTTGTATTCCTTGTTACTTTTACGTTACCCCCAACACTGCTTCTGACACTGCCTCTGATGTAGCAACAAATGCAATGTGTGAAATTGTGAAACTAAACTAAAATAAATAAACTAAATAAAAATAGGCTAACCTACACTAGCCTAGCCACTGGCACAAATAATGTCTCTCTATTGAAGCGTATGGGCTGGAGATGAGCTTAAATACTGGGGAGATCCTGCGTAGACCATGGGGGTATAGTTAAAGATCTATAGGACATGGCAGGAGCAAAGAGGGACTAGTTAGCCCCAAAACAACAGTTATTTTTCAGGCAAGAGCTCCTTCTTAGATGCGGCTACAGTCTGAAAGCAGTGAACAGGAAGTGCACTGTGCGACAAATGGTGTCATTTTATGACCACAGCGCCGCTCAGTGGATGAAATTTGGGAGAGCAGAACGCCCGAGTTACTTGAGAGTCGATGTGTACAAATGTTAGAAAAAATTTCAATCAGCTGTTTGTATGCACTATATCTACTCACTACTCACTCACTGTAATAACATATTACAATTACAATTATTACTGACATTTGGTTTTATATTAGCACGAGACTTGCTCTGATCATACGCAAACATGGCTAGTGCTAGCAAAACTACCAACGCCTCTTTGATTAGTTTTCTTATTTTTCTAGTTGCTAAATCATCACATCAGTTTTGTTTGTCGCAGTAGGAGCAGTGAGAGGATTAATATTGTATTGTCATCCAAATGATGCCATTATTTCCTACAAAATCAAACAAAATGTGTGACCATGTACACACCATTTTTTTGACTATCGTTTTTCCTATTTCTCACCATTTTTCCTCAATTTATTTCTCATTTTTCCTAGCCTGGCGAGAGCAGAATGATACCCCTCTATATTTGTTTATACAGCTATTAGTCTGGACTCAAGACCTCGTTGGCGGAATCAGAAAACTCAAACGAACATGTGCATCAGATTAGTTTATTTGCGTCACGTGTTGTTCACGAGCAGCGTCGCTCACGGGACGAGGAAGTCCCTCAATAACAAATTATAAATGGCGACGAGAGAGAGAGAGCTTTTTTCCAATCAGTGGCAAATTACCAAAAAACGACAATAGTTGAGTTTCATGATTCATAAAGTGTGAATTTTAACGCAGAACCACGAACAACACTGCATCAATGGCAGACGCTCTTTGCTGATTGGTTTACTCCACTTCCTGTTTGCTTGTGTTTGTACAAGTCTCTGTTTTTCCCACAATTCTTGACATTGCAGATGAACCTGACATAGTAAATGTGCAGATCTTTCACACATTATTGTTCTGTTTTCTGGTTCTAGATGACACATATTTTATATAGGTATCTGAAAAAGTATTATTCAGGTATCGGTATTGTTAAAGTACTGGTGTCGGAAAAAATGTATCGGTGCCCAAGCCTGTCCTTGGATCTGCCTCTTTCTTTATGTATAATGTTTTCCACGTTTTCAGCGGCTCTTAAATGTTTCAAACCTGCAGCAAAATGTACAACAGGTTCCTCCAGACCTGGATCAAGACCAAACTGGGCAAAACCAACACCTGGGGAACGGCTTCTTTTCTCAGATAAAAATGATGCAAATATACTTGGATTCTCATAATTTGTGTCTGATTTGGACTCCCATCATTATAAACTGTATTATATTGATCTACATTATAGAGAGAAACTGTGGAGTGATTTATTTTGGTCCTAAATCATCCTGTGTCTGTAAATACATTGTTTTTGTACTCGACACCAAAGACACATTAAAATCTGCAAAAAACCTGATGGAGTTTGGGAGTTTCTTAATATTCCTCCTTTTGAGTCTTTTGCTCTTCTGGGGGAATGAAGGTTTAGGGACAAACTTGGAATATGGACACATTTACAGTGTGAGGGGCTTTTCTACATCAGGCTCAAGGTGCTTTACATCAGGGACCACTCACTCACTCACTCACTCTTACACCGGACAGGAGGGCACGTGTCTTGCCCAAGGACACATCTGTATTCTGCTGCTGTGACGTCATTCGTATTCCCTCTGTACCCACCTCTGACTAACAAAACTAAACTAACTCCAGAGACAGTTTTATCTGACAGTGACCTGCACTTACCACTAGTGTCCAGTTGGAGGCGCCGTAACTCCACGTTCACCCAGAGAGAGAAAACCTGGAGCAGAAACAGAGATTCCTCCTGATGATTTCACTTTAAAACTAAACCTCTGAGTCTGAGGGAAATGTGGAGTTTAACCCAGAGCTTTTATTGTGAAATCCAAACCTGTGAACATGTGGAACAGCTGCAGTAACATGTGGAACAGCCGCAGTAACATGTGGAACAGCTGCAGGGCCTGTTTTAACTCCTCGTAAACATTTCCCTCTGTGATGAAGTGAAGAACAAACTTGTCTGAGCCTGAAACTGAACAAACTGAAATCCTTAAAGTGACACTAACCACATTTAAGTCTGAGTCCACCAGACGTTTCTGATCCTTTGGCCTCGATTCTTCCTGAAACATGAGGAAACGTGACGGATTCAGCCTGAGACACTGGAGGAAGCGTCTGGGGAGAGGGACGTCCACAAACACATTTTACATTCACTTTAACCCTTGTGTTCCAGCAGTGGCTTTTTGTGCCACTTCTCTGACGGCTGTGAAAATGTTCAGCTACAATAAACTGTTTTCACATAATTATGTTAATCCACAGTTCTGCACCATTTCATCAACAATTAAATAATGAACAAAAAGGAACAAAATCATTTTCCATAAAAACTGTTTTTGGGCAGAATCTGGATTTACATTTTAAAAACATCCTTGGATCAAAAATAAGGATCATTTTCATGTTTTCCCTTTGACTTTCCAAATATAAACTCACTGTTTAATCGCTCTGCCGTCACACTATACAATTATACTCTCAACATTCAAACATTATCTGTGGTTTGTTCTGATCTGAGGAGGAAACATTTGTGATTTTAATAGTGAAATGTTTTTACAGTAAAAATATGACTCTATTTCCCGTTGTTTTCTATAAAAAAATCTGCATCTTCAATATTTATTCAGCCGTAAAAAGTGTCATGAAAAGCCACTGAGGGGATTTGGTCTGAAAGTTTCCACAGATCAGCTCTGACCAAAGCCGGGATAGTTTCAGAAAAAACAAATGCTTCAAAATCTGGTGAAATTTATCTTATTTTTAACTTTTTGATTTATGACACTGTGTATTTTATGGTCAATTTGGGAAAAGAATTTGACTTTAAAAACGTTGATCATTCTGAATATCGTCTCCTTAGTTCATCTGAGCAGAGAGAGAAGAGTCTGAACTTTAGGACAGTTTTTGTTTCATGTGGATCCAGTCGTTACAGAAACATGAACCAGAAGCCGAGTGGCACTCAGTCAAATTTCTTTATATTTACCACAAACGTCTCATTTAAGGCACATTTAAAAAGTCTCACAGTTTTTCCTCTGATTGTCACTGAAAACATTCCAGACATTTACAACAGAAATCACTCGATTCAGTTCTTTGGTTCAATCACAGACAGGATTTACAGGAAGGACATTCGGCCTCGAGGGACTACAAACATGGCCGCCGGCGGAACAGAGGACTACAAACACAGAGTTCAAGTCAAATCACCAGCAGAATCCCAGGAACTACAAACATGGCCGCCAACGAACCACAGGGGCCTGAAGGACTACAAACATGGCCGCCAACGAACCACAGGGCCTGAAGGACTACAAACATGGCCGCCAACGAACCACAGGGGCCTGAAGGACTACAAACATGGCCGCCGCAGGTTTACAGAGCTCAGGGCGAGATATGGATGTGGAACTTCTACTGTAGATTAAAGACAGAAACATGAGGGAAGAATGTGCTGCCATTTTGGTTTAGTTTATGAGTTATTTAAAGGCTGTAACGATGCCCCGCCTCCTGCATCCTTCTAAAGTCTATATTAGTTTGTCTTTATTAATATTTAAAGTGATGGTCTGGAAGTCTAAAGGCTCATTCATGTTTTACACATGTTATAAAATGTGCCAAATGGACCTGCTCTTGCATTTTAATGTAAAGTAATAATACAGTAAATCTATTATCGTCCTGGATCTCAGCGACGAATCAGAGTCTAGTCTCCTCCCACATCGACCAATGAGACGAGCTGTTCCTGTGAACCAGCCACTCAGGTCCAATCAGGACAAAAGACGGCATCTTAGCTTTTAAATGAGGCTGTAACCTTTTAGATTTGGGTAAAGCTGAACTAGAGTAAATGTGCTCGGTTAAACAGTTACAGATCCTCGTTTCTCCGGCGGCCATGTTGGTTTCCCTCGAGAGCTTTAAATCAAACACAGCCATAAAAAGTGCAAAAAGACCAGGATTAAACACGTCTGAGTCCAGCCAGATTCAAGTCCCACAGAGGGCGGGGTCAGTGGGCGGGGTCAGGGGCGGGGTCAGCGGTTTTTGGGGGCGGGGCCCACGTCCACAGTGATCCTGGTGAACAGGTCGAGTCGCTCCGTCTTTACCACGCTGTACTTCAGAGAGTTAATGCCGTCTGTGTGCATCGTCTCTCTGGTGTGAGCGATTCGGTTAAACCTGAGGAGGAAACATGGGTTACTTTATAATTAAAGTTATGCTTTTTTATTTACACCGGTATTTTAAAGATTCTTTTTAGAACCAGAAAACACATCAATAAAGTTCATTTATTACTTTTTCTTCCATTTCATTTGCATCATTTATTTGAGGTGAAACGACCAAGAAACTTCTTTTGACAAAAGGGCAGAAAAACACTTTACGTTTTTTTTCTTTTTCATTTTCACGGTTTCCCTTCAAATTTTCAATTTTTTCCTCGAACTTTTCCCAAATTTTTTAAATTCAACTTGTGTTTCACTTTTTTTCCTTTTAAATTCTGATGACCAACAGCATCAAACTTGATATGAAGCACACCTGGGCAGATCACAGGTGTGCTTGATCAGTGTGCAGATCACAGGTGTGCTGGAAGGGGGATCTACGGGCGTGGCCCTGGGAGGAGGCTGTGAGCAGTGTGAGAGCAGTGAAGCAGCTAACATTTTTGCGGAGTCCGGCTGAGAGAGAGCAAAATGCCTAAACCGACAAAAGCAGAGACAAAGCAACTGCCAGAAATGGCGGCAGATGAGGATTACGTGAGCCTCAGTCGAGTCACGGAACTCATGGAGCAGCAAAGGGACATGTTTAGGGAAATAATACAACAACAACAGGAGAACTTCAAGGGATTCATTAAAATCATCATGGAAGCAACAAACACCCGAATGGATTCACAGATAAAGGACATTCAAGAGCTAAAAACAAGCCTACAGTTCACGCAAGGTGAGGTGGACACTCTGAAAGAAGGAACATTGAAACTCACTGAGCGCACAAACACAATACAAAACGATTTTTATAAAGTATGTGACAATTTGCATATTATCACGGACAAACTGGAGTATCTGGAGGGACAGAGCCGCAGAAACAACCTGGTCTTTGAGGGAGTGTTGGAGACGCCTGGGGAGACCTGGGCCGACGCAGAGGAGAAAGTTAAACATCTACTGAGGGAGAAGTTACAACTACAACACCCGGTGGAGGTGGAGAGGGCACACCGCGTAGGGAAACCCGACGGCGGGAGAGACCGGCCGAGACCCATCATCGCCAGACTGCTGCGTTGGAAGGATCGCGTAGCAATCCTGCAGCGCTAAACACCTCAAAGGGACCAAAATCTTCATAAACGAGGACTACACGGAATCCATCCAAAGGAAGCGAAAAGAACTGATGCCGGAGCTGAGAGCTGCCAGGGAAAGGGGGGAGATTGCCTTCCTGCGCTATGATAAACTCATTGTACGTCCGCGCACCAGTACACCAAATCAAGTATAAACACAGGAAAAGCGTATGGATTTTGGTATGTAAAAGCACATAACTTCACATGTCCTGTAATACATATAGTTCTATAGGAAGCATCGACTTGGACCTTTCATTAAGGAGAATTGCTGAAGCAAATAACCAGGATTTTACATTATCACAATATGACTTACAGAACACTGAGATCGACATCGACCCTGAAAATAACTTCTTTACTAGAGCTACTAATGACTGTCAATATTATACAGAGGATCTTTACAATAGTAAACTTAAGAACATTAAGGCATTCACTGTAATCCACTTCAATAGTCGAAGCCTCTATGCAAACTTTAACCACATCAAAAGCTTCTTAAAACAGTTTTCTAAACCATTTAGTGTAATTTTAATCACAGAAACATGGATTAATAATGACAGAGAAATTGAGTTTTCTATTGATGGTTATGAATTTATAAGTATGAACAGAAGAAACAAGCATGGTGGGGGAGTAGCTATGTTTGTAGACTCCAACTATAGTTATAAAGTAATGGAAAATAAGACTATGGCAGTGGATGATGCACTTGAATGCCTTACTGTAGAAATTACAAGGCAAAAAAAGAAAAATATTATTGTAAGTTGTATTTATAGAACACCTGGCTCTGATATAGAGGTTTTTTCTAATTGGATGGAGGAGCACTTTTCAGGTTTAAATCATAAAGTCATGTTTGTGGGGGGAGACCTTAACATCGATCTGTTAAATCCATATAAACATAAAAAGACGGATGAATTTATAAATACTTTATTTAGTATAGGTCTGTTTCCTCTAATAACCAAACCGAGTAGAATCACAACCCACAGTGCGACTTTGATTGATAACATTTTCTCAAATGAAATAGATAGTGATACAGTCAGTGGTTTAATGATAAATGATATTAGTGATCACCTGCCAGTTTTTGTATTGTACAAAAATGGATATTTAAATATTAATGATGAAAACATTTATTGGTTTAGAAGGGTAAAAACAGAAAAAACTATGGATGTATTTAAAAAGGAACTATTAGCTCAAGACTGGAGTATTGTATATAGAGAGAATGATACTAATAAGGCATATGATGAGTTTACGCGAATATTTCATAAAGTATATGACAAAAATTGCCCAATGAAAAAATATTGTAAAAACAGAAAGGGTAAAGAAAACCCATGGATGTCTAAGGGATTACTAAATGCATGCAAGAAAAAAAATTCACTCTACAAAAAATGTATAAATGATAGAACAAAAGAAGCTGAGGATAAATATAAGAAATATAAAAATAAACTGACAGGTATCATTAGAAAATGTAAACAGGATTATTATAATAAGTTGTTAGATAGCAATAAGAATAATATTAAAGGTTTATGGAATATCTTAAATAGTATAATTAGAAATAAACCAAGATCGATTAATTATCCAAAATATTTCAAAGATGAGGATAACACTTTAAATAATATGAATGAAGTAGTCGATACATTTAATAAATTCTTTGTAGATGTTGGACCGAATCTTGCTGCAAAAATTACAAATGTTGAGAACTATAATTGTGAACTGATAGACACAAATCCTCTGTCCATGTTCCTCAAACCTGTGGAGGAAAAGGAGATACTGGACATTGTTAAAGGGTGTAAAAATAAAACCTCGACAGATTACCATGACATGGATATGAAAACTTTAAAAACTGTTATTGAAAGTATCTCTAAGCCGTTAACACACATCTGTAACCTATCGCTGCAAACTGGACAATTTCCTGAAAGTATGAAAGTAGCAAAAGTGATTCCTTTGTTCAAGGCAGGAGATAAACATCTCTTCACAAACTACAGGCCTGTTTCCCTTTTACCGCAATTCTCAAAAATCTTAGAGAAGGTTTATAACTCTAGACTTGACAGCTTTATTGAAAGGTGTAATTTACTCTCGGACAATCAGTTTGGTTTTAGGAATAATCACTCAACTTCACACGCTCTCTTTGATATAATTGAAGAAATAACTAATGCTGTAGATAACAAGAAATATGCCATAGGGTTATTTATTGACCTGAGGTAAAGCGTTTGATACAATAAACTATGATATACTAATTAATAAACTAGAACATTATGGGATTAGGGGGGTAGCTCTACAGTGGGTTACCAGTTATTTAAAAAATAGAAAACAATGTGTGAAAATAGGTGATTATCAGTCGAGTTGTCGACAAATTGTGTGTGGTTTACCTCAAGGTTCCATTCTGGGCCCAAAATTGTTTAACATGTACATTAACGACATTTGTAAAACGTCTCAAGTACTTACATTTATCTTGTTTGCTGATGATACAAATATTTTTGCATCAGGTGACGACTTACAGCAACTGTGTCGGATTGTTAACTTGGAACTCAAAAGTGTCAATAAGTGGTTCAAACAAAATAAATTATCTCTAAATCTGAGTAAAAGCAAAATGATGATATTTGGCAACTGTAATTCCAATGCTCAGGAAGCAATTCAGATAGAGGGTGTTGTCATAGAGCGAGTGCATGAAATCAAATTCCTTGGAGTTATTATAGATGACAGAATTACTTGGAAAGCTCATATTAAATATATATCTACGAAAATTTCTAGAAGCATTTCAGTAATAGCAAAAGCAAAGCACATTTTAAACATCAAAGCTCTACATATCTTATACTGTTCTCTGATTTTGCCATACTTATATTATTGTACTGTGGTTTGGGGTAGTACTTATAAAAACACATTAAAACCAATAGTATTGTTGCAAAAAAGAGCTATCCGAGTAATTCATAAAGTTGGGTTTTTGGACCACACAAACTCATTATTTTTAAAATCAAAGATCATGAAGTTTTGTGACATTGTTGAGTTCCAAACTGTACAGATGTTATACAAAGCAAGATACAAACTGTTGCCGGGCCAAATACAAAGAAGGTTCCAAGAACGTACTGGTTGTTATGAATTACGTGACGAATTAAACTTTAGGACTCAGAAACATAGCTCAACTTTGAAAAGTTTTAGCCCAACAGTTAATGGTGTACAATTGTGGAATAAACTGGAAATGGAGTTGAAACGAAGTCCAAATATCAACCTGTTCAAATATAAATACAAACAAAAGACTTTTGAAATATACAGAGAACAAGAAATGTGTTGCCACTAGGAGGCGCAGTAGGATCAATTATGTGTGTTTCCTCTATAATCAAGGAAGAGTGTTGCTGCTTGGAACGGTTGTCATTCTATTGCTCAAATTTACAAATTGAGAATTAGGGTAGGCAAGTTATGGATCTGTTGAGAGGGATCCTCCAACGGGCTCAAAACCTTGTCTTTTAATGCACCACTCAGCATAGGAACATCATCTACAAAATCAGCTGTTAGGGCAGCTGGGTGGGGGTTTGTTGAGGGGGAGTTACTGCCCTCTTCAACTGGCCCGTTCTACACCCTGGCTTTTAATGCACCTCATTATGCAGGGCTTACATCATACTTCACATATAACTCAATTAAACAAATATAATAATAATGATAAATAAACCCGAATTAAATTATATTAAGGATGGTAATGACAACTGGGAAGTAGCAAGATCTCAGAATATAATATGTATTAATGCACCTTTAATAATGATAATTAATGATAATTAAACCCAAATTAAATTATATTGAGGATAGTAATGACAACTGGGAAGTAGCAAGATCTCAGAGTATAATATGTATGAATGCACCTTTATAACATAAAAGTAGCACATTCTTTGTTGTTCTTTATTTTGCTGTTGTTTTTGTCTTATTCTTCATCATTTATTGTTACTTTGCCCTATGTTCCTTTGTTTATGATTTGCTACCTTGTAAATATTAAATGTAATGTTACTATTTTATTTGGGGTGGGCGCTTATAAGCCTTTGGCTTCAGCCTACTCCCTTTGAGCAGGTTAACTGCTCAAACAAATAAATAAACTAAACTAAATTTGAGCAGATGAGGATAAACGCGCATCAAAGCCAGGGAGAACAGCGCGGTACAGAGCAGAGATGCCCCGCCCACTGCTTCATGCACTCAAGTAATCACAATCTACACGTGCGTTCATTTACGCCTTGTTAACCAATCAGGGACTGGTGAGGTCACCTGTTACCTGCAGCATGGAGGACAAGTTGATCATGGCGGTTTGCGCTCGGCCTGAGTTGTATGACACGCCTCCTAATTATGACGCTTGCAAAACTTCACGCATCAGCAGACAGGCGTTTCTCACGGGTGTGAAGCGGCCATGTTTGGCTCCAACTAGAGGCAGACGGGGCGTGGACGCACGTTTGGTCTGAACACACCTTTAGCTTTCAAATAAGACGTTCCTCTGGCTTAGAGGCTGGAAAATCCAGTTCAAAAGCTTTTGTAATGTGCTCAGTTAAGGCGGAGGTTAAGGAGTTACTTTAGTTCTAGTCCAAGTGTTGCAAACTTTGTGTTTTGCGTCGGCTGCAGTCAGAGCTGTTCTTCCTGAAATCAGACCAGAGTTTATTTCACTTTTGGCAGACGCTCGGAGTCTTTTATAACTTAAAGAACTCGGTGAGTAACTTTTCTATAAGACCTGGAGTCATAAAGGACCAGTGTTTTAGGAGAGACTAAATGTTTTTAATGTAGGAAAACAAAGGCTCGTGGTTCTGACCTGGTTACTTCAGGATAAGGACAAGTATTACTTATACTTACTGTATCTCTCCAGCAGAAATCCTCTGTTTGAGGAAACCCATGTTTTAAGGTTTTTAAGTTCAGATCAAACGGATCTAAAGCACTAATGTTGCCGTTTAGATCAAATAATAATAATAACAGTACTCAGTTACATTTACTCAAGTAGCTACATGTACTTGAGTATCCTTTTGAAGTAATAGTACTTAAAAACAATACACGACAGTAAACAAGACCATGGACAAACTACAAAGAGTAAATATCAAGCCTGGGTTTAAATGACTCTGAGAATATTGATCTTGTTTTTAATGGTTTTTACTCATTTAGACTTTTTTCCTGATCAAGAACACTTTGCTTGTTTGGTGACATTTCAGACGGTTCTACGATAATCTCACTAGAAATAAGAAAATAAAACTGTTAACGGAACAAGAACTATTTTCTGACCCCACTGGCAAAGAAATGAATCTCAAATAAAAACGAGTCAGAAACTTCTCAGAACAAGTGAAATAATCTGGTGAAAAAACCCAAATATTTCTTAACTCGTCCAAAATGCGTCTTATATCAAATTACTAATGCAGAGTTTTTTTTAATATTTACAAATCTGTAGATTTGTTAAATCAATGTTTCCATCTTTTCCTCGTCAGCCTCCGAGCTCAGACATGAATACTATACTTTTAAAAGATGAACTGTCAGATATGGAATACATGTAAAGAGGAAGACACGCACATCCCAAAAAAAACTTAAAAAGCGTGCCGGACCGAGAGAGAAAACAAAGAAACAAGAAAGATCCACACAGCTTGCTTAGCTCCCAAGTAGAAACAAATTCTGTAAGTGTAAATACTTTAAGCAGCTCGTGTGTCGATAAGTTTTAGACCAAATGCACTCATAGAACTGTTCCCTTAGATCAGGTTTGTATGTGGCCTTTCATTTTGGGACTCTTCGGTCTCCACTCTGAGGAGCTGAATGATGTGGGCTGTATGTTTTAAATCCACTCACCAGACGCAGTCGCCATCTTCAGTTCATCAGATTCAGTCAGAGAGTGAAGAATGCAGTCATGCAGGAGTCTGAAATCTCTGTCAACTCTGTAAATACAAGCAGAGTTAAAACATTTACTCAAGAATAACTTTACTTTGAAACACTTTTCAGTGTGTGTGCTCCCCGTTGTTTTACTGGATACTTTTGTAAATCTTTGCTGTGTTTTTGTGGAGGTTCAGTGGAGTTTTTTTACTGAGTCATGAAGGACCAACAAACAGCAGCTTCTGAGCTAAAGACATTTGAGACACATTTGTTTTTCTGAAGATTATAATGAAGTGTCTGTACTCTTACACTGTGTAAAAGTAACTCATTCCACAGTGAGGAAATCTTTAAGTGAATCTTCAAAGAAAAGATTCACTCTTCAGAAGAATTCCAAAGTAAAACACAAAAAACATTTATTTCTTATGTCAAGATGAAGCTTTACTCACTGTGGGACGAGTTTTTTTTTTACTCAATGTAAGAATACAGATACTTCATTATAATCTTATTTCAGAGTTTCAGAAGATTAAATTTGTCTCAAAGAAGCTGCTGTTTGTTGGTCCTTCATGACTCAGGAAACTTGCTCTGATTGTATTTACAGAGATGACAGATATCTTGCTATTTAAAATGTTTTCTAATTTGATTCTCCATCTCACCCCAGTCAGTCCCTTTGCTTTACACCAGAAAGACAAAGATCGAATATTACACGACCACTAATAGAATCTGAAGTGAGACAATTCCATTGCACCAAGTTCCTTTGGTCTTTGTAAAGAAGTTTTCTTAATCCTCTTTTTGTTCCAAATGAACTGGGAAATTAAACTGCCCTGTTTTGTAAAAAAAAAGTAAAAATAAAAAAAAGTTATGCATTGAAATAAAAATAAATAAAAATAAAAATAAATAAACATAGCTCAACTTTGAAAAGTTTTAGCCCAACAGTTAATGGTGTACAATTGTGGAATAAACTGGAAATGGAGTTGAAACGATGTCCAAATATCAACCTGTTCAAATATAAATACAAACAAAAGACTTTTGAAATATACAGAGAACAAGAAATGTGTTGCCACTAGGAGGCGCAGTAGGATCAATTATCTATAATCAAGGAAGAGTGTTGCTGCTTGGAACGGTTGTCATTCTATTGCTCAAATTTACAAATTGAGAATTAGGGTAGGCAAGTTATGAATCTGTTGAGAGGGACCCTCCCAACGGGCTCAAAACCTTGTCTTTTAATGCACCACTCAGCATAGGAACATCATCTACAAAATCAGCTGTTAGGGCAGCTGGGTGGGGGTTTGTTGAGGGGAGTTACTGCCCTCTTCAACTGGCCCGTTCTACACCCTGGCTTTTTAATGCACCTCACTATGCAGGGCTTACATCACACTTCACATATAACTCAATTAAACAAATATAATAATAATGATAATAAACCCGAATTAAATTATATTAAGGATGGTATTGACAACTGGGGAAGTAGCAAGATCTCAGAATATAATATGTATTAATGCACCTTTAATAATGATAATTAATGATAATTAAACCCAAATTAAATATATTGAGGATGGTAATGACAACTGGGAAGTAGCAAGATCTCAGAGTATAATATGTATGAAAACACCTTTATAACATAAAAGTAGCACATTCTTTTGTTCTTTATTTGCTGTTGTTTTTGTCTTATTCTTCATCATTTATTGTTACTTTGCCCTATGTTCCTTTGTTTATGATTTGCTACCTTGTAAATATTAAATGTAATGTTACTATTTTTATTTGGGGTGGGCGCTTATAAGCCTTTGGCTTCAGCCTACTCCCTTTGAGCAGGTTAACTGCTCAAACAAATAAATAAACTAAACTAAACTAAACTAAACATTTTTGGTAGAATATTCATTCTTACTATGTTAATTCTTCCTGCTACTGGAAGGTTCCCCCGTTTGTTCAAATTCAGTTTTTTTTTTTTTATTTTAATTTATTCATTTATTTGATAGGGACACGTGTGAACAATAAACATGTACCACACTACAACATTTATAGCCAAGGCTAATTTGCAATGTCCGTCCTAGAAGGGCTTTTCAAATGCACACACAGAGTACAGAAAATACATTACATTTATAGTAACATTACTTAATTCTGACATTACACAAAGGATGCGCATTTGAGCGCAAACTAAAATGACTGCACACTTGATCTCTTTTAAAATACGCTTTAGTTCATTTTTAAAAGCCTCCAGATCTAAGTCCTGTTTCAGCTCAGGAGACGTTCCAGAGTTTAGCTCCTGGACAGTAAAGGCCGACTGTCCGAAGGACTTTTTTCTAACGGGCACTTTCACATTTCCATTAGCAGCTCCTCATGTGATGGAGCCACTGATCGAAGTGGGACTATGAGCCATCTGAGAACATCAGGGGCTTGGTTGTGCAGACATTTATTCATTCATTTCAAGTTACAAAATTAATAACATTTTCAAAGTTTTGTTTGTTCCTACAATGTCGTGAAATTATGTTTATGTTGATCCCTGGTGTTCAGTTAAGAAACACTTCCCTAATCTCATGTTAGAGGCTCAACTGCTGAAAAATATTGTAAATTAATATTTTTCAAACTTTTTTCACATAATTATGTTAATCCACTTCTGTTCTGTTGTTGGAGGGTTTGTGAGTTGGGGTGGTTGTCCAAAACTAAGGCGCTTCACGCTCAGTTTTGGGGGCCAATCTGAGTGATTATAAATTTGATAAACAGATCAATGGCATTTTAAAATCTGTTTTTTATCATCTTCGTCTTTTATCCAGGGTTAAGCCTTTTTTATCTTTTAATCTTTTCAGCAAGTCGCTTTTATTTCAAGCCGTCTGGACTACTGCAACGCACTTTACTCGGGCATCAGCCAGAAAGCACTGTCTCGCTTGCAGTTAGTCCAGAACGCTGCGGCACGAGTTTAACAGGGACCAAAAAACGTGAACATATCACACCAATCCTCTTTGCACTGGCTCCCTGTTCATTTTACAATTGATTTTAAAATGTTATTGTTTGTTTATAAAGCTTTGAATGGACTGGCCCCTCAGTATATCACAGACCTCATCCAAATGTATCGGCCCTCCGCGCTTTGAGGTCTGAGGGCCAGTTCCAGCTCGTGGTTCCGAAGACGAACCGTAAAACCAGAGGGGACAGAGCGTTCTCCATTGTCGGCCCTAAGCTGTGGGACGCTCTGCCCCTCCACATCCGTACGGCCCCACCGCAGAGTGTTTTAAAGCTCGTCTTAAGACTCACTTTGTGTGGTCCCCTGTGTGTTTGTATCTATTTTATTTAGTTTTATTCTTATTTATAGTTTTTAATGTGTTTTTATTTATATTTATTATTATTTTTTAACTGTTTATTTCTATTTATTCTTTTATACTCATTTAGTGGTAGAGCTCATTTGTATTGTTTTAGTTTTATTGTTGTGGTTGCCATGTTCAGCACTTTGGAAACGTTTTGTTGTTTAAATGTGCTATATAAATAAAGTGGATTGGATTGAGTTTTGCCAAATGAAGTGTGGTCAGTGATTTTAACAACTGAACAAAATGATTGAAATCACATCATATGTGTGAATGGGAGACATTTTCTGTTTGTGAAAAATTGCAAAACACTTTGTCCAGTTTGCAGCTTCACCGCATAAAAAACTTAATACTTAGAAAAGTAATTTGGAAAACTTTTTAAGTTTTACTTCTCAAGATTATTTTCCATCTAAAATGAGCTCGTTACAATAAATTACAAATCAATTACAATGTTGATTTTTGCATTATATGAGAGGAGTGTGTTAGTGCATGTTTGAGAGGAGGCGAGCGCTTCACGCTCGTTTGTGCTCTCCGTGCACTTTGGGAGAGAATGTTCCGCTCACTCTGCACTCTATATGATTTCAAGAGTCCTTCACCAGCCCTGATGGTTTATATGCAGTATATCTAATGCAGATAACTAATTCACAACAGGGATCATAAATTCTACAAATCCACTATTATTCCACTTTATTTATTTGTGTGTTAGTATGCTGGCCAATATCCTCTTTCATTTCAACTGTTTTAGCTTTGTCTTTTTTCCCAACAGATTTAAAACTGTGAAACTGTGATTCAGAGAGACAACATGGCCACGTAAGTTTCATTAACATTCCTCTTATCAAGTGTCAGTAACTTGTTGTTTGTTTGTTTATTGTTGTGGAGCTAAGTATCTGAATGTGCAGGATCAGCTCAGAGTTGAGTTGTTAGAACTTATAGCTACAGGTGTTTTTAGGTTTTAGAGGATAAAGCTCTGTGTGTTCAGGGCAAAGATATTATACGAGACGCCTTGAATCCAAATCAGGCCTTTTCTCCTTCAGGAAAGAACTTCTGCAGCATGTTCTGTATGTCTGCCATGCTGTTAGATTTTACAATCATTTATGTAGCAACAATTACACAAATTAAAACATATATATGCAAACTGATACTAAATATGAGGTGGCTAGGGCATCTGTTCCGGAGCCTCCTGGTCGCCTCCCTCGGGAGATGCTCCAGGCATGTCCTATTGGGAGGAGGCCTCGTGGAAGGCCCAGGACACGCTGGTGGACTATGTCTCCGAGCTGGCCTGGTGTCGCCTCGGGGTCCCCCCAGAACAGCTGGAGGAGGTGTGGGTGGATCGGGAAGTCTGGGCATCTCTGCTGAGACTGCTGTTCCCGCGACCCGGCCCCGGATAAAGCGGAAGAAAATGGATGGATGGATACTAAATACTCTTTTGTATATGTTTATTGTATAAATAACCTCTGCATAAGTAGGTTTACTTTTAACATCTTTTTTCTGCTTTTACAGGTCATCTTCCCTTAAGAGATGCAGCAGCTTTGAATTTATACCACCTGACTGTGAGTTCATTTGGATAATATTTTCAGAACCTGTTTAAGTGATTGTCAAATGTTTGCAGTGAAATGCGTGTTAGGTTACTTAGTAATTTGCCCGTCTCATACTATTTATAATATTAAATGTTTCACAGACAATTAAATAGAATATAAACTCAAACAGTGTAGTAAATGTTATAAGAAGCATGATGGGATCCAATTTTCTAAACTCAGTATTGTACTTCTGTGGATTTTGTTTGCTGATTATTGTATTTTTATTAAGTTTTTTGCTTGCCTGTTTAAGTAGTAGTAGTTGGAATTATTTTGAGTGTATTATTGAGTGATTATTTACATTATTTACATTAACATTGTACCAAGTGCAGCATAAATAAAGTAACAAAGGTAACACAAAACTCAGTAGGCTGAAGCAAGAAAGCTTGTAAGTGCCTAACCCCCAATATTCAAAATGAATTGTACATTCCGGATACCGTGATACAAAACATCACACTTTACATTAACAATTCTGAATTACACAATTACAATGTGCACATGAACTTTAAACGTACGCAACTTTGCTAAAGAAAAACATTCATGTTTAACAAAAAGAAATCACGTAATGATTACAAGACTACCGAAAGTAAGAAGACAACATGAAGAAGAAATGTATGCAGTCTACCAATATGTATAAGCATTTTATTTTAATTTTATTTTACATTTGGTATTTTCTTTATTTTCTCTTTCCCTTTCCCCATTTCCAACAAAAACAATCATACTATAAACAGCACCAGTCACCAATTCTAGTATTGAACATTACTTAGTTATTATTAATATTACGTAATCAACACGAGCCATTTTATTGTAATTCCCATTTCCACCGTAAAAAATATTAGATTGTTTTTTTGTTTTTGTTGTTTGCCTGTTTAGTGAGGTGTCTTTAAAAAAGCCAGGTGTAATATGGCCAGAGGTAGAGGCAGTAGCCCCCACCAGCAATGCCCTCAGAAGTATAGAGATAGGTCTATAAATCCCTGAGGGTTTTGGTAAACTTTTCCATCACATGGAAGGAAACCAGATGTGATCATTGTTTGTTTACTATGTGAAAATAAATCAAAAATTAAATGAAGCAAAGCCTACAGGATGTTTTCCTGTAATTCACAGGCTGTAGCTAAATGAATAAGTCCAGTCTGCTCTCGACCCACACTCTGATCACTCTGGAGACTGAGCTCATACAAACCACCGTGCGCTGCTTTATGGAGAAGGACTTGTTTTTGGACAATGTTTGAATGAACAGAAGAGCCTGTGGTTCGGTCAGTGCTGTGGGAACATCCACTTGTCAGTCTCTTTAAACCTTCAGCGATAGTTTCAGAGTCTGAGAGTAAAACTCACACCTGTGGACTTCAGCGCTTTGTAGGGAAATACTTGTTTCCAGCCCACACCTGTCACTGCCTAAAGCTGCTCTCACGAGCCACTGCAGAGGGACAGAGAAATGTGCTTAAAGGGGAGACATCGTGGACTCTCAGAGCGGACTCTCCGCTCGTGGACTCTCAGAACAGGGAAAGTGTCTTTTGAACTTTTGCAGAATAATAATGAGTGATGAAAATACCACATTTTGCAATTAAAACCCTTAATTGGCATCAAAAGTGTATCCGCTCACTTGAGGTGTTTTTTGCTTTGTGCGCATAAGCGTTAATGCACATGTTGGAAGATGGAAACAGATTTTTCGCATGAAGTTTGACGTAGCAAATAAAAAGAACACGTGACTGTCGGTGTAGTCAACCTGTGGACAGGAGTGAAGAGGAAAGTAGAATCCATCTGTCGCAGGTCGTCTCTAATCCTACAATTAGGGTGACCAGATTTTCTGACTAAAAAAAACTGGGACACTATTTGGGTTTTAGTTAAATGGTCAACCAGGGAGCCATTTATTGACTGTTTATCCTGAGCTAAATGGTAAACCTGCTGGTTACTGTCTTAAGCCATGCACCAGTCAGCATTACTATGATAGACTTGATATTTTTTACTGGTTTCTAACTTGGTATGGCCCAAGACATGAATTCCAAGCAAACGCTTGTTTACTTTGTGGATCATATTTGGCCAAAAACTGGGACACTTGGGACAGCTCCTGTGTAACTGGGGACAAATGAATGGTTTTTGGAGGAATGTGTGGGGACAGGGACAGAGGAGGTCAAACTGGGACTGTCCGGTAAACTGGGAGGTCTGGTCACCCTACCTATATCCCAGAACAGGAGCTCAAACAACATTGTGTAAGCCGTTCACTCTAACAAGAGTGAACTGCAACTATGGACCAAGTAGCCAACAAAATTGCCCAGTGAGCAAGACGCCGATCCTCATTAGAAAAACATAGTGAACTCTGGATAGTTTATGCCATATTAATGGGATTAGAATGACCCGAGGTAAAAGTAAATATTACATCCTCGGAGTTTCTATTCCATGTGGAATCCTTGCTGAAGTATTTTAGGTCAATTTCCCCCGATTTTTCCTTTTAGGGTAATTCGAAACTCCTCAGTCTCAGTGATGCTAAGAAATGACATGTTGGAGTTTGGGAAAGTTTTTATCCCAGCGTAATGAAAGTTAAATTTGGACATCATGATTTAAAACATGTTTTTACCAATAATATTTATGTCTGCAATTTAAGCTGTAATAATATCATGCTACCAAAGCATTACTCCGACCTGAAATGCTGTCTTTATAGATTTCACTCACAAAGACCACAAACTAGTAAAAAGGGTTTATTGAACGAATAAACATATGAAAGACGTTTTGGGGCTTCGTGAGGGCAAGCTCCACCGGTGCTGAAGAACAGAAGAAAAATTAAATAAAGTTAGATGAGCAGTAGTATAAATAGGTCATTTTTTCCTGCATTTTTGTTTTTTTAATTAGCATATGCAAATGCTAATTAAACCGCGCCCCCCGCCACCGCATCCCTCTGCCCGCCCTTTGCCTGTCGTTTACTGCTCTAACGGTCGCCAGATGGGAGCCATTCGTACCTCCCTCCACCCTCCCTGTCAACCTCCGCTCTATTTAGTATAGAGGGAGCCATTGTCGCCCCCTCCTCACGCTAGCCCTACCTGTACTTTGCCACGACATGTCTGTGGCATGTCGGTGACTAGTATAGGTGAATTTCACAGTCTATAAGTAGCGTGTTCACAAGTCTTTTAAAAACAAATACACACGACCTGCCGAGACACAGACCTACGAGACATTTTTGGAGAGATAAGATGTCCGAAATAATGGTAAGAATGCCCCACATTTATTATCCTTTTTTGTGCTTTTACATTTGTTTAGAAACTATTCAAATTTCTTATTTTGTTTTTAAATCTATGCACATCGTAACGTCCTAAGCGTTTTGGGCAAATGCAATGTGTATTTAATATGCCGATAACTGCTCTACTACGGGTCAACACATTCTAAATATTTTGTTTTAATCTATGCACATCGTAACGTCCTAAGCGTTTGGGTAACGCTGCACGTCGTAACATCCTAAACGTTTGGGCAATTGGTGCTACGCAAATGTATTTAATATGCGATAACTGCTCTATACGGGTTCCAAAACATTCGTTACAAACAGTGCATTGCTTCCGGCGAAAAGATCCGCGATGTAGCATATCTGCTCTAAATAAATAAAACAGTCTCTTAAAGCTCGGAAATCCGCTGTTTTTGTTCCACAATAACCGGCGATCCTTCGCTATGCAAGCATGCGCGTGGTAATAAAAAGTTTTAACCCTAAGTCCTATATTAATTGTGTTTAAGGTAGCGGAACAGCAGAAGGACGCGGCGCGTTATGGAAAGGCGTTTCGCTTCTTAGCGAGAACCGCACGGCGTTCACGTTATTAACGGGTGAGAGATTTGTGGTTTTATAACATGGTTTTGGTTTTTAAAAACAAACAAAAAAAACGTTGATACACACCGTTCTGATACTAAACAACAACAAAAAGCATTACTGTTTCGAAGAGCCGGTGGTGTGCGTGCGCATTTTCGTATTGTCAGAACGGAACGTGAGGACGTAATTCTGTAGTCTTTTCGTCCTGCGTGACATCCGTTTTGAGAATCTTCGCAAAGACTACAGATTTACGACACATCCGTTTTTTGAGAATCTAATTCTGTTTAAACTACAGATTTAACGACACATCGTTTTTGAGAATCTTTACAAAAGATACAGATTTAC
>VHKM01001177.1:0-53560 GCA_007210695.1 Neogobius melanostomus
AGTCGCAACGAAGACCTTTATCCGCGACGCTTTAATATATTATATTATTATTATTACGTCTTTGATCTCAATTTTGACCCTGGACTAACGAAAAAACTCAATTTTATTTGACCAAAGTTCATGTTGGTGAAAAATAACTATTATATCCTCAGACAACAACCTTGAACAATGCCTCAGTGGCGCCCCCTCAAGCACGACCCCCATTCAAATGGAAGCATTGCATTTTTTTGGTTAAACCTATTCTTTTGATACATGATAGAGAATCAAGACAAACCTTAAAACATCATTATTACTCCGCCCTCTGACCAAACAGGAAGTCGCCATTGATTGAAAATTGTAGCCTGATTTTTTTCCTGATATTTTGTCTGTTCAAGTCACTCCAGGGTTTCGGACCAAATGAGATCCAACTTGTTGAGTTAGTTAGAGCGTAGAGCACCAAGTAATCAAGCTCTTTTGTTCGGATATCTCTCGACGTTTTGTCTTTACCGCTGTGCCAAAATTATCATGCTTTTTCCCCGCCTCTTGACGACAACTCAAACACCATGCAAATTCAATTCATCATATTTGATCACATAAGCCGCCTCTATGGATCACTGATTAAACCTGCGTAATTTGCATTTCACAAAAAATAGCGCCCCCTACTATACCTGCAAAAATTACACTTACACGAAAGTAAAACAAAAAATATGACCTGGATTCTCCATGTCACGCTGATCAAAAAATCTATTACAACATGCCTCATCTCGCTTAGTTTTGTATTCTTAGGCCCGAGCTAGTGACACGCAGTGTCCGCAGGACTAATAAAATCAAACGAAACAGAAAACGCAAGGAATTCAGCATAACCAAACTGAAACCCGATATGCAAGTAAAGAGCAGAAATCATGCTCCGCAGCCAATTTTGGTGGTAAACCACCGAGAGAAAATAATAAAAGCTGGGCTCAGGGCGCCCCTCAAAACAGGCAGTTTACATTGAGTCAATAGAACCCCGTCGCAAAAAAAATGTCATCGTACCAAAGTGACACTAGGCCAGGACATAGACCATTCAGACATGTAAAAAAAATATATTATGCCCCGCCCTAAAATGCCACAGGAATCCCATCTGGCCCAACCTCGAACCTTCAAAATCGTACCTCTTGAACTTCTGACCCTGATCGCCGAGTTTTCAATCAAAGCCTCAATTTTTGCCCAAAATGTCCCAGACCACTTGGCCTTTCAAAATCATCGTTTACATTTTGGAAATATTATGTGCTTGTCATGACAAAAGCCGCAACTCAGAGGCCTTTTCAACAAAAATCAAATGCTCATATCTTTCCAGACTTTGCCTCGATTGGATCGACCCAATCCGGCCGCTGCACATTCCCGAGGCACGCTTAACCATGTACAAACGTACCACTATCGCCCAAAAATACCACCTGGCCCCCTCAAAGGGTTTTTTCTTGAAAAATTCCAATAAAAAATCGCGATGGTATGCAGTTGTCAAAAAAATCATAACAGGCCTTCCCTCATGGGATCAACATATCAAAGAAGCCATCCACTCTGTATCACTTCTAACTCATTTACACATGTTGGTCACTGCATACTCGGCAGTTGACCAATTGAGCTGACAGTCACATGCACTTTAGTCAGAGCTTTTCGACAATGTAAATATGTCGGTCCAAGTTAACCACTCACCTTATTATGCCTAAGCAAAATGCACAACAGCACCATCTGCTGTTTATGCACTGGCACAAACACCCACCTTGTGGCTCCAATATGGCTGAAAGTGGCTTCTTAAGGGCATGGACCCACCCTTCCACCGTTCAAAATAGCCACAGTTCTTCCTCTCCAGCATGTTGCCTCTTCAGAGTTTCTCCTGAAAATCGCCATTTTCCCAAATTCCCCCTTTATAACAAAGCCACACTTTAGACTCATACGTAGTTTTACTACTTCTCTGTCACAAAAGAAAGCTAATTTGAACGTTTTTGCTCCATTTCAGCATTTGACGTACAATCACAGGAAGTTTCAGTTTGGGTTTCCTTCCGTCTCCTGTGCGTTCCTCCTACTAATGGGCCTGATCAAAATATTTTTACCCATCGAGGTTGACTGCAGTTGAAGCAGCCTCTCAAAACTTGTCTCCCAGGCGATTTTACTCTAATTATAAAATGATTCATAACGTGGGCTGAAATGCCTTCTACCGCTAATCAAACGCTCAGGCCAATGAAGTATAAGACTGCCTTGCCAAACTTGGTTTGGCCAGTGAGCGTACGCTGGCCTGAGTTAGATACAGGTTGCACGTGGGCAGACTGGGTTCAATCCTGTCTGAGAATTATGCCTCGTGCCCTGGGTGCAATTAGGTAACTTATAGCTTGTATCTTTTTCCTTGTCAAAATGAATTCGAGACATCTAAACTACACTTCCTATCTAAGATTAACATTTTCAGATATCTACATATCATTCTTGTCTTCTTTGGGTGGTCACCCACGACAAACCAGAGACTAAATCGGCCACAGCACAAAAGCTGCATATAATAGGCATCCTATAGGTAGAAATTCTCCCAGGCACTGCCTACCCTCCCCCAACCTGTGGAAACATACTGTGAACACCAGATGACGTGCGATTAGGTTTGTTGCTGTAGCACATTACCTATTGACTCCAATATAAATTAAACCAAACTGCAGAAAAAATGCAACTTTGCTTGTCTCTGTATTTTCTACTTTGAAAAAAGCATTCAATAGCAACAACACAGCTGAGTTTGCTTTGTCCATGACCAGCTTCATCTGAAACATCAGACACTGTTTGACTCTCGCACCTCGCTCTGAATATTATGCTCTCATATTAAGTAAAATTGTCCTGCCAAACTTGTCCTTTTTTAGCTCTGTTGTAGAGTCACGACTGTGGTCTGTGGGTTCCTAGTTTCAAATCCCGGTTTAGGTCAAAATTATTTTAAAGTATTAATTTTTTGTGTTTACCGTAATGTAACTTTACTCATTAAATTATTTTGCAATCCTCGGACTTAAACATTTAACTTGGAAAAAGCAGAAAAATACTTTATTGATGATGTAAATAGTTGTTAGCTGTAAATGATTAGGCAACTATTTTAAAATTGTTGCCTAATGACTAAAGTATTTTTGTAGAAAAAAATGTTAAATGTCAAACAACATAATCATTTAATATAAAGTTAGCATTACGGTAAAAAAAAAAACTACGTGAATAATGTGACCTAACCAGACTTGAACTAGGAACCCGCCGCATCACAGTCAGTGACTCTATTCAACAGAGCTAAACAAGGCATTTGCAAAAAGCCTTGTACCTTTAGAGAAGCTTTTAAAACACTGGAGAATATGTGCTTGGTCAGGTGGGAGTTAAGAGGTAAAAGCAAAAGATTTCAGTTGCTCGGGATTTTATTCACTTTAAATCGTTGACTAGGGCCTATGTGACTAAAATGCCAATTCCAACCCTGCAAAGAAAAAAAATGGACAAATAAAATATTTTTATATTCATAAACTGTGCTGATGTGGAGTTGGATCAAAAATGTCAAAAGCCATACTTAACCTGTCCTCCTGCACCAGAGACTAGCGCCTTATCATTGAGCCTATAATCCCACCGAGAGTGGCCGGTCTGTCTAAAATTTGCGGCCAAAATGAGGTACCCAGCAACACCACTGCTGGATATTCACGTTTTTACAAAAAACATTGGAGGCAGTAGGCTATATTGAAAGCAGAAGGGGTTTCAGCTTGCTTCGGATTAATTCACTTGGATCGTTTGCTTAGCCTTATGTGCTAAATGCCAACGTTCCTAACCCTGCTCCACAATGCCACCTGTGGTGTTTGCTCATTGCAGCGTCACTGGGAAAAATAAATAATTATTTTTATAGATACCTGACAGTTACGCTTGTGTTAACTACTGTATATCTGGAACAGCATCCCAGGCTCCTGCTGCGAGCCCAGTTAAAGCCTTTCACAGAATGCGCAACGCTGCATCTTTATTAATTCATTATTTAATATTCAGCCCAAAGCACCGCAAACTGAAGCCTGGGCCACCGGGAAACGTCTCCACTCTCCCAATTACCCAGCACGCCATTGCCCTCGCTCTCTGCTAGGCTCCTTGCTCATAAACCGCTTCCTCTCGCTAAAAAGAAACAATGGCGAAAACTTGACGGGGCAAGAGTAGCGGGCGCAAGAGTGAGACCGGGTTGGGTCTAAGGCCGAGCGAGAGCAGGTTGGGCGAGAGCAAAGCGGGGGCGGTCGCAAGGGGGGGGGCTTGCAAAGGGGCGCGGGGTCGCAAGGGGGCGGGGTCGCAAAGGGCGAGGCCGTTATCGCCTCGAGCGGCTTTAATTATTATTACAATTATTATTACGTCTTGATCTCAATTTTACCCCTGAAACGTTTAACGAAAACTCAATTTATTGACCAAAGTTCATGGTGGGTGAAAAATAACTATTTTGATATCTCAAGACAAACACCTTGAACCAATGCCTCAGTGCGCCCCCTCCAAGCACGGACCCCCATTCCAAATGAAAGCATGCATTTTTTAGTTCTAAACCTATTTCTTTTCAGGTACATGAAGAGGACATTCAAAGAACAAACCTAAAACATCATATAGCTCCGCCCTCTGACAACAGAATTCGGCCATATGGATTGAAAATGTAGCCTGATTTTTCACCCTGATATTTGTCAAGTCACCTCCCAGGTTTCGGACCAAAGAGATCCCAACTTTGGTGAGTGAATCTAGAGTCGTTATGAGCGACAATAATCAAGCTCTTTTGTTCGGAAATCTCTCACGGTTTGTCTTACCGGCAGGCCAAATTTTCATGCTTTTTCCCCGCCTCTTTGACGACAACTCAAAAGCCATGCAAATTCAATTGCATCATATTTGACACATAAGCCGCTCTATGGATCTACTGATTACCTGGATATTGTGCCAATTTTCACAAAAATAAGGCCCCTACTATACCTGCAAAAATTCACTACACGAAATGAAAACAAAAAATTATGACTGAATTCTCCATGTCACCTGATCAAAAAAATCTTATATACAAACATCCTCTATCTCGCTTGTTTTTGTATCAGGCCCGAGCTAGTGACACCGTGTCCCGGCGGGGACTTAATTAAATCAATACGAAACAGAAAACGCAAGAATTCACTAGCAAACGGAACCGAAGCCAAGTAACAGGGATCAGAAATTAGTGCCCGGGAGCTCGGAATTTTGGGTCGTCGCGTAGAGAAAAATTAAAGCTGGCTCAGTGCCCCCCTTCAAGACAGGCAGTTTAACAGAGTCAATGAGACCAACCGGCGCAAAAAAATGTTCATCGTACAAAAGTTGAACACTGGCCAGGGACATAACCATGTCCAGACATGTAAAAAATATTTATGCCCCGCCCTAAATGCCACAGGAATCGGCCAATCTGCCCGAACCTCGAACCTTCAAAATCGTACCTCTTGAACTTCTGACCCTGATCGCCCGAGTTTTCAATCAAGAGCCCTCAATTTGCCCAAAATGTCCCAGACCATTGGCTTTAAAATCACGTTACATTGGAAATATATTGGCGTTCATTGACAAGCCCGCAACTCAGAGGCCATTTTCAACAAAAATCAAGAGTCTCATATCTTTCAAGACTTTGTCGGAATTGGATCGGACCCAATCCGGCGCGCGTTGCACATTCCCGAGCTGCACCTAACCATGTACAACGTAGCCACTACGCCAAAAAGATGACCCACTGGCGCCCCTCAAGTTTTTCTTGAAAATCCAATAAAAAACGGGATGTTGAGTGTCAAAAAAAATCATACAGCCTTCCCTGTCTAATTGGGATCAACAATCAAAGAAGCATCACTCTGTTGATCACTTCTAACTATTTACACATGTTGGTCACTGCATACTCGCATTGACCAATGAGCCTGACAGTCACATGCGCTGTTAGTCAGAGCTTTTGACAATGTATAATATGTCGGGTCATTAACCACTCCAGCTTATTAATGCCTAAGCAAAATGCACAACAGCACCATTCTGCTGCTAGCCTGAGCCACAACACGCCACCTGTGCCAAGATGCCTTGAAAGTGCTATTCTAAAGTGGCATGTGACCCACCTTCCACCCGTCAAAATAGCCCACAGTTTCTTCTTCTGCCAGCATGGTTGGCCTCTGTCAAGTTTCTCCCTGAAAATCGTCCATTTCCCCAAATCCCTTTATTAACAAAAGCACACTTGTTAGACTCATACGTAGTTACTACTTCTCTGTCACAGAAAGAAGCCTTTAATTGAACGTTTTTGCTCCAATATCAGCATTTTGACCTGTACAATCACAGAAGTTCAGTTTGGCTGTTTCTGTCCGTCTCCCTGTCGTTCCTCCTACTAGGAGGCCTATCAAAAAATATTGTTTTACCCATCGAGTTGCTGCAGGCTGAAGCAGCCTCTTCAAATTACTTGTCTCCCAGGCGATTTTACTCTAATTATAAAATGATTGAATAATCGTGCTGAACTGCTCTACCGGCGAATCAACGCTCAGGCAATGAAGTTAAAGACTGCCTGCAAACTTGGTTTGGCCAGTGAGGGTACGCTGGCCTGATGGTTAGAGTTACAGGTTGGCACGTGGAGACTGGGTTCGAATCCTGTCTGAGGAATTTTGCCTCAGTGCCCTGGTGTGCAATTAGGTAACGTTATCAGCTTGTTATCTTTTTTCCTTGTCAAAATGAATTTCGAGACATCTAAAACTACATTCTTCCTATCTAAGATTAACATTTCAGATATCTAACATATCATTCTTGTCTTCTTTGGTGGTCACCACACGGACAACCAGAGACTAAAATCCGGCCACAGCACAAAAGGCTGCATGATAATAGGCTATTCCTATAGGTATGTAAATTCTCCCAGCACTGCCCTACCCCACCCCAACCTGTGAACATACTGTGAACACCAGTGACGTGCGGTGAGGTTTGTTGCTGGTGAGGCACATCCTATTGACTCCAATATAAAGTAAACCAAACTGCAGGAAAAAATGCAACTTGCTGTCTCTGGTATTTTCTTACTTTGAAAAAGCATTCAATAGCAACACACAGCTGAGTGTTTTGCTTTGTCCCAGTGACCAGCTCATTCTGAACATCAGACACTTGTTTGGACTCTGCGCACACTCGCTCTGATATATGCTCTCATATAAGTAAAATGTCCTGCAAACTTGTCCTTGTTTAGCTCTGTTGGTAGAGTCACTGACTGTGGTGCGGTGGGTTCCTAGTTCAAATCCCGGTTAGGTCAACATTATTTAAAGTATTTATTATTTTGTTTACCGTAATGCTAACTTAATCATTAAATTATTTTGCATCTCTGACTTTTAATACATTTGGAACTTTGGAAAGCAGAAATACTTTATTGTGATGTAATATGTTGTTAGCTTGTAAATGAGTCTAGCAACTATTTTAAATGTGTTGGCCTAATTACTAAGTATTTTGTAGAAAAAATGTAAATGTCAACAACATGTAATCATTTAATGATTAAAGTTAGCATTACGGTAAAAAATAAAAACTTACGAATAATGTTGACCTAACCAGGATTTGAACTAGGAACCCGCCGCATCACAGTCAGTGACTCTATCAACAGAGCTAAACAGGACAGTTTGCAAAAATGCTTGTACCTTTTAGTAGAAGCTTTTAACACTGGAGAATATGTGCTTGGTTCAGGTGGAGTTAAGAGGTTAAAAGCAAAAGATTTTCAGTTGCTTCGGGATTTTATTCACTTTTAAATCGTTTGACTAGGCCTATGGTGCTAAATGCCAATGTTCCTAACCCTGCAAAGATAAAAAAGTGGACAAATAAATATTTTTATATTCATAACTTGGTGCTGATTGTGGAGTTGGATCAAAAGTGTCAAGCCATACTTAAACCTGGGTCCTCCTGCACCAGAGACTAGCGCCTTATCATTGAGCTATAATCCCACCGAAGAGTTGGCCGGTCTTTTCTAAATTTGCGGGCCAAAATGAGGTCCCAGCACACCACTGCGTGATAGTTCACGTTTTTACAATAAACTATGTTTGGAGCAGGGTAGGCTATATTTAAAGCAGAAGGTTTTCAGCTTGCTTCGGGATTTAATTCACTTGTGAATCGTTTGCTTACGCCTATGGTGCTAAATGCCAACGTTCCTAACCCTGCTCACAAGTGCCACCTGGTGGTTGTTTGGGTCATTGCAGCGTCACTGGGGGGAAATAAATAATTATTTTTTATAGATTTACCTGACAGTTACGCTTGTGTTACTTACTGTATATCTGGAACAGCATCCCAGGCTCCTGCTGCAGCCCAGTTAAAGCCTTTCCACCAGGAATGGCGCAACTGTGCATCTTTTATTAATTCATTATTTAATTATTTCAGCCCAAAGGCACCGCAACTGAGCTGGGCCCACCGGGAAACGTCTCCACTCTCCCAATTACCCAGCACGCCATTGCCCTCCTCTCTGCTGTAGGCTCCTTGCTCATGATAAACCTGCTTCCTCTCGCTAAAAAAACATGCGAAAAACTTGACGGGGCAAGAGTTAGCGGGCGCAAGAGTGAGACCGGGTTGGGTCTAAAGCCGAGGCGAGAGCAGGTTTGGGCGAGAGCAAGCGGGGGCGGTCGCAAGGGGGGGGGGCTTTTGCAAGGGGGCGCGGTCGCAAGGGGGGGCGGTCGCAAGGGCGAGGGCCTTTATCGCCGCGAGCGGCTTTAATTATTATTATTATTATTATTATTACGTCTTTGATCTCAATTTTGACCCCCTGAACGTTAACGAAAACTCAATTTTATTTGACCAAAGGTTCATGGTTGGTGAAAAATTAACTATTTTGATATCCTCAAGACAACACCTTGAACAATGCCTCAGTGGCGCCCCCTCAAGCACGACCCCCATTCAAATGGAAGCATGCATTTTTGGTCTAAACCTATTTCTTTTGGTACAGTGATAGAGGACATCAAGACAAACCTAAAACATCATTATAGCTCCGCCCTCTGACAAACAGGAAGTCGGCCATATTGGATTGAAATTGTAGCCTGATTTTTTTCACCTGATATTTTGTCAAGTCACTCCCAGGGTTTCGGACCAAATGAGATCCAACTTGGTGAGTGTAATCTAGAGGCGTAGAGCGACAATAATCAAGCTCTTTTGTTCGGATATCTCTCACGGTTTGTCTGTACCGCTGTGCCAAATATCATGCTTTTTCCCCGCCTCTTTGACGACAACTCAAAAGGCCATGCAAATTCCAATTGCACTCATATTTGGATCACATAAGCCGCTCTATGGATCGTACTGATTAACCTGGATAATTGTGCAATTTTCACAAAAATAGCGCCCCCTACCTATACCTGCAAAATTACACTTACACGAAAGTGAAAACAAAAATTATGACCTGATTCTCCATGTCACGCTGATCAAAAAAGTCTATTACAACATGCCTCTATCTCGCTTAGTTTTTGTATTCTTAGGCCCGAGCTAGTGACACGCAGTGTCCCGCGAGGGACTAATTAAAATCAATAACGGAAACAGAAAACGCAAGAATTCACATAGCAAACGTGAACCGATATGCAAGTAACAGGGATCAGAAATTAGTGCTCCGGGAGCTCGAATTTTGGGTGGCGTCCGCGAGAGAAAATAATAAAAGCTGGCTCAGTGGCGCCCCCTCAAACAGGCAGTTTACATTGAGTCAATGAGACCCCGGTCGCAAAAAATGTCATCGTACAAAGGTGACACTGGCCAGGGACATAGACCATGTCAGGACATGTAAAAAATATATTATGGCCCCGCCCTAAATGCCACAGGAAGTCGGCCATCTTGGCCCGAACCTCGAACCTTCAAAATCGTACCTCTTGAACTTCTGACCCTGATCGCCGAGTTTTCAATCAAGAGCCTCAATTTTTGCCCAAAATGTCCCAGACCCATGTGGCTTTCAAAATCATCGTTTACATTTTGGAAATATTATTGGGCGTGGTCATGACAAGCCCGCAACTCAGAGGCCATTTTCAACAAAATTCAAAGTCTCATATCTTTCACAGACTTTGTCGGATTGGATCGGACCCAATCCGGCGCGCGTGCACATTCCCGAGCTGCACCTAACCATGTACAAACGTAGCCACTATCGCCAAAAATGACCCACTGGCGCCCCCTCAAAGGTTTTTCTTGAAAAATTCCAATAAAAAAATCGGGATGGTATGGAGTTGTCAAAAAAAAATCATACAGGCCTTCCCTGTCATGGGGATCAACATATCAAGAAGCATCACTCTGTTGATCACTTCTAACTCATTTACACATGTTGGTCACTGCATACTCGGCAGTGACCAATGAGCCTGACAGTCACATGCGCTTTAGTCAGAGCTTTTCGACAATGTATAATATGTCGGGGTCAAGTTAACCACTCCACTTATTATGCCTAAGCAAAATGGCACAACAGCACCATCTGCTGGCTTATGCCTGAGCACAACAGCGCCACCTTGTGGCTCAAGATGGCTTGAAAGTGGCTTCTAAGTGGCATGTGACCCACCCTTCCACCGTCAAAATAGCCACAGTTCTTCTTCTGCCAGCATGTTGGCCTCTGTCAGAGTTTCTCCTGAAAATCGTCCATTTTCCCCAATTCCCCCTTTATTAACAAAAGCCACACTTTTAGACTCATACGTAGTTTTACTACTTCTCTGTCACAGAAAGAAGCTTTAATTTGAACGTTTTTTGCTCCAATTTCAGCATTTTTGGACTGTACAATCACAGGAAGTTCAGTTTGGCTGTTTCCTGTCCGTCTCCCTGTGCGTTCCTCCTACTAGATGGGCCTGATCAAATATTGTTTTACCCATCGAGGTTGCTGCATGGCTGAAGCAGCCTCTCAAATATTGTCTACCAGGCGATTTTCCTCTAATTATAAAATGATTCAATTAATCGTGGCTGAACTGCTCTGCCGGCGAATTAAACGCTCAGGCCAATGAGGTATAAGACTGCCTGCAAACTTTGTTTGGCTAGTGAGGGTACGCTGGCCTGATGGTTAGAGTTACAGGTTGGCACGTGGGAGACTGGGGTTCGAATCCTGTCTGAGGAATTTTGCCTCAGTGCCCTGGTGTGCAATTAGGTAACGTTATCAGCTTGTTATCTTTTTCCTTGTCAAAATGAATTTCGAGACATCTAAAACTACATTCTTCCTATCTAAGATTAACATTACAGATATCTAACATATCATTCTTGTCTCTTGGTGTCACCACACGGACAACCAGAGACTAAAATCCGGCCACAGCACAAAAGGCTGCATGATAATAGGCTATTCCTATAGGTATGTAAATTCTCCCAGCACTGCCCTACCCTCACCCCAACCTGTGAACATACTCTGAACACCAGTGACGTGCGGTGAGGTTTGTTGCTGGTGAGGCACATCCTATTGACTCCAATATAAAGTAAACCAAACTGCAGGAAAAATGCAACTTGCTGTCTCTGTATTCTCTTACTTTGAAAAAGCATTCAATAGCAACACACAGCTGAGTGTTTTGCTTGTCCCAGTGACCAGCTCATTCTGAACATCAGACACTTGTTTGGACTCTGTGCACACTCACCTCTGATATATGCTCTCATATAAGTAAAATGTCCTGCAAACTTGTCCTTGTTTAGCTCTGTTGGTAGAGTCACTGACTGTGGTGCGGTGGTTCCTAGTTCAAATCCCGTAGGTCAACATTATTTGAAAGTATTTATTATTTTGTTTACCGTAATGCTAACTTTAATCATTAAATTATTTTGCATCTCTGGACTTTTAATACATTTGGAACTTTGGAAAAGCAGAAATACTTATTGATGATGTAATATGTTGTTAGCTTGTAAATGAGTCTAGCAACTATTTTAAATGTGTTGGCCTAATTACTAAGTATTTTTGTAGAAAAAATGTAATGTCAACAACATGTAATCATTTAATGATTAAAGTTAGCATTACGGTAAAAAATAAAAACTTACAAATAATGTTGACCTAACCAGGATTTGAACTAGGAACCCGCCGCATCACAGTCAGTGACTCTATCAACAGAGCTAAACAGGACAGTTTGCAAAAATGCTTGTACCTTTTAGTAGAAGCTTTAACACTGGAGAAACTGTGCTCGGTTCAGGTGGGAGTTAAGAGGTTAAAAGCAGAAGATTTTCAGTTGCTTCGGGATTTTATTCACTTTTAAATCGTTTGATTAGGCCTATGGTGCTAAATGCCAATGTTCCTAACCCTGCAAAGATAAAAAAGTGGACAAATAAATATTTTATATTCATCACTTGGTGCTGATTGTGGAGTTGGATCAAAAGTGTCAAAGCCATACTTGAACCTGGGTCCTCCTGCACCAGAGACTAGCGCCTTATCATTGAGCTATAATCCCACCGAAGAGTTGGCCGTCTTTTCTAAATTTGCGGGCCAAATGAGGTCCCAGCACACCACTGCGTGATAGTTTCACGTTTTTACAATAAACTATGTTTGGAGCAGGGTAGGCTATATTAAAAGCAGAAGGTTTTCAGCTTGCTTCGGGATTTAATTCACTTCTGAATCGTTTGCTTACGCCTATGGTGCTAAATGCCAACGTTCCTAACCCTGCTCACAAGTGCCACCTGGTGGTTGTTTGGGTCATTGCAGCGTCACTGGGGGAAAATAAATAATTATTTTATAGATTTACCTGACAGTTACGCTTGTGTACTTACTGTATATCTGGAACAGCATCCCAGGCTCCTGCTGCAGCCCAGTTAAAGCCTTTCCACCAGGAATGGCGCAACTGTGCATCTGTTATTAATTCATTATTTAATTATTTCAGCCCAAAGGCACCGCAACTGAGCTGGGCCCACCGGGAAACGTCTCCACTCTCCCAATTACCCAGCACGCCATTGCCCTTCTCTCTGCTGTAGGCTCCTTGCTCATGATAAACCTGCTTCCTCTCGCTAAAAAAAACATGCGAAAAACTTGACGGGGCAAGAGTTAGCGGGCGCAAGAGTGAGACCGGGTTGGGTCTAAGGCCGAGGCGAGAGCAGGTTTGGGCGAGAGCAAGCGGGGGCGGTCGCAAGGGGGGGGGGCTTTCGCAAGGGGGCGCGGTCGCAAGGGGGGCGGTCGCAAGGGCGAGGGCCTTTATCGCCGCGAGCGGCTTTAATTATTATTATTATTATAGCATTTTTTCCCTGATTTTTTGGGAATTCAGCGATTCCGGTTCTTCCGCAATTGGCCGATCTTCGGCCGATTTTTCCCATTGACTTATAATGGGGCTTTCGCAAATTGATGGTTTTCAGCATTTTTTTTTCCACATTTTCAGCAATTTCTGCAGTTTGTGCATGTTCAGTTTCCGCAACTTGTCAGTTTTCAGAAAAATTCTGCTTTCTGCAGTTTTCCAGTTTTTTCTACGGGCTTGGGAATTCTGCCATTCATTTGTATTGAGAATTCTGCCATTCATTTTAATAGGCCCATGCATTTTAATAGGACTTCAGGTACATTCAGGCCTTTCAGCCATTTCTACAGCTAAAGCCATTTCAGCAGTTTCAAGGACTCCAGGAGTTTCAAGGATTTCAGGATTTCAAGGTTCAACAGTTTTAAGGATTTCAGGAGTTTCAAGGATTTCAGGAGATTCAAGGACTTCAGCAGTTGAAACCAAGGACTTCAGCAGTTTCAAGGACAGTCAATCTCCATGGCGTCAGCCATGGAGATTGACCTTCAGCAGTTTCAATGTTTCAACAATTTCAAGGACATACGGATTTCAGGAATTTCAAGGATTTCAGGAATTTCAAGGATTTCAGGGATTTCATGGATTTCAGCAGTTTCAAGGTTTCAACAGTTTCAAGGATTTCAGGAGCTTCAAGTACTATGCAATTTCAACAGTTTGTACAGTTTCTGCAACAAATAGCTATTGTTTGCAATTACAACACAATTATGCAACTAAATAAGGATTTTCACAATGAAAGCTATACAATACAACTTTTTATGGAATTTCGCATGTAAAGCAGTATAATGCAACTTAATAGGGATTTTTACATGTAAAACAGTATAATGCAACTCAATAGGGATTTTTACATGTAAAGCAGTATAATGCAACTTAATAGGATTTTCACATGTAAAGCAGTATAATACAACTAAATGGGGATTTTCACAATAAAAGCACTATAATACAACAACTAAATGGGGATTTTCAACCGTTCAAGGACATTTTGAAGGACTTCAGCAGTTTCAAGGACAGGAACAAAGACCCAGACCAGGACCCGAACCAAGACCAAAACCCGAACCCAGACCGAGACTCGGACCAAGACCGAGACTCGGACCAAGACCCAGACCGGGACCCAGACCAAGACCCGAACCAAGACCCAGACCAAGATCCGAACCAAGACCCGAACCAAGACCAAGACCAAGATCCGAACCAAGACCCGAACCAAGACCCAGACCCAGATCCGAACCAAGACCCAGACCAAGACCCGAACCAAGACCCAGACCCAGACCAAGATCCGAACCAAGACCCGAACCAAGACCCAGACCAAGACCCAAACCAAGACCCAGACCAAGATCCGAACCAAGACCCAGACCAAGACCAAGACCCGAACCAAGACCCAGACCAAGATCCAAACATAGTTACCAGAACTAAAACACTATCAAGGCAAACCACAAAAGCCAGCCAAGACCCAGACCCAAACCCAGGCCCGAGCCAAGACCCAGACCAGGTTGCCATACTTACCAGAACCAAAAATATATCAAGGCGAACCACAAAAGCCAAACCAAGACCCAGACCAAGACCCAGGCCAACATCCAGACCAAGTCTCAGACCAGTACCAGACCAAGTCGCAGACCAGGTTACTATAGTTACCGGAACCAAAATCAGATCAAGACGGATCACAAAAGGTGGGCCAAGTCCAGTTCAAGACCCGAACCCAGACCAAGACCCAGAGCCAAACCAAGACCAGACCAATTTGCCATAGTTACCAGAACCAAAAGCAGATCAAGGCCAAACCACAGAAGCTGGGCTAAATCCAAACCAGGCTCCCATAGTATCCGGAACCAAAATCAGATCAAGGGGAACCACAGAAGCCAGGCCAAATCCAGACTAGGTTGCCATAGTTACCGGAACCAAAATCAGATCCAGGTAAATCACACAAGGTAGGCCAAGTCCAGGCCAGATTTCCATAGTTACCAGAACAAAAACCATATCCAGGTAAACCTGAGAAGCCAGGCCAAGTCTTGCCCAGGTTCCCATAGTTACCGGATCATTTCAGTGGTGTGGGAAATTTCAACAGTTTTAAAGACACTTTCAAGGATTTCAGGAGTTTCAAGGACTACAGGAGTTTCAAGGACTTCAGGAGTTTCAAGTATTTCAGAAGTTTCAATTATTTCAGTAGTTTTGAGAATTTCAAAAGTGTCAAGGATTTTAGGAATGTCAAGGTTTCACAGTTTCAAGGATTTCAGGAGTTTCAAGGTGTCAACAGTTTCAAAGATTTCAGTAGATTCAAGGTTTCAATCGTTTCAGGGATTTCAGGACTTTCAAGGTTTCAACAGTTTCAAGGATTTCAGGAGTTTTAAAGACTTCAGGAGTTTCAAAGCTTTTTCAAGTATTTTAAACGTTTCAAGGCAATCGCAATGGCTTCAGCCATTGCAACATTTCTAGTTTATATTAACTTTATTTATCTGTTTTAGTTCTATACAATTATTTCTTTAGTTTCACTCTTTTTAATTTTTTTATTTATTTATTTTATTTATTTTATTTTAATCTTGTGCTATTCCAAACTTTTAGCCGAGTGTTAGCTGTTTTAATTTATCTTTTATTTTTATGTTCTCCCAGTGTTTCCTCTGAGGGAGCCCTCTGCTCCGGGAGTGCTGGTTGGCTGTGGCCGTGCGGGCGCTCTCCTGTGGGTGCTTGGATGGAGGTTGGACGTCTATCCTACACCTCCTCCGGGCGCCCTGTGTTGGTGCTCTGTGGCTGTGGCCGATGGGCTGCTCCCGGTGCAGACGGCTCCTTGGATGGTGTTTCCTCTTTTGGTTCATAAGCACTCAGCCTTATGTCCCCACTTTATGTCCATTTTTACTTAAGACTTTTAACAACTGGGCTGTCTGTATGTATATTTGTCTGTGTGTCTGTGTGTGCGGGTGGGTAGGGGAGGTGGGGTGGTTGTTATTTATGCATATTTGCTGGTGGGGACTATTTTAATGATTTTTTAAGCACTGTAAAGCACTTTGTGTTACATCTTGTATGAAAAGCGCTTCATAAATAAAGTTTGATTTGATTTGATTTTAATGACTCAGCTGGAACTGATCATGTTAACAGTCGATGGTGAACTAAATGTTGACCGTACAAATGATGAATTGTGAACTAATTGTACCCCTTTTACTGAGAAACAGAATATACTTTATTGAACTTAATATATAGTAAACAAAACTTGTATTTTTGCTGAGCATGGACTCTGCCTGTGTCAATCATAAACAAACATGCGTGCCTTAAGGTCCGGAGCCTTCTCTCCGGTGGCGTTGTCAATATGTAATGTTATTATTTTTGGCTGTAATATGTTATTGGCCAATTGCTAAACCGCTCGTCTTGCTACATTAAGAATGGGAATAAAAGTTAATAAAAAAAGGGGGGGATTGTAGGGTAGAAGGCAAAACAGCGGAGGTCCAGAACTGGCCACGTCACGAGCGTTGGGTCACTGATCCGAGCGTATTCTTGGCCCGCTCCCACCGTATCCTCCCCTAGGGCACACAGCAGAGACCGGGAAATAGTTCCCTACATGGAGCACCACTACGATGTCGGGTACTCATGGCGAGGGCAGGGTTTCCCCTGCCGCTGCGTGTTTTCGGCGCGTGGTGTTGTGTCGTTGGCCCCGTCGGGGTCAGCTCCGTTCCTTTCAGCCCGTCGGTTCCTCCTATGGCGCTCCTTCCACCTGGACGCCTACCGGACAACACACAGGCCAGCAAAAGCGCACACACAAGAAATGCCCAGAGCCCAAGGCTCTCACTTTTGAAGCACCACTACAACTTCAGCCTACTCACAGAGAGTAGCTACACGCTGCGTGTATTCCACCTCGCGGTGCTTCACCCATCGCCTGTCTGCCTCCTTCTGCCCACGCGGCCGATTGCCCTTTAGATGCTGCCGTCACACGCCCGTACCATCCTGCCTTCGTCCTCTGCGGTCGACCATACCAGTGACGTGTGGTCAGGGGAGGCAGGTGAGGCCAGGCCTCACCAGTCATCATGGAAAAAAACAAAAATTTAAAAAATACAATAAACTTTATAAAAACAAGTCCCTTCTCTTAAGATGATAGGGATTTCCAATTTAATCAATCTCTTGGTTAAAAAATGCCCAAATGTTTTATCAGTTGTCGATATCATGTAAAGAGGGTGGAGGTGTGGCGAGCCTCCAGCGTCCCGTACATACTTGAGCTCGGCTTATTCCCTCAGCGCTCTCTCCCATTCGGGGCTTTTCTCGCCCCCTAAAAGTAAAATACAATTGTAAATGGGTTTTTGTTGGGCGCGTTGGTTTTCTATCACCTTCATAAGAATCAGGAATAAGAACAACTTGTTTAACCTGATCATTTGACTTTAAATCTCGTTTTGATAGTCCCGAAGTGAGGCTCGCCTCCAATGCACTGCCCTGATGATATGAGGGGGGTGCTGAGTCAGCGCTACACATTTCTACAAAACATGTGGACTACAAGTGAAACCAGTCTGTCTTATTATTCTGCACGGTTTATTAGAGGCAATTTAAACGTAAAAGAGTAAGTAAAAGGGAAAACTGATTAGGCTGACATTTTATGGATGAAATACTGTAGACGAGTCTTCATGCTGGAAATGTCGCCACTATCACGTACCGCCCGTGTGGAGCATCAGGATTGTCATTAACTGTCACTTGGAGGGGTGGGGTACGAGTCCTGGTCAAGTCCACTATGTTGTCTTTTAATTTTATTTGCAATATCGTGAGAATGTATTTTATGTTTAAATGTGTTGCTATTGAATGCTATACCAGAGACGGAAAGTTGCATTTTTTTCCTGCAGTTTTATTTACTTATTATTTATTGGTTTACTTATGTATATTCACATTGTATTTCTGCTTCTATTTCATATGTTGCTTCAGCCCTTTAGGCTTTCGCTGATGCATAGTCTCTCGGAAGCTCCGTTTCCCGCCTGAGAAGATCAAACGATCTACCGCTCCAATCACCGTCAGAGCCTAGCACAGCCCTAGTCCTATAAAAGGGGGCCTAGCCCACTGCTCTTCTCCTTTTTCTCTCAGCTCTTACGCTCTTGAGAAGAATTTATCTACAATCAAGATTGAAGACGGACAAGACTCACCGCAGAAGATTGCCGCTTGAAGATTTCGTCACCCTCCGGTGTCAAGCGGTTCTGCGGTCCCTGACCGGCATCCTCCACCGCACAGACGAGGACTTTTCCCCACGCGTTCACGCTCCCAGGGGAGATGCGCGAACGCCGCCGAGGCCTTCAGAAGCAGACCTCTTGGTTTGGGGCGGACGGAACTTGGCAACTTCCGATACAGGTCCCTGGTGCCCGGGCCCGGTCCCGCGCCCAGGTGGACCTTCCTCGCTTCAGGTCCCAGCCTGCATTAGCCCGCTGACTAAACGCCAGGTGCGAATGGTCATCCTCTCTGCTAACATCCAGTGTAGGATTGGCTGAGTGCTGTGGCGTTGCAGGACGGGATCGGGGCTTCCCTTGCCGTCCTCTCCTCCTGGGACTAGCGTGGAGTCATCTTTTCCCTCTGAGCGGGACAAAGTTGACGCTGACCATGCTGAGCTTGCGTCTATGCTATCGATGCTAACGCAGCTCGAGCAGCACTAGCCTGTCGTCATTTGCGGGTAGGCTATCGATACTCAGGGGAACGGAGAAGCGTCCTCCCCTGATCCTTTCGCTTTCCGCCTCCTCACTCTTCGGTCCTGGTTTATGAAGTCCATCACTGAGTCCTGCCCTGCTGGATCTGCACCTGCGGCCGCAGCGTCATACACCCGCTGTATGAGTGTCAGTGCAGAGAGTTCCGAGACACTACTCTCTGGCTGTATGTACCGGGTTCTATGAAAGAACTTGTGTGTCAAATTCTTGACAAACTCCACTGATCAACTGCTTGACAGGTTCGAGCGGGGAGCAGGAGCTTGATAACGGCGCGTTGAGGCCGCCCGTTACCGCGCATATGCCATGACTGAACGCCATGTGCGCTGGGTCCTATGGAGGTACTTTTGTGTCAAAAAAAAAGAAAACAATGTTTTGACAAACTTCACTTATCCACTGCTTGACAGGTTTGAGCGTGGAGCAGGAGCTTGATGACGGCGCGTGGAGACTACCTGTTACCACTCATGTGCCATGACAGCACACCATATGTGCCGGATGTTATGGAAGGGCTTTTGTGTCCAAAAAAAAATAAATTCTTGACAAGCTCCGCTCATCCTCTGTTAGGTCAGGTTTGAGCGTAGAGCAGCAGCAGACAGCGACGTGCTGGGTTGGTCGCCTGTCAGTAAAGAGCACGCTTCTGTCCCTATCTCTGATAACAGCGTGAAGAGATCGCTTGTTTTCTGTGCCTGAACGACAATTGACAGCGGGGCTCAGGTGGCCTCACTTGTCGAAAAAGCTTGTCCCTCTGCAAAGAGCACGCTTCTGTTTATATCTCTGATAACAGCGTGAAGAGATCGCTTGTTTTCAGTGCTTCTAAGATGGCTGACAGCGGGGCTCGGGCGGCCTCACTTGTCAATAAAGCCCGCCCTTCTGCTCGCACGGTGGCCACAGGCGTGCACGTGAGGCCTTCTGCGGCCTTCCGCGGCCTTCTGCGGCCTCGAGCTCGGCCCTGCCTCTCGTTTAGGCCCACACGCTGGCCTGAACAATGATTGGCCCAGTGTCACAGCGTGTGCCACGGCTCCACCCCCTCCTTGCCTGCGGTCTGCAGACCTGGGAGAAGTCGGTCGCAATGAATTATTCCCTCAGCCACGTCACGGGCGGCGTCGGCTGACGGGCTTCTCATTGGCCGCGCTGACGATGCTCGTCCTCGGGCTTATTTACCTGCTTATACTCGGGGAAAACGCAAGGCAATTCTTTCCCCGTCTCCTCTATTGGAGACGGCAGCAAAAAGGATATTTCCTTCACAACCCTTTCCGCAAGGGCCCCCACGTCACGACTCATCCCCAGGAGGGAGTCTGTGGGCGGGCCCACGTCTCCTCTCTCCCGCGGACCTGGAGTTCTGCCTCTGACAGTGTTCTACCAGGTTTGGAAGGCTCTCCAGGAGGAGGTGAGCTCTCTGCTTCAGCGCGGAGCTATAGCAGAGGTGGATCCGCTCAGGGCAGGAACAGGGTTTTATTCTCCCTACTTCCTCGTCCCCAAGAAAAGTGGGGGTGTCCGGCCAATTTTGGACCTGCGCGTCCTCAAACGGCCGTTTCGCATGCTCACAGTCAGGCTACTGCTGCAGTGCGTCAGGCCCAGGGATTGGATGACGTCCGTGGACCTTATGGACGCTTATTTCCATATTCCCATTGTCCCGGAGCACAGGAAATTCCTCCGGTTTGCAGTACAGGGGAGATGCTTCGAGTATTGCCGCCTTACGTTCGGCTACTCGCTGGCCCCACGCACTTTTTCCAAGTGCGTGGAGGCGGCTTTGGACCTGCTCCGTCGTCAGGGTCTCCGTATACTGACCTACCTCGACGATTGGCTGATCCTGGCCCCCTCTCCAGGGGAGGCGGAGGACCATACAGCCAGAGTGCTAGAGCACATCTCCCGTCTGGGCTTTGTAGTCAATCACGACAAGAGCCAACTACAACCGACCCAACGGCTCCAATATTTGGGGCTAGTCCTGGACTCCAGACACATGAGAGCCTCGCTCTCACTGGAGAGGCAGGCGGCGATTGTGGACTTGGGTCGGGCCGCAGTGGAAGGGCCTCAGATTCGCCCTCAGCGGATCCGCTCTCTACTGGGCATGATGGCGGCAGCTCACCCGTTGGTGAAGCTGGGCCTATTTCATATGAGGAACCTCCAGAGGTGGTTTTCCCGTCTCAGAGGGATGTCGAGGCCGGTGCGGGTTCCCACGGCGGCTCGAAACAACATTGCCTTCTGGCTGGTCTGCAGTCGGCTCCGAGAGGGAGTACGACTGGGTCTAGCGGACCGTCATGTGGAAGTATTCACAGACGCCTCCCTGACCGGTTGGGGCGGCGTGCTGGGTCATTACTCTATAGACGGCGTTTGGTCCCTACCTTTGAGACACATCAACCTCCTGGAGATGGAGGCGGTGCAGAAGGTGCTCCTGCAATTCACAGCCAGTCTGAAGGGTCAGCAAGTGCTGGTCCGGACGGACAACACCACTGTAGCTGCCTATCTGAACAGGCAGGGGGGACCAGGTCTCCCCCTCCCCACAGCCTAACGGTGGAAATCCTACTGTGGGCGGACACTCAACTAGCCTCGCTGACGGCCCGCCACATCCCCGGCGAACGTAACGTGGGCGCCGACAGAATGTCCAGGGGAGGCGCCCTGCGGGACGAGTGGAGCCTGGCTCCAGTCGTCACGGCGGAGGTTTGGCTCCGGTTCGGCAGACCGATAGCCGACCTTTTTGCAAGTGCAGAGAACGCACAGTGCCCACTCTGGTTCTCACTCAGGTCAACAGACGAGCTTCCTCCCGGGGTGGACGCTTTGGCTCGTCGGCCATGGCCAGTAGGCCTCTTGTACGCCTTCCCCCCTCTCCGGCTTATGGCTGCCCTACTTCACAGGGTGAGAGCAGAACAGGCCCTCATTCTCGTGGTGGCCCCGGACAGCCCGAGTGCCAGGTGGTACCCGGACTTGGTGGAAATGGCCCTTTCCCAACCATGGCCCCTTCCAGACCGGCCCGACGCCTTAGTCAAGGCCGGGGGAGCCCTCCGATCACGCCCGGTTCTGGGACACCGGCTTGTGGTTTGGAAGCTGAGAGGGGGAAGCTACTCCATTTAGGCCTTCCCCCCTCGGTGGTGGCTACGATCCAGGGAGGTCGGGCCGCATCTACAACCAAGGCCTACAAGGTCCGTTGGCGGCTTTTTGCCGAATGGTGCTCTGGTAGGTTGTTGGACCCCACATCTTGCTCCATTGAGGATGTGTTGAGTTTCCTCCAGGACCTACTGGACAGGGGCAGGGCGGCCGCTACTCTGGGAGTTTTTGTGGCAGCCATCACTACGGGTCACATGGGGTTTGGCAGCCTTACAGCCCGTAGTCACCCCCTGGTGAAGCGTTTCTTGCGGGGGCGCGCCGGCTCAGACCGCCGTTGCGCCGAACCGCCCCATCATGGGATCTTCAGGTGGTTCTCAAGGCCTGTCCGGGCCCCCCTTTGAACCCCTGGGCAGGGCAGACATTACCTGGCTGTCCTACAAGACAGTGTGGCTCTTAGCTCTGGCCTCGGCTAAGAGATCTGGCGATTTGTGCGCACTTTCCGTGCATCCGTCCTGCTTGTCTCTACCTGCCGACGACGATGGTCTAATGGAACTATGGCCTAACCCGGCCTTCCAGCCCAAAGTCATCACGACCTCCTTCAGGTCCAGAGGGATCAGGGTGAGACCCTTCTTCCCTCCTCCGCATGCTTCTGTGGAGGATGAGCGTCGTCACAGCCTCTGTCCGGTGAGGGCTGTGCGCTGCTATTTGGATCAGACGGCTGGCCTGAGACGGACAGACCAATTGTTGTTGGATTTGGAGCCAAAAATCGGGGTGCCCCCTTGTCCCCCCAGCGTTTGGCCCACTGGACCACCACCCGCCGGTGGTGGTCATGGCTCACTCCACACGTGGAGTGGCGGCCTCCGTGGCGCTGTTTCGAGGCACGTCGGTGGAGGAGATCTGCCGAGCGGCCTCTTGGTCCTCTTCTTCAACTTTTGTGCAGTTTTACCTGCTGGATGTCGCCTCCGACTCTGTCGCCCATTCTGTTTTGAGTGGCGGCGACCTTAGCTCCCAGCGGCGCACTTGAGAGTGGCGGCCTGGCTGGGGTGTGTTGGGTGTGTCCAGTGCTCTTGAGAGAGGCGGCCTGGGATACACCCGCTATCAGTATGGTCGGTTTGGGTTCCTCGGGTGCTCTTGAGAGAGGCTGCCTGTCTAGAACTGACCATTATTCCTTCCTGGGGGTGCTGGCGCTCTTGGGAGAGGCGGCCTTACCCCCCACTTACTTTTAAACTGGACGCCCCCAGCCCCCGCTGTTGGCAGCTGGGGTGGCGTCCCCGTTTTCTCTTTGGTGAGAATCTGTGGTACCTTGTATGGTGACTGCACTCCTCACCCGGCCTGTGGGCTTGTGCCTTGCCGACACGTGTGTTGTCGGTGTGCATGTCAGCCCCGGGCTCGCTCCAATCACTTGAGTCCATGCCTGCTGGGAGTACATCGGTCTCCTCGGCTTCGCGATGGCTTATGCATCAGCGAAAGCCTAAAGGGCTGAAGCAACATATGAAATAGAAACCCCAGTTACCTAATGTAACTACGGTTCTATGAATATATTGCGAAGCCCTTTAGCTTCAGGCCCAGCAGGCAAGTCCTCTCCTCCGACGGCTGAGTTCAAAGGAGAAGAGCAGTGGGCTAGGCCCCCTTTTATAGGACTAGGGCTGTGCTAGGCTCTGACGGTGATTGGAGCGGTAGATCGTTTGATCTTCTCAGGCGGGAAGCGGAGCTTCCGAGAGACTATGCAACAGCGAAAGCCTAAAGGGCTTCGCAACATATTCATAGAACCGTAGTTACATTAGGTAACTGGGGTTTCTGTCCCCTAGGACTACAGATGGAAATTAGCTTGAAAAAGCTACAGTCAGGTACAAGCATCTTGCTCACAAGCATAATGTAACTGTACATTGTCCTGATAAACAAATAAATTAAATTACTTTACCTTTATGTGATCAACATCGCTGACACGGCTCATTTGGGCTTTGATTTCGTCACTCTGGTTTTCAAGTTTCTCCAAATTCACTCTAAAACTGTTTTGTTGTGCTTCATCATCCTGAATGACAACATGATATTATTACGTCATTGAAAGAAGATCATCACAATAATTATGGGAAACATAACATAACATGGGAAGTGAGCGTCACCTGAACTTTCATCTTCTCCAAAGTCTGGCTCAATATCAAATCATCAAAGGACAGTTCACTGGTTTGTGATAGGACGATATTAGAAGCCACCGGGTCCAGTCATCCAATCAGAAGCTTGGAGGTGTCAACAACTTGATCCAAGCTGCTTTTCACATTCTCAACCTTTTCTTGCAAAACCTATCAATAATGAAACAGTAAAGACGATGTTTTAAGTGGTTGAAAAACATGGATCGTCTGTGTTGGAAGTGTAAGTGTTCCAGCTAAGATTTGCAAAAGAGTGATAACATATTTAGTCAGATTAAAAGTTTTGAGATTTGTCTAGAAGAATAAAAAGAGTGCCTAATGAGAGCTCCCAGTTACTGTTTGTTGGGGATAAAAAACAAAAAAGTCAACAAGTTTATAACAGGCATAACAATAAGCATAGCCTGCATTTTTGTAATTATGCGCCGTATATATACATTAATATAATGCAAATCAACGTGAAAGTATTCCAAGTATTCAGAATACAATGCTATGATTGGTAAAAGTAACAGAATATGTTACAAAATACATTTTCAGGAAAGTATTAATAAAGTATTCTCTCCCAACACTGCCTATAAATATTATTCTAATGATCAATAGATGTGAGTCGAACTACATCAAAACTAGGGGTGTGACCGGTTAACCGGTTAACCGGTTAGTAAATCATAACCGGTTAGGAAAAATCAGTAACCGTTAACCGAAAAAAAAATCAAATTTTTTTTTATATTTTTTTTTTTTTTTTTTTTTTTTTTTTTAGATTTGAATATTTTATTTCGAGCTAAAGAAGAAAAGAAAACAGAAATATATACATACATAATAAAAGAAAAAGAAAAAAATAATAATTTACATTACAGCTCGAAAAGGAGTGGGAAGAAGACAAGCTTATTGACTCCCACCCCTGTTCATAAACTTCAATAAGGCTTTTCTTTCTTTTTCTTCTTTCTGTGACTGGACCTGCTGCCAGAGGGAGCAGCCCCCGAGCAACCGGACTATCATTTGTTGATGAACACGTATTATTAATGAACACGTATTATTTATTTAGAAATTAATTAATAAAGCTAAAATATCCCACTTTAATCAGAGTGTGGCCAGGGGCTTTGTTTGAATTTCGTTCCGAGTCAGTGCGCAGCGCACTGTGTTTGGGATTACGTCATGTTACACTTTAGCTTCACTTTGGATTTTGAGCTAATCGCGATGGCAGCTGAAGGCAAAAAGCGAAGTGCGGTGTGGAGGTTTTTCGAGAAAATCGATAAAGACGAAGTTAAATGTACATTGTGCAATGCACACCTGTCATTTAAAAGCAGCACCTCGTCCATGAACAATCACATGCGCTTTAAACATCCGACAAGGTGGTCTGATACGGAGGGATTTGGGGCTAAGGTCGGTGGCGGTGCTGGTGGCGGTGCTAGCGGTTCTGGGCCACGACAGACAACGATGCGGCCTTTTGCGAGCAAAAAATGTGATAAGGTACGGAGTGACACAATCTCCAACTTAATTGCTGAAATGGTGGCCCTTGACATGCAACCGATGTCAATGGTGGAGGATGAAGGGTTTAAAAAGCTCATCAGTTTTCTTGAGCCAGATTACACAATGCCCTGCAGAAAAACAGTTACCTCTAGGGTAATAAAGCTTTATGAAGATTGCTCCGCCAAAATTAAACACCAGCTTGACCAAACCATGTATGTCGCACTGACAACCGACTGCTGGACATCCCTGACCACAACATCTTATATGACAGTCACCTGTCACTATATAGACCACGAGTGGCAAATGCAGGCCCATGTATTGACCACGCAAAATATGGAAGAGAGACACACATCGAAAAATCTACAAATTGAGTTGGAAAGAGTGGCGGAGGAGTGGAGGGTCAGTGGACGGGTTAGTGCGTGCGTGCACGATAACGCTGCAAATATTGTAAAGGCCAACCAGTCTGTTGGCCTTGTCAGTTTTTACAAATTCTACGGCAAGTTTTCTGTACAACCTAATTAGGCCTACTTTATCATAATTGTATATGTCTGGCAATTGGGTCGCGGCCGTGACGCGAAGGAATCATTCTGATAAGTGACTGCACCGCTCCATTGGCCGTATAGCGCAGGGGTCTGCAACCCACAACATCAAAAGAGCCATTTCGGACCATTTCAAACCAAACAAAAGTCTCAAGGAGCCGCAATAGTTTTAACACTCAAACGTACAAACTTTAATATTAATATTATTGTTGTTTTGTTTTTATGTAATACTTATTAGTAGATTTTTTTTATCAACGTATTAATACCATTGATAATTTCTCTTATCAATTCATTAAAAAATAGGCTATAAATTATAATATGTGCTTCTTGTGTTTTTATTTAAACAGGAGAGATAGTAAATTGACCTATTTTGACATAAACTTCCTATCATACAAAGCATTTTTATAAAGGCTATTGTAAAATGGTTATTAAATTAACGGGATTTAAGGCTGTTTCAGGGGGGCAGACACTCCTTTCTCAAAACGTTCGTTTGACTAATTCATCTTGTAACAGCCAGTGTTAACCATGGCGCGCAGAGGAGGAGCTGCACATTAACAGGTTGTTAGTGATTTTCTTAACTTTCTTTCCATTTCTCTATTTGTATGAACGAGGGTCGAAGGATATTCTTGTCAGCCCTTCAGCGCCGTAGTTTCTGAATGATACCAAGCACGCAAAAGCACATGTTTCAGCACGTGCGCTTTGTTTTGGTTCCTAACGTAGCAGCTGCACGTATAAGCGTAAATAAAGAGAACAGATTTAGATGGACTCATTGCAACGTGTAGCGCGGATCCTAAAACAGACGTTTGGGATGAAGTGCAAGTGATGCGTGTATCTGCAGCGGCTCCGCACCTGCAGGTTTATAGTGTAAAGAGGCAACCCGCGGCTCTAGAGCCGCGGGTTGCCGACCCCTGGTATAGCGCAACTGCGGTCCACTTCTTAAACAAACGGTTAATCGGTTAACCGGTTACAATTTTTTCGGTTAACCGGTTACCATTTTTTGTAACCGTTCACACCCCTAATCAAAACGCAGCGTTAGGGTGAAGCACAATCTGAAAAAGACCCACAGTTCTTCCTCTGCTGCGCGAATCTGCAAAACATCATATAATGAATTATGTGTCCAATTACGTGCAGGAGATGCAATAATAATTGCAGCCATGAGTGGAGAGCAGCAGCCTGTTCTCTTCCACAAAAAAACTTTTGCTGGTTCAGACAAGCAACTGTTTTGAAACCTCTTTAAAATATGTTATATAATGACAGTAACAATGACGTATTACTCCCCAAAAAGATGCTTATCACTGTGTGATCCGAGGCACAGATTGGGTCCCACCTCTACCGGCTGTAGTTGGGAGTCCGGGGGCAACTGCTCCAGCTCCTCCCACTGACTCCATAGTTTTTGCAGTTGAAGTGAGCAGCGTTTGGTCTGGTCTGTGAACTCGTGCCATGCTGAAATGCTCTCTTCAGTTTCCTTGATCCGAACTACCTCCCACCTGGCATACAAAATCAACGACATTTCATTATTTTATACTGTATTTGTATTCCAACCAAACAACTAAAGGCCTTAAGCGGAAGTACAATTCAGGCAGGAGTAAGACGGTGGCTAGACAAACAGCTATTGACTGTAACATATTCATATGAAGCACCTGTAGTTTCTAATTCACATTTAGACAAAGTTAGCTTGGTGCTAGTGCCGTTGTCTTTATTATAATGCCCATTGAATCAAAAGCATTTTAACTATTTGACCTTCCAAGCACCGCCTCATAAAATATTCAACCTTCCAAGTACCATTAACCCAAGATCAAATCGGGGCAATATCTGCTGTAAAAGGTTCCAACAAACGTCTAAAGTGAACTATGTGCAAACAATGTGTAAATCAGAAGAACACCCAAGAGAATTACTTGGTGCTGAAAACAACAGGTAACATTATATAAAGAGAAAAATCAACGATTTATGTTGACAATATGGGGACAGCCGAGGGAGGGAAGGGGAGAGTTCAGCTTCCGGACAGCTGTTTATTTATCAGGAACATGTCAGTTTAAAAATTGCCGTGACTGTGAAGAACTTTGCTAGTTTCTCCGGTTAGCTTTGAGCTGTCAGCTACCGCACTATTAAACCATCATTGCCTTCACCTCTCACTCCCTCAACCGTGAGCTTTTTTTGTCATGCATTCAACTTAAAGCAGCCATGGAGCCATTGTTTGTAAAAGGCCTCCTCAGTCAGTTGGCCTGGATCGAGACTTTGACAGTGATAAATTACAAGAAATGTCTTGTCTTAGGGATTACCTTTTCTGTTCTCCTTCCAACTGTTCATTCAGCCTATGTGCAGCTGCTGGATCCTCTCCAGATCCTTATAAGATTTGTCCAATGTACCCCAGATATCTTCAGAAATCTCAGCCGTTGAGTGTAACTCCTTTGGGGACAAAAAAAAAAATCTCTATTAAAAACTTCACGAGTGCACTTTCCCAAATTGACAGGGAACAGACACACACCGCTTTACTCGACTTGTCAATGTTAAATGTCAAAGTCCAAATGATCATGCTTCGTCACATCGGGCTTAAAAGCTTTATAGCCTCGGTTGGAAATGTTGGAGTGGGTGGTGACGAGGGCCATTTTTAGCTTTAGCGCACTCACCTGGAGGTCGTGAAGGCGCATTTCTGCTTGTTGTAAGGAGAACGTAGGAGCTGCTCGGAGCTGTCGCAGAGAGCAGTGGAGCCTCGCAGAGAAAAGGGAAATCTCAGTCAAGTGCTTTTTGAAACAGGTCCACTTGTCCAAGGTTTGTAGTAAGGATGGTTTTACGGTTTCCATCTGCAAATAGAAAGTGAGTTTAACGAGAGGTAAGATGAAACAGTAATGCTGGACGACATCTCAGCGTCCTATATGTGTGTTTGACTGAGATTGAGCCGAAAACCGAAAAGAGGGAGCTAGTTAAAACCTCTTAACCCCCACTGTAACCAAGCACATTTTCTCCAGTTCAGCTTTACCCAAATCTAAAAGCTTCTCGCCTGGAGCACACAGCCTATAGGCCAGTGTAACGGCTCATGTGACAGCTAAAACCTACAAAATAGTTACGTTTTTGTTGCTTTTTCATCACTTTTTCATTGTTTTGTTCTGTTGCTATTTTGAATGTCTTTTTGTTGCATTTTCATCCTCATTTACGTCTCGTTTTTGGCGCTTTTTTTGCAAGAAGCTTTTAGATTTGGATAAGGTCGACCTGGAGAAAATATATGCTTGGTTAAGGCGGGGGATAAGAGGTTAACATTACGGCATTATCCAAAATGTGTATCATTTCAAAAATGTTCTTTATAAACACGCAACAGGCTCAGAAAATGTGTGCGTGCACTCGTTTGTGTGTGTGTGTGTGTTTGTAGCGACAGTGTCCCCTGGGGCAGACTGACAGAAGCGAGGCTGCTCACATCTGTGCCAACGGTCCCTCCGAGCACCACCAACAACTCACACATAGTCATTGGGTGAAGTGTCTTGCCCAAGGACACAACGTGAGCACAAAGTGAGGATATTTCATTCTTTGCTCCTGATACTGTAGCATATGCCTGAGTATGCATGAAAAAAGTACAAAACATAATAACACAGAAACTAGCAGAGCGGCATGGATACGATATGGGTTAAGAAATGATTCATTTGGTAGTGTACCTTATAATGTAGGGGGAAACATTGTGTAAGATTCTTTGTAGGTATATAAAACCCATCCTCAAATACAATAGTTGCCAATACTTCTATAGTATTAGCAAACAACATTGAGATGTATCCATTGTAAATCATAAAAAATATGCCCTGCCAGTTCTGACAGTAAATCCTTTGACATGCTTGGATTTTTTGATCACAGACATTCCTCGGCCTGTCCCACCTGGACCAGTTTTCCTAAGTGTCCCGACAGCGTTTCAAGTTTTGCTCCGCTTGTCTGCAGACGTTTTTCCACCGTAGCTCCAGAGCGCCCCCTTTCAGTCGGACCGAGGTCGCCTGCAGATTTTCGCCTTGATCCAGGAGCCGACCAAGCATGCCTCTGCTCTTACTCAGCTTGGACAAAAGCTGTTGGAACAAGGATGGGTAAGATTAATTATACTTAAGAATAAGAAAGGAAAAAGGGAAATGTTTTTCTTTTGTCGGGCCAGGATTCTTAAATGTATCCTAAATGAGTATCCTTTCTGAGCAGATGTTATTGCATGTGCAAACTCAAATAACCTCAGCTATTGTATAATGTAATAAACCACCAGATTCCTGAGATTCCTTGCTGATCTGAAGCCCGTTGCCATAGCGCCCCGGCCCTAACCCGCAGCTGCGTCCACTAATCCTCATGGTACTTCAGGGTTTCCTGTTGGGAAGGAGAGTGCACAAAGGCCAGCTGGGACGTGATGACCTCCTGGAGCTTTTAAATCAGCATAGCACAAGATTTATATTAATAGTTCTCAATTTGCAGCCTCATAAAACACAGATGCACATAAGTCCCTGACCCACAAGTCCAAGTCCCATGGTTTCTATGTTTTACACTAATTCAAATCACAGTACAATAAAACTATTAAATCAATAAAAAAAATTATAAACAACTATTTGAGCCCAGGGCTTCCACACACAAATAATCAAAATCACAATATTTCCATGAAGCATAAGGTCATTCACAGTCAATCCCAATGTAATGGTAAGTTAGGAAAACACAAAAATATTATGAACTATTTAACACCGTCTACAGCTGTGGCCAAAGCTAGACCCTGTGTCATTCATTCAACTAGCCCTCCCACACCACTAAATTACTGAAATTAATTTTGTAAAAGTAACATCAGTATAGTTATCACAGCTGTACTCTGTCACAATGTCTGCAGAATTAGCTTTAGAATGTTACTGAAGTGTCCTTTATCATACAGTAAAAACTCCACTGTGGATAATAATACTTCCAGTCTTACCTTGAAGGTTTACAGACTGTTGACATGAGGCTCCTATCTTCAGCCTGTAGCTACACGACAGGACCACTGCCAGCTTTTGGTCTTTGTTTTCTCTTGTGTTGCTATTTTGACACGTTTTTTCCAAGAAGCTTTCAGATTTCGGTGGGCCAAACAGGAGCAAATGTGCTCGGTTCGGGTGGGGGTTAAGAGGTTAACTCCGCCTTTTTCCTTCACTCTTGCTGTGGCACTAACAATGAAGGCTTACCGTGTGGGCTTTTCATTAATTAGAGAAACTGTTGTATTTCGCCGTGACTGCTAGAAGTAGGCCTACAGTCCGAATGGCGCGCTCACGATGTGAACAAACCCACTACAGGCCAGCGTGCGCACGGAGGGAGGGGGGCATACGGCAGAAGAGCCGATGAGTGAGAGAGAGAGCACACACTGTGGAGGAGAGACAGCAGAGTTGCTTTTTCCTATACGCAGACTACGCAAGTTGTGTAGGGCCCCCGCAGCCGCAAGGGCCCCGCATCTCAGTCAAATGACGGTGTTGTTTTGCTTGTGAATCAACACGTTGTTAAGGCGATATGGTTCTCTCAGCACGCTCACTCTCCGCCTACTTTGCCTCATATAACACCATAACGGAGCAGTCTGGTGATATGGATGAGCAGGAGAGACCTACCGCCTTCCCCCGTCACCCCCAAGGCGCGAGTGCTTCTCCCCTTCGCGTCCCTGCTCAGCTGTCTGTCTCCCGGTGCTCGCCTCCTGCGGGCCTCCTGCGGGGCTGCATGCCTCCCGTGTCCCGGTGATTTTAAACTACCCCCCATGTCAGGCTATCCCCCGGTAATTTGAAATCGATTTCAAGTTACCCCGGGGGTAGGATGAACGCGATTTCAAGCTACCCCCCTGATTTCAGATTACCCCCTCTCAACTGGTTTCTTACTTTAGCCCTAGTGGAGTTTACAAGTTAACCCTAACCTTACCTTAGCCCTAACCTTAAGGATAGTGGATTTATTGTTATTGTTATATATATATATATATATATATGTGTATAAAAAAAAAAAAAAAAACTCTTCCTCACCCTCCGCGGGCGGTCTCTTTTTCCTCCAAGCTCGGGTCCTCTACCAGAGGCCTGGGAGCTTGAGGGTTCTGCGCAGTATCTTTGCTGTAATATATATATATATATATATATATATTTGCAAGTTTGGAGCAGAAAACCGCAGATGAAAAGTTACAAGAGTTGTAGCTATTATTAGCTATTAACATCCGGGCATTTTCTATTTAACGCGGCTGTGCCAAACAATACATATTGTAATGTGCGGGGGGTAATCTGAAATCAGGGGGTAGCTGGAAATCAGTTTCCGGTTACCCCGGGGGTAATCTGAAATTGATTTCAAGCTATCCCCCGGTAATCTGAAATCAATTTTAAAATACGGGGGGTAAGGTGAATGTAAATCTTTACACCGGGCGCTGCTCTCATGTTTTCTCTGCGCATCGCCCGCACAGAAAAACCTATATGAGGATATACACGCATATATGATCCTATATGCAGCATATATGCACATTCATGATAATATATATGCCACATATAGGCAAAATTGAGGTGCATATGTGCATATATACAGCATATATCCAGATAAATAATATATATGCCATATATAAGCCCTATATGTACATGATATGTCTCCTATGTTGCTCGTGGCAGGATCTGGTCATTTTGTAGCTCACATCTCACTTTAACAACTGTCATACATGATGCCTAGCTCATATTTTATTATCAAAGCAACTAAGAACTAACTAAAACAAATTATGTAAAATTGTGCAATATTGTGATGATTGCAATATTTCACTAAAACATTTCAACACGATATGTTTCATTCTAATTAAAAACACATTGTTTTTCAGCTAATTGTGCCAAAAGAAGACTTAAAAAAGACTACATCAGGACCAAACAAGACTAAAATAGAACTGTGTTAGTTAGTTTGTTTTTCAGTTAGTTTGAAAAAAAGAAAGAAAAAAAGTCTACATTAGCAGCTCCCCGACTTGAAAAGGGAAATGTCCTCTCTACTTGAAAGTCATAACTGGAATTCCCTCCAATGAACAGTTTTTTTTTTTTTGCCTCTGTCCATGCAGTAGGTGAGAAACCTCAAAACACAGAATAAAAAGCAAGGGTAAATATACATGTACGTAAACAATGAAATCAACTTTTAACTAATGTTCACTATGCACATTTTTATCCAAATTCACCCAACTTATGAGATTTTACCCATTACCTTTTTAAACATGTTATTAAGCATAATTTTAAACAAATACATTCACATAATCATGAATTTAATTTAAACTTTTAATGGCCTCATTTACAGTTCACAACCTAGTTTCACGAATATGTAAACCAGACATCAATTAAATCCATCAATATTGTCCCTTACCGGCCGTCCTTCACTTCTTTGTCGAAAGGTCTTTTAATTGCTGCTTGTTTGGGTCTCTTCGAGGTTTGAGGAGAGACACAGCTTGTAGCTACACTCACACTGAAGTCTTTTGTTGCATCCGAAACCATCAAATTGTAGCCTCTAAGTACTAACACTAGCAACTAATCCTTAACCTTTCATGGGGTCAGCTGTTATATCTCTATGCAGTTAGTGAACTAGTGCTCCATCCGAAACCAGTAAATTGGTAAGAGGTCTTATGCCAAACCGAATGTGCGTCAGCGTCCGCCATGATAAGATGCATCCAAATTGGTCTGTCAGTTAGGAAAGAGTTAGGGAAAGTGGCCTGTATGCTAACTATCATAGACACTTTAGCATAGGGACCTCTGATGCTAACTTACTGGTGATTAGGAGCTATGTGCCATCCCATAAGCCACTGCGCCAATCTCCCCACCCCCCTCGCCCCCACCCTCGAGTGATTCATGTGCAACCACTGTTGATTGACAGGTGCACATTTAATAATAATTAAAAAAAAAAAGATTCTGCTCAAGCCAAACTTTATAAAAGCGACAAAATACATGTTAGAGTCACCACAGCACATTCACGGGGTTTTAAAGAGCCTCCTCAGTAAATGGCCTAAATGAAGGCAGTTTTTGCTTTTGCTTTCATTTAGTACAAACTTAAGCCACATGGCTAATTTGCATACTGTAGCTTTATGAACTGCTGTTGAGATAAAATGAAGGGAAATGTGAAGGATCATTTGGATGTTTCTCTTTTTTCCCCCTGAAATGTCTTTATTTGGACACTGTTGTTGTTGGACAATATACAGTAGGTGGTGGTATGCGCTTTTGTTTGGCCTGCACTGAACTTTAAAGAAGAAGAAACACAACTGTTGGTGATGTCACTTCCCCTTCCCCTGGGTGTGGACGGTCGAATTGGGCAAATGCTGCTGAAGCAGACGTTCACTAACTGCATAGAGATCTAACAGTTGACCCCATGAAAGGTTAAGGATTAGTTGCTAGTGTTAGTACTTAGAGGCTACAATTTAGTGGTTTCGGATAGGGCCTAGAGCTTCAGCAGCATTTGTCTTATTCCACCGTCCTTACCCAGGGGAAGTGACATCACCAACTTCTCTTCTTCTTCTTAGGGATTATTCTGGCGGCTTGCAACCAAAGATTAGAGCATTACCGCCACCTACTGTTCCGGAGGATGGGCCAAACAGCAAGCTCACACTCTAATACCCCCGCCACAGACTAACAGGCTGTGGTCCCAACAAGGGAAGGAAAAAAAAGGAAGAAAAAAAGAAAAGAAAAAATACCCTAAATAAAATAAAACACTAAATCCTTCCATATAGCCCCGTGTCCTTTAGAAAAGCCACCACTACCCTCACATGCTCACCACTCCCAGTATCCAGAACACTCTTTAAGTCAACCTCCCTAGCTCCCAGCTCCTTAAGCCTCTGCTTCATAACCTCCCGACATGCACTATACCCCTACACTGCAACAGAGCATGTTCTATGGACTCCCCCTCCTGACACACCTCACACAGGCCTGTACCATGCTTTCCAATAAGATGCAACATCTTGTTCAGAGCACTATGCCCAGGTCTGAGCCTAGTAATAACAATTTCCTCTCTTCTATGTCCCCCTGCATTCTACCACCTCTCACCTCTTTCTTTATCTCATACAAATGTCTACCTGTGTTCCCTGCATCCCACCGCCTTTGCCACTCTTGAGTTGCCCACTTCAATGCCACACTCTTCGCCTCACCCTAGCTACATTTCACTCTCATCTCTATACTGCGCTTACTCAGTGCGCCCTTAGCCAACCTATCTACCCTCTCATTACCAGATATGCCGCAATGTGCAGGCAACCACAAGAACTGCACTCTATTCCCCTGCTGATGCATTCTAGTAATAGTTATGAGAATATCATACAAAATACCCTATCGACCATCAGAGTGAAATGACTGAACGCTGGACAGAACTGAAGCTGCATCTGAACAAATCAAAACCCTGCTCCTTTTGGTCCACTCCGCCCACCTTAATGCCACCAATATCGCCACCATCTCCACTGTATACACACCAAGCCCGTCTGATGTTCGCCCGTTGATACCTATATGATTAACTGGAACTGCCACTCCAAAGCCTGTGACACCTGTATCTGGATCCTTGGCTCCATCCGTACAAATCTGAACATGGCCACAATACCAGTGCTCCACATGGTAATTAAAAGCTGCAACTAGATCAACTTTCCCTTTCTCCTTTTTCTTTAATTCCAACAGATACCAGTCTACACTGGGACATACTAACAACCACGGTGGTACCTCTGGGAATACTAAAGCTGCACTAATCTGGAGATCATGGACACCATACTCCTGGGGCCAACTGGTTCCCAATTCTCCCAACATGAGAATTCCTTGGCGCCCACCATACTCCCAGCAATCTTGAAGTGCTTGCTTAGTGGGATGAGACTCCCCATGACTTTTCAGATGCACCCAGTAATTCAGCATGATTTGCTTCCTCCTCAGGTCTAGTGGCATCTCCCCCATTTCCACCTGTAATGCATTCACTGGAGATGTTTTAAAAGCTCCACAGCACACTCTCAATGCTCGGGCCTGTATTACATCCAATCTTTTAGCGAAGAAGCTGCTGCTGACCCATATGCCACACACCCATAATCAAATACTGACTTATTAAGGCCTGATAGACCCATTTTAAAGCAGAGCAGCTGGCTCCCCAGTCTCTCCCTGCCAAACATCTCATCACATTAACAACCTTTTACATTTCTCTTCAATCCTGTCAATATCCATCCATCCATCCATCCATTTTCTTCCACTTGTCAGTTGCCGGGTCGAGGGGGCAGCTGTTGGAGCTGCCCAAATCACATTGCACCAGCCCCTATGGCTCTTCCTGCAGGTGGTGGGTCCACAGAAGGACGGTCTCATGGTTCTAACCGGGCCTGTTGGTCTCTCATAATGGGCTTCTGAACCGCTCTTTGTCTGACCCGTCTCCTAGGACCTGTTTGCCATGGGAGACCCTACCAGGGGCATGAAGCCCCCAAAAACAGAGCTCCCAGGATCATTTGGTCGCTCAAACCCCTCCACCATGTTAAGGTGGCGGTTCCAGGAGGGGCCTGTCAATATTATTCTTCCAAGGTAAGCGTGAATCAAAAAAGACACCCAAGAATTTAAATGAGCTTACTCTCTCAACTTCCTCTTAACTTCCTCTCCATACATCCTCAGCTTTAGATCCTATCTCACTCTCTTCCTTGTAAAGAAAACCATTTTAGTCTTCTCCACTGAGAACCTGAACCCGCAGTCAAGTCTCCACTCTACCACTCCATTGATAGCACCTTGAACCTTGGTCCCTAGATATTCAACGTTTCTCCCTCTACTCCACAATGCCCCATCGTCTGCAAACAAAGATCTGCCCACACTCCCGGACACTGCACCAAACACGTCATTAATCATTATAATAAACAGCAAAGGGCGACATCACCAACAGCTGTTCTTCTTCTTCTTTAAAGTTCAGTGCAGACCAGAGGTTACATTAACCGAATATTCTCCGTAATTTACGGAATATTTTAAGCTTTGACGGAAAATTTAAAAGGCCGTCTGTCATTTTGACAGATTTAAAATCAAGCTGTGATCAAAATTAAGACGCAGCGCTGCTGTTTTTCATAGCGCGTGGGCTCTCTCTCTCAAAGCAGCTTCACTGTTTCACTTGTATCACTGCCTAGCTAGCTAACTTTCTGGACGCTAACAACAACACGGGGAAGAAAACACGATGCATACGCGGGGAAAGGCTAATAATATCCTTCTCATCTGGAGCCGCTCTTTAAGTTTCAGGACGAGCTCATCTATTTCTCCCCCTCTCTCCCTTTCCTTCCCGTGTGTGTTTCTGTGCGTGGCGCACGGCGCGTTTTGCAGTGATGCGAACTGGTAATATTGTCCCGTTCACCTGCTGTTTCTCTAACATTAATGTTAAAATCGAATAAGCTCCACTTTACATTGTATTAGTGTAATGTGAGCCCTGATATTGATGCCCTGATGACGCTCTGAATAAGTTGTCCTCCACTGAGACTTATACGCACGAGTTCATACACAGTTCTGTAGCAACATTTGTGTTCCATGATTGATCAGATGTTTAATTTAACTCCATTTATCCAGCAATCTCACATTTTTTCTAACATACACAATATGCAGCCTATATATAGGCTATGTAAATGGGTCTTTAAAAATGGCTTATGATGCGAGATTAATTCATGAAGGATAAAAATAGCCCATGACGGATTTTTTATAACCCTGCCCGTCAAAATGAAGGAGAGAAATTATCCCTAGATGGTGCAGACCAAACAAAAGCGCATACCGCCACCTACTGTATACTGTCCAATAACAACATAGTCTCCAAATAAAGACATTTATGGTGAAAAAAGAGAAACATCCAAATGATCCTTTACATTTTCCTTTATTTTAACTCAACAGCGGTTTTATAAAGCTACAGTATGCAAATTAGTCATGTGGCTTAAGTTTCTACTAAATGAAGCAAAAGCACAAACTGCCTCCAGTCCATTTACTGTGGAGGCCCTTTAAAACCATGTGACTGAGCTGTGGTGACGACAACATGTATGTTGTCACTTTTATAAAGTTTGGCTTGTGCAGAATCTTATTTTTTTCCCCCAATTATTTTTAGAATTAAATCTGCACCTGTCAATCAACTGTGGTTGCATGAATCACTTGAGGGTGGGGGTGAGATTGGCACAGTGGCTTATTGCAGTGGTTCTCAACCTTTTGGAGTCGCGACCCCCATAATAACAATTAATGGGCTTCGTGACCCCGCCCACCGCCACTACCGCCCACGCATGCGCACACACACACACGCGCAAACATAGAAACATAGAAATATATACTGTAACACTGGACTGTATCATTTATCCACAATAATAACACTCAGATCTGCTCAAATAAACAACTCATGAAGACAGTCCAATGCAGAGATAGGCTTTGTGAACATCCATCTTCATATGATGTGAGCTTCTATGTATTATTCTGTATATATTTTATGAACTTTTGTAAGTATAACATCAACCTGTCCAGGGACTGCGGGTGGAAATTAGCATTTTTGCTATAGCCTGGCACATGACATCTCTTCTTTTTTAGACTAATGTTGTTTGTGCATTGCCTGTAGATACTCTGTGTCACTGATACAGGTGAACATGGGCCTGTAGATACTCTCTGTCACTGATACAGGTGAGTCTGTAGATACTCTCTGTCACTGATACAGGTGAACATGGGTTTGTAGATACTCTCTGTCACTGATACAGGTGAGTTTGTAGATACTCTCTGTCACTGATACAGGTGAACATGGGCCTGTAGATACTCTCGGTCACTGATACAGGTGAACATGGGTTCGTAGATACTCTCTGTCACTGATACAGGTGAGTCTGTAGATACTCTCTGTCACTGATACAGGTGAACATGGGCCTGTAGATACTCTCTGTCACTGATATAGGTGAAAATGGGTCTATAGATACTCTGTCACTGATACAGGTGAACATGGGCCTGTAGATACTCTCTGTCAATGATACAGGTGAGTCTGTAGATACTCTCTGTCACTGATACAGGTGAACATGGGCCTGTAGATACTCTGTCACTGATACAGGTGAACATGGGCCTGTAGATACTCTGTCACTGATTCAGGTGAACATGGGCCTGTAGATACTCTGTCACTGATACAGGTGAACATGGGCCTGTAGATACTCTGTCACTGATACAGGTGAACATGGGTCTGTAGATACTCTCTGTCACTGATTCAGGTGAACATGGGCCTGTAGATACTTTCTGTCACAGATACAGGCGGGTCTTTAAAAAAAAGAAAAAAGAAAAAAAAACATTAGTCTTATATAGCGCTTTTCCAGACGCTCAAGTCGCTTTACAATTTGGTGCATTATTCATTCACTCCATACTCGGTGATGATAAGCGAGGCAACCAGTCTGCGCACATCAGCCACCACCACCAACCACTCACTCACTCACTACATTCGCTAGGCTTCCTGGTGTTACTGAACGGTCTCCCATCCAAGTACTAACCAGGCCCTACCCTGCTTAGCTTCCAAGGTCTGACGGGATTGGGCATAGCAAAGGCGGTATGGCAACATTAGATACTCTCTGTCACTGATACAGGTGAACATTGGTCTGTAGATACTCTCTGTCACTGATACAGGTGAACATGGGCCTGTAGATACTCTCTGTCACTGATACAGTGGGTCTGCAGTACTCTCTGTCACTGAAACAGGTGAACATGGGCTGTAGATACTCTCTGTCACTGATACAGGTGAGTTTGTAGATACTCTCTGTGACTGATACAGGTGAACATGAGTCTGTAGATACTCTCTGTCACTTATACAGGTGAACATGGGCCTGTAGATACTCTCTCTCACTGATACAGGTCAGTTTGTAGATACTCTCTGTCACTGATACAGGTGAACATGGGTTTGTAGACACTCTCTGTCACTGATACAGATGCACATGGGCTTGTAGATACTCTCTGTCACTGATACAGGTGAACATGGGCCTGTAGATACTCTCTGTCAATGATACAGGTGAGTCTGTATATACTCTCTGTCACTGATACAGGTGAACATGGGCCTGTAGATACTCTGTCACTGATACAGGTGAACATGGGCCTGTAGATACTCTGTCACTGATTCAGGTGAACATGGGCCTGTAGATACTCTGTCACTGATACAGGTGAACATGGGCCTGTAGATACTCTGTCACTGATACAGGTGAACATGGGTCTGTAGATACTCTCTGTCACTGATTCAGGTGAACATGGGCCTGTAGATACTTTCTGTCACAGATACAGGCGGGTCTTTAAAAAAAAAAAAAAGAAAAAAAAACATTAGTCTTATATAGCGCTTTTCCAGACGCTCAAAGTCGCTTTACAATTTGGTGCATTATTCATTCACTCCATACTCGGTGATGATAAGCGAGGCAACCAGTCTGCGCACATCAGCCACCACCACCAACCACTCACTCACTCACTACATTCGCTAGGCTTCCTGGTGTTACTGAACGGTCTCCCATCCAAGTACTAACCAGGCCCTACCCTGCTTAGCTTCCAAGGTCTGACGGGATTGGGCATAGCAAAGGCGGTATGGCAACATTAGATACTCTCTGTCACTGATACAGGTGAACATTGGTCTGTAGATACTCTCTGTCACTGATACAGGTGAACATGGGCCTGTAGATACTCTCTGTCACTGATACAGGTGGGTCTGCAGATACTCTCTGTCACTGAAACAGGTGAACATGGGCCTGTAGATACTCTCTGTCACTGATACAGGTGAGTTTGTAGATACTCTCTGTGACTGATACAGGTGAACATGAGTCTGTAGATACTCTCTGTCACTTATACAGGTGAACATGGGCCTGTAGATACTCTCTCTCACTGATACAGGTCAGTTTGTAGATACTCTCTGTCACTGATACAGGTGAACATGGGTTTGTAGACACTCTCTGTCACTGATACAGGTGCACATGGGCTTGTAGATACTCTCTGTCACTGATACAGGTGAACATGGGTTTGTAGATACTCTCTGTCACTGATACAAGTGGGTTTGTAGATACTTTCTGTCACTGATACAGGTGAACATGGGCCTGTAGATACTCTGTCACTGATACAGGTGAACATGGGTCTGTAGATACTCTCTGTCACTGATTCAGGTGAACATGGGCCTGTAGATACTTTCTGTCACAGATACAGGCGGGTCTTTAAAAAAAAAAAAAAAGAAAAAAAAAACATTAGTCTTATATAGCGCTTTTCCAGACGCTCAAAGTCGCTTTACAATTTGGTGCATTATTCATTCACTCCATACTCGGTGATGATAAGCGAGGCAACCAGTCTGCGCACATCAGCCACCACCACCAACCACTCACTCACTCACTACATTCGCTAGGCTTCCTGGTGTTACTGAACGGTCTCCCATCCAAGTACTAACCAGGCCCTACCCTGCTTAGCTTCCAAGGTCTGACGGGATTGGGCATAGCAAAGGCGGTATGGCAACATTAGATACTCTCTGTCACTGATACAGGTGAACATTGGTCTGTAGATACTCTCTGTCACTGATACAGGTGAACATGGGCCTGTAGATACTCTCTGTCACTGATACAGGTGGGTCTGCAGATACTCTCTGTCACTGAAACAGGTGAACATGGGCCTGTAGATACTCTCTGTCACTGATACAGGTGAGTTTGTAGATACTCTCTGTGACTGATACAGGTGAACATGAGTCTGTAGATACTCTCTGTCACTTATACAGGTGAACATGGGCCTGTAGATACTCTCTCTCACTGATACAGGTCAGTTTGTAGATACTCTCTGTCACTGATACAGGTGAACATGGGTTTGTAGACACTCTCTGTCACTGATACAGGTGCACATGGGCTTGTAGATACTCTCTGTCACTGATACAGGTGAACATGGGCCTGTAGATACTCTCTGTCAATGATACAGGTGAGTCTGTATATACTCTCTGTCACTGATACAGGTGAACATGGGCCTGTAGATACTCTGTCACTGATACAGGTGAACATGGGCCTGTAGATACTCTGTCACTGATTCAGGTGAACATGGGCCTGTAGATACTCTGTCACTGATACAGGTGAACATGGGCCTGTAGATACTCTGTCACTGATACAGGTGAACATGGGTCTGTAGATACTCTCTGTCACTGATTCAGGTGAACATGGGCCTGTAGATACTTTCTGTCACAGATACAGGCGGGTCTTTAAAAAAAAAAAAAAAAGAAAAAAAAACATTAGTCTTATATAGCGCTTTTCCAGACGCTCAAAGTCGCTTTACAATTTGGTGCATTATTCATTCACTCCATACTCGGTGATGATAAGCGAGGCAACCAGTCTGCGCACATCAGCCACCACCACCAACCACTCACTCACTCACTACATTCGCTAGGCTTCCTGGTGTTACTGAACGGTCTCCCATCCAAGTACTAACCAGGCCCTACCCTGCTTAGCTTCCAAGGTCTGACGGGATTGGGCATAGCAAAGGCGGTATGGCAACATTAGATACTCTCTGTCACTGATACAGGTGAACATTGGTCTGTAGATACTCTCTGTCACTGATACAGTGAACATGGGCCTGTAGATACTCTCTGTCACTGATACAGGTGGGTCTGCAGATACTCTCTGTCACTGAAACAGGTGAACATGGGCCTGTAGATACTCTCTGTCACTGATACAGGTGAGTTTGTAGATACTCTCTGTGACTGATACAGGTGAACATGAGTCTGTAGATACTCTCTGTCACTTATACAGGTGAACATGGGCCTGTAGATACTCTCTCTCACTGATACAGGTCAGTTTGTAGATACTCTCTGTCACTGATACAGGTGAACATGGGTTTGTAGACACTCTCTGTCACTGATACAGGTGCACATGGGCTTGTAGATACTCTCTGTCACTGATACAGGTGAACATGGGTTTGTAGATACTCTCTGTCACTGATACAAGTGGGTTTGTAGATACTTTCTGTCACTGATACAGGTGAACATGGGCCTGTAGATACTCTCTGTCACTGATACAAGTGGGTTTGTAGATACTCTCTTTCACTGATACGGGTGAACATGGGCTTGTAGACACTCTCTGTCACTGATACAGGTGAATTTGTAGATACTCTCTGTCACTGATATAGGTGAACATGGGCTTGTAGATACTCTCTTTCACTGATATAGGTGGGTCTGTAGATACTCTCTGTCACTGATACAGGTGAACATGGGCCTGTAGATACTCTCTGTCACTGATACAGGTGGGTCTGTAGATACTCTCTGTCACTGATAAAGGTGAATCTGTAGATACTCTCTGTTACTGATACATGTGAACATGGGCCTGTAGATACTCTCTGTCACTGATAAAGGTGAATCTGTAGATACTCCCGGTTACTGATACAGGTGAACATGGGCCTGTAGATACACCTGTCACTGATACAGGTGAACAAGTGTTTGTAGATACTCTATGTCACTTATACAGGTGAACATGGGTCTGTAGAAACTCTCTGTCACTGATACAGGTGAGTTTGTAGATACTCTCTGTCACTGATACAGGTGATTTGTAGATACTCTCTGTCACTGATACAGGTGAAACATGGGCCTGTATCTCTGTCACTGGTACAGGTGAGACTGTAGATACTCTCTGTCACTGATACAGGTGAACATGAGTCTGTAGATACTCTCTGTCACTTATACAGGTGGCCATGGTCCTGTAGATACTCTCTGTCACTGATACAGGTGAACATGGGTCTGTAGATACTCTCTGTCACGGATACAGGTGAACAAGGGCCTGTATATACTCTCTGTCACTGATACATGTGAACATGGGCCTGTAGATACTCTCTGTCACTGATACAGGTGAACATGGGCCTGTAGAAACTCTCTGTCACTGATACAGGTAAGTTTGTAGATACTCTCTGTCACTGATACAGGTGATTTTGTAGATACTCTCTGTCACTGATAAAGGTGAACATGGGCCTGTATCTCTGTCACTGGTACAGGTGAGACTGTAGATACTCTCTGTCACTGATACAGGGTGAACATGAGTTTGTAGATACTCTCTGTCACTTATACAGGTGACCATGGGCCTGTAGATACTCTCTGTCACTGATACAGGTGAACATGGGTCTGTAGATACTCTCTGTCACGGATACAAGTGAACAGGCCTGTATATACTCTCTGTCACTGATACAGGTGAACATGGGCCTGTAGATACTCTCTGTCACTGATACAGGTGCACATGGGCTTGTAGATACTCTCTGTCACTGATACAAGTGGGTTTGTAGATACTTTCTGTCACTGATACAGGTGAACATGGGCCTGTAGATACTCTCTGTCACTGATACAAGTGGGTTTGTAGATACTCTCTGTCACTGATACAGGTGAAACATGGGCTTGTAGACACTCTCTGTCACTGATACAGGTGAATTTGTAGATACTCTCTGTCACTGATACAGGTGAACATGGGCTTGTAGATACTCTCTTTCACTGATATAGGTGGGTCTGTAGATACTCTCTGTCACTGATACAGGTGAACATGGGCCTGTAGATACTCTCTGTCACTGATACAGGTGGGTTTGTAGATACTCTCTGTCACTGATAAGGTGAATCTGTAGATACTCTCTGTTACTGATACATGTGAACATGGCCTGTAGATACTCTCTGTCACTGATAAAGGTGAATCTGTAGATACTCCCGGTTACTGATACAGGTGAACATGGGCCTGTAGATACACTCTGTCACTGATACAGGTGAACATGGGCCTGTAGATACACTCTGTCACTGATACAGGTGCACATGGGCTTGTAGATACTCTCTGTCACTGATACATGGTGAACATGGGTTGTAGATACTCTCTGTCACTGATACAAGTGTTGGTAAGATACTTTCTGTCACTGGATCAGTGAACATGGGACCCCTGTAGATACTCTCTGTACTGATACAAGTGGGTTTGTTAGAACTCTCTGTCACTGATGAAGTAATCGTGTAGATACTCTCTGTTACTGATACATGTAACATGGGCTGTAGATACTCTCTGTCACTGATAAAGGTGAATCTGTAGAATCTCCCGTTACTGATACAGGTAACATGCGGCTGTAGAAACTTGTCACTGGATACAGTGAACAAGTGTTTGTAGATACTCTATGTCACTATACAGTGAACATGGTTCGTAGAAACTCCTGCCGATACAGGTGAGTTGTAGATCACTCTGTCACCGAACAGGTGATTTGAGATACTCTCTGTCACTGACAGGTGAACATGGGCCTGTATCTCTGCCTGGTCACTGTGATACAGGTGAGTGTGTATGCATTACTCTTTGTCATTGCATACAGGTGAGTCTGTAGTACTAATCTGTCACTGATAAAGCGTGAAACATGGGCCTGTATTCCTGTCAACTGAACAGTACATGGTCTGTAGATCCTGTCACGGATACAGGTGAACAAGGCCTGTATAATTACTCTTGTTCACTGATTACAGTGACATGGGCCTGTAGAACTCTCTTCACTGATACAGGTGAAATGGGCCTGTAGACTCTCTGTCCTGATACAGGTAAGTTTTGTAGATACTCTCTTACCTGATACAGGTGATTTTGTAGATACTCTCTGATACTGGTAAGGTGAACTGGCCGTATCTTCGTCCACGGTAAAGTGAGACGTAGATACCCCTGTCATGATACAGGTAACATGATTGTAGATACTCTCTGTCACTTATACAGGTGAACCTGGGCCTAGTAGATATCCTGTCACTGATACCAGGTTGAAAATGGGTCCTGTAGATACTCGCGTGTCACGGATACAGCGTAACAAGGGCCTTATATACCTCTCTGTCACTATTAAGTGTAACATATGGGCTTATCTCTCTGTCACTGATACAGTGCACATGGGCTTGGTAATATCTCTGCACTGTACAATGGTTGTAGATACTTTCTGTCACTGATACAGGTGAACATGCTTAGATCTCTCTGTCACTGATACAAGTGGGTTGTAATACTCCTGTCATGATACAGGTGAACATGCTTGTAACTCTCGTCACTGATCCAGTAATTTGTAGATAACTCCTCTGTCAACTGATACAGGGAACATGGGCTTGTAGATACTTCTCACTGAATATCTGGTGGTCTGTAGAAACTCTCTTCACTGATACAGGTGAACATGGCCTGTAGAACTCTCTGTCACAGATCACAGGTGGTTGTAATCTCTCTGTCACTGATAAAGGTGAATCTGTAGATACTCCTCGTTACTGACTGGAACAGGCCTGTAATACCTCTGTCACTGATAAGGTGAATCTGTAGAATACTCCCGGTTACTGATACAGGTGAACATGGCCTGTTAGATACTTGTCAACTAATACAGGTGAGTCTGTAGATACTTCTGTCACTGATAAGAGAACTTAAGATACTCTCTGTCACTGATACAGGTGAAACATGGGCCTGTAGATACTCTCTGTCACTGATACAGGTGAATTTGTCGATACTCTCTCACTGATCATGGGTTTGTAGATACCTCTGTCAACTGAATACAGGTAACAATGGGCTTGTAGACACTCTCTTCAAGATACAGGTGATTTGTAGTACTCTCTGTCTGATACGGTGAACAATGGGCTTAAAACTCTCTTTCCACTGATATAGGTGGTCGTAGATACCTCTGTCACTGATACAGGAACATGGCCTGTAGAACTCTCTTCACTGGATACAGGTGGGTTTGTAGATACTCCTGTCACTGATAAAGGTGCATCCGTAGATTACTTCCCTGTTACTGATAACATGTGGAACAATAGGCCTTAGATACTTCTCACTGATAAAGGGAATCTGTATACTCCCGGTTACTGATACAGGTAAGGCCTGTAGATCTCTGTCACATACAGGTAGTACCTGTAAATACTTCTGTCCACTGATATAGGAGAATCTGTAATACTCTCTGTACGAACAGGTAACATGGGCCTGAGATACCTCTTCACTGTACAATATTTGTAGATCACTCTCTGTCAGTGAATACAGGTGAAATGATACCAGCTGAACAGTGGTTATTACGCAAACAACCTGTACATACTCGAAGACTGTGATATGAACGCTGTATAACTGTGAGTGAGTGAATGATAGAAAGTGCTTTTATGATTGTTGAGCTTCTATGTATTATTCTTATATATTTTTATGAACTTTTGTAAGTATAACTCAACCTGTCCAGGGGACTCGGTGTGAAAAATTAGCATTTTTGCTATAGCCTGCACATAACATCTCTTCTTTTTTAGATAATGTTGTATGTACATTTTGTCCCTGATCAAAATAAATAAAGTAAAGTAAAAATGGGCCTGTAGTACTCTTCTGTCCACTGATTACAGGGACATGGGTTTGATTTACTCTTTGTCACTGATAAGGTGAGTCTGGAAGATACTCTCTGTCACTGATAACAGGTGAACATGGCCTGTAGATACTCTCTGTCACTGATATAGGTGACATTGGGCCTGTAGATACTCTCTGTCACTGATACAGGTGGGTCTGTAGTCTCTCTGTCACTGATACAGCGTGAACATAGGTTGTAATACTCTCTGTCACTGATACAGGTGAACATGGCCTGTAGATACTCTCTGTCACTGATTACAGGTGGGTCTTTGTTAGATACTCTCCTGTAAACTGATAGAGGGTTGAATCTGTAGGATACTCTCTGTCCACTGATACAGGGTGAACATGGGCTGTAGATAGTCTCTGTCACTATATAGGTGAACAGGTTTGAGATACTCTCTGTCACTGATACAGGTGAACCTGGGGCCTGTAGATACTCTCTTTCTGTCACTGATACAGGTCGGGTTTTGTAGATACTCTCTGTCACTGATAGAGGTGAAATCTTGTTAGATACTCTCTGCACTGAACAGGTGAACATGGCCTGTAGATAGTCTCTGTCACTGATATAGGTGAACATGGGTTTGTAGGATTTACTCTCTGTCACTGATACAGTGAACCTGGGCCTGTAGATACCTCTGGTCACTGATTACAGGTGGGTTTGTGATACTCTCTGTCACTGATACAGGTGAACATGGCCTGTTAGATCTCTCTGTCACTGATACAGGTGGTCTGTAGATACTCTTCTGTCACTGATACTGGTGAACATGGGTCTGTAGATACTCTCTGTCACTGATACAGGTGAACTGGCCTGTAGATACTCTCTGTCACTGATTACAGTGGGGCTGTAGATACTCTCTGTCACTGATAAAGGTGATCTGTAGATACTCTCTGTCGCTGATACAAGGTTGACCTGGGCCTGTAGATACTCTCTGTCACTGATACAGGTGGGTCTGTAGATACTCTTCTGTCACTGATGATAGAGAGGTGAATCTGGTAGATACTCTCTGTCACTGATACAGCCGTGAACATGGGCCTGTAAGATGTAGTCTGTCACTGATATAGGTTGAACATGTGTTTGTAGATTTACTTCTCTGTCACTGATACAGGTGAACCTGGGCCTGTATATACTCTTCTTGTCACTGATTAAGGTGGTTTGTAGGATTTACTTCTCTCACGATACAGGTGAACATGGTCTGTAGATACTCTCTGGTCCACTGATACAGTGGTTTGAGATATTCTCTGTTCTCTGATACAGGTGAACATGGGCCTGAGAACTCTCTCACTGATACAGTAACAGGGTTGTAGATACTCTCTTCACTGATACAGGTGAACATGGCCTGAAGAATACCTCTGTCACGATACATTTGAACATGGGCCTTAGAATACCCTCTGTCCTGATTACCAAGGTGAAACATGGGCCTTAGAAAACTCTCTGTCACTGATACAGGTAAGTTGGAGATACTCTCTGTCAACGATAGCAGGTGATTTTGTAGATACTCTCGTCACTGATAAAGGTGAACATGGCCTGTATCCTCTGTCACTGGTACAGTGAGACTGTAGATACTCTCCTGTCACTAATACAGGTGAACATGATCTGTAGATACTCTTTGTCACTGAATACAAGTAACATTGGGGTCGTAGATTACGCCTGCCCACGGATACAGGTGAATCATAAGGGCCCTGTAATACTTCTCTGCACTGAAATACAAGGTGAACATCGGGGCCCTGAAGATACCTTGTCACTGATACATGTGAACTATGGGCCGTAAATAACTCTCTTCACTGGATACAGGTGTAACATGGGCCTGTAGAAACTCTCTGTCACGATACAGGTAAGTTTGGTAGATACTCTCTGTCACTGATACAGGTGATTTTGTAGATACTCTCTGTCAACTGATAAAGGTGAACATGGGCCTGTATTCTCTGTCATGGTCAGGTGAGACTGTAGATACTCTCTGTCACTAATTACAGTTAACATGAGTCTGTAGATACCTTGTCACGATACAGGAACATGGGTCGTAGACTATTCTGCCACGGATACAGGGAACAAGGGCTGTATATACTTCTCTGTCACTGATACATGACATGGGCCTGTAATCTCTCTGTCACTGGATACAGTGAACTATGGCCTGTAAGAAACTGCAATGTCACTGATACAGGTAAGTTTGTAGATACTCTCTGCAACTTGATACATGGTATTTTGTAGATATCTCTCGTCACTGATAAAGGTGAACATGGGCCTGTCACTCTGTCACTGGACGGTGAGACTGTAGATACTCTCTGCACTGATACAGGTGAACATGAAGTTTTGTAATATCTATCTGTCACTTATACAGGTGACCATGGGCCTGTAGATCTCTCTGTCCATGGATACAGTGAACAAGGGCCGTAATACTCTCTCACTGATACAATGGGTTTGTAAGATACTTTCTTCACTGATACAGTGAACATGGTCTGTAGATAAATCTCTGTCATGGAATACAGTGAACAAGGGCCTTATACTCTCGTCATCTGAACAGTGAACATGGGCTGAAGTATACTCCTGTACTGATACAGGTGCACATGGGCTGTGTAGATACTCTCTGTCACTGAACAGGTGAACATGTTGTAGATACTCTCTGTCAAATGACAATGGGTTTGTAGAACTTCTGTCACTGGATTACCAGTGACATGGGCTTGTAGATACTCTCTGTCACGATACAAGTGGTTTGTATGATACCTCTGTCACTGATACAGTGAACATGCTTGTAACACTCTCTGTCACTGATACAGGTGAATTTGTAGATACTCTCTGTCACTGAACAGGTGAAATTCATGGCTTGATCTCTCTTTTCACTGATATAGGTGGGTCTGTAGATACTCTCTGTCCTGATACAGGTGAACATGGCCTGTAGAATACTTCGTCACTGAATGAAAGGTGAAAATCTGTTAAGATACTCTCTATTACTGATACAGTGAACTATGGGCCTGTAGAATACCTCTGTCCATGATAAGTGAATCTGTAGATACCCGGTTACTGGATAAAGTGAACTGGGGCCTGTAAACACTCCGTCACTGAACAGGTGAACAAGTGGTTGTAGATACTACCAATGTCACTTTATACAGGTAATGGTCTTAGAAACTCTTCTGTCACTGAACAGGTAGTTTGTTGATACTCTCTGCAACTGAACAGGTGATCTTGTTAGATACTCTGTCACTGATAAAGGTAACATGGGCCTGTTATCTCGTCAACTGTACAGGGAACGTAATACTCTCTGCACTGATACAGTGAACATGATTGTAGATACTCTCTGTCCATTAACAGGGTGACCATGGGCTGTAGATACTCTCTGTCACTGATACAGGTGAACATGGGTCTGTAGATAGCTCTCTGTCACGGACAGGTGAACAAGGGCCTGTATAATACCTCTCTGTCACTGAATACAGGTGAACATGGCCTGAGAACCTGTCACTGATACAGGTGAACAGGCCTGTAGATACTCGTCACTAATACAGGAGTGCCTTAATATTCTTCACGAATACAGTGAACAATGGCCGTAAGAATACTCTCTGTCACGATACAGGTGAATTTGAGAATACTCTCTCATGATAACAGGTGAATCATGAACAGTGAGTACAGTGGTTAACCAAACAACCCTTAACATATGAATGACTGTGGATAGTAACGCGTTAAACTGTTGAGTGAGTGAATGATAGAAAGTGCTTTATGACGTGAGCTTCTATGTATCATTCGTATATATTATAACTTTGGTAAGTAAGACATCAAACATGTCGAGGAATGCGGGTGAAATTAGCATTTTGCTATATGCCTGCACATAACATCTCTTTTTTAGACAAGTGTTTGTACATTGTCCCTGATCCATATAAATAAAGTAAGTAAAAATTGCCTGTAGATAACGTCTCTGTCACTGGGAACAGGGTTGACAGTTGTATATACCTGTCAAGATACAGTAGTCGAAGATACCTGTCACTGATCGGTGAACATGGGCCGGTAGATACTGCGTCTGTCACTGATATAGGTGAACAGTGGGCCTGTAGATCTCTCTGTCATGATAAGGTGTCTGTAATACTCTCTGGTCACTGATACAGGGAACATGGTCTGTAGCTACTCCTGTCACTGAATATAGGGAAACATGGGCTTAGATTACCTCTGTCACGAAAGGCATCTTAGATACTCCTGTCACTGAATACAGGTGAACATGCCTTAGATAGTGTCTGTCACTGATATAGTGAACATGTTTTGTAGATCTCCGTCACTTGAATACATGGTGAATCCTCGGCTGTAATAACTCTCTGTCACTGATACAGGATTTGTAGATACTTCTCTGTCACTGAATAAAGTGAACATGGGCTCTGTATCCTGGTCACTGGTACACGGTGAACGTATATTACTCTCTGTCACTAATACAGTGAAACATGATCTGTAAGATACTCTTTGTCACTGATACGAGTGAAACATGGGTTTGTAGATACCTCTGTCACGATAAGGTTGAACAAGGCCTGATTACTCTCTGCACTGAACATGTAACATGGGCCCTGTAGATACCTCTGTCACTTGAACAGTGAACAGGCCTGTAGAAACTTCTCTGTCATGATACAGAAGTTGTAGATACTCTCTGTCACTGATACATGGTGATTTGTAGATACTTTCTCTGTCCCACTGATAAGGTAACATGGGCCTGTATCCGTCACTGGTACAGTGAGACTGTAGATAATCCTTCCACTGATACAGGGAACAGAAGTTTGTAAGATACTCTCTGTTCACTTATAACAGTGACCATGGCCTGTAGATACTCCTCTGCATGAATACAGGTGAACATGGTCTGTAGATACCTCTGTCACGGATACAGGTGAACAAGGGCTGTTACTCTCTTCACTGATACAGGTGAACATGGGCTGTAGAAGCTCTCGTCATGATACAGTCAACTGGGCTTGTAGAATACTCTCTGTCACTGATACAGGTTGAACCGGTGGTTTTAGATACTCTCTGGTCACTGATCACAAGTGGTTTTAGATACTTTCGTGTCACTGATAACAGGTGAACATGGCCTAATACTCTTCCTTCACTGATACAAGTGGGTTTTGTAGATGACTCTCTCACGATACAGTGAACAGGCTTGTAGCACCTCTGTCAGCTGATACAGGTGAATTTGTAGATACCTCTGTCACGATACAGGTGACATGCCTTTAGAATTCTCTCTTTCACTGATATAGGGGTCTGTAATACTCTCTTCACCTGATACAGGTGACAGGGCCTGTTAATACCTCTGTCACTGATAAAGGTAATCTGTAGATACTCCTTAACTGATACAATTAACATGGACTGAGATACTCTCCTGCACCTGATTTAAGTGAAATTGTAGATACTCCCGTTAACGATACAGGTGACATTGGGCCTGTAGATACTCTCTTCACTGATAACAGTGAATTTGTAGATACTCTCTTCACTGATACAGGTGAAATGAACAGTGAACAAGTGGTTATTACCAAAGCAAAACCTGTACATACTGAATGCTGTGAATGAACGCTGTAAATCTGTGATGAGGAAGATAGAAAGTGCTTTTCATGAGACGTGAGCTTCTATATTTATCGGATATATTTATGAACTTTTGTAATATAACATCACTGTCGAGGAAATGCGGTGGAAATTAGCATTTTGCTATAGCCGCACATAAACAGCTCTTCTTTTTTAGACTAATGTTGTTGTACATGTCCTGATCAAATAAATAAAGTAAAGTAAAAATGTTGCCTGTAGATACTATCTCTCTGTCCTGATACAAGGTTGAAGCATGGTTTGTATAATACTCTTTGTCAATGATACAGGTGAGTCTGAGAGATACTCCCCTGTCACTTGATACAGGTGAACTGGCCGTAGAACCTGTCCACTGAATAGTGAACATGGGCGCTGTAATACTCTTCTGGTCACTGATAACAGGTGGGTCTGTAGATACTCCTGTCGATGGATACGGTGAACATGGCTCTGTAAAACTATGTCAACTGATATATGGTGAACTGGGCTGTAAGATACTCTCTGTCACTGATAGAGGGTGAATCTGTAGATACTCTCGTCACGATACAGGTAACATTGGCCTGTAGATAGTGCTTCACTGATATATTGGTGACATTTGTTGTAGATGACTCCATGTCACTGAATACAGGTGAATCCTGGCCTGGTAGATACTCTCTGTCACTGAATACTAAGGTTGATTTGGTAAGATACTCTCTGTCACTGATAATAGGTGACATGGGCCTGTAATCTCTTCACTGGTAAGTGAAGACTGTAGAACTCTCTGTCACTAAATACGGGAACATGAGTCTGTAAATATCTTGTTCCTGAACAGGTAACATGGGTCTGTAAGAACTCTCTGTCATGGGCGGATACGGT
>VHKM01001178.1:0-65930 GCA_007210695.1 Neogobius melanostomus
AAAGAGAGAGATTTATTCTCTTGTAGGGAGCTTGTGAAGCGACCTTCTATAGTGACTGTTATTCCTCTGTAGGGGCTTGACGGAACACTTCAATAGTGACTGTTTCATTCCCTGTAGCTGTGAGGCACCATTCTATACGTGACTGTTAATTCTCTGTAGCTGTGAGACCTTCTATAGTGACTGTTATTCCTCTGTAGCTGTGAGGACTTCTATAGTGACTGTTATTCCTCTGTAGCTGTGAGGACCTTCTAATAGTGATGTTATTCCTCTGTATGCTGTGAGGACCTTCTATAGTGACTGTTATTCCTCTGTAGGGAGCTGTGAGGACCTTCTATAGTGAACTGTTATTCCTCTGTAGGGAGCTGTGAGGATCCTATAGTGACTGTTATTCCTCCTGTAGGGAGCTGTGAGATTCTATTAGTGACTGTATTCCTCTGCAGTGTGAGGACCTTCTATAGTGGCTGTTATTCCTCTGTATGCTGTGAGGACCTTCTAATACCGTGACTGTTATTCTCTGTAGCTGTGAGGACCTTCTATATGTGACTGTTATCTCCTCTGCAGCTGTGAGGACTTCTATAGTGACTGTTATTCCCTCTTGTAGCTGTGAGGATCTTCTATAGTGGACTGTTAATTACCCCTGTAAGGGAGCTGTGAGGACCTTCTATAGTGACTCGTTATTCCCCTGTAGGGAGCTGTGAGGACCTTCTTAATAGTGACTGTTATTCCTCTGCAGCTGTGAGGACCTTCTATGGATGTTATTCTCCTGTAGTGGTGAGGACGCTCTATAGTGACTGTTATTCCTCTGTAGCTGTGAGGACCTATCTATAGTGGCCTGTATTGCCTCTGTACGTGGAGGACCTTCTATATACTGGTTATTCCTCTGTAGGGAGAGCTGTGGAGGATCTTCTATAGTTGGCTGTTAATTCCTCTGTAGGGAGCTGTGAGGACCTTCTAATAGTGGAACTGTTAATTCCTCTGTAGGGAGCCTTGTGAGGACCCTTCTATAGTGACTTGTTACCCTCTGTAGGGAGCTGTGAGGACCTTCTATAGTGACTGTTTTTCTCTATAGGGAGCCTGCGAGGACGCTTCTATAGTGACTGTTATTCCTCTGTAGCTGTTGAGGTCTTCTATAGTGACTGTTATTTCTCTATAGGAGCTGCGAGGACCTTCTATAGTGACTGTTACTCCCTGTAGCTGTGAGGACCTTCTATAGTGGAACTGTTATTCCTCTGTAGCTGTGAGGACCTTCTATAAGTGATGTTATTCCTCTGTTAGGGAGCTGTGAGGACTTCTAAATAGTGACTGTTATTCCTCTGTAGCTGTGAGGACCTTCATATAGTGACTGTTATTTCCTTGTAGGGAGCTGCGAGGACCTTCTATAGTGACTGTTATTCCTCTGTAGGGAGCTGTGAGGACCTTCTATAAGTGACTGTTATTCCTCTGTAGGGAGCTGTGAGACCTTCTATAGTGACTGTTATTCCTTGTAAGCTTGTGAGGACCTTCCTATATGGTGACTGTTATTCGCTCTGTAGGGAGCCTGTGAGGACCTTCTATAGTGACTGTTATTCCTTGTAGGGAGCTCGTGAGGACCCTTCTATAGTGACTGTTATTCCTCTGTAGGGAGCTGTGAGGACCTTCTATAGTGACTGTTATTCCTCTGTAGCGTGAGGACTTCTATAGTGACTGTTATTTCCTCTGTAGGGAGCTGTGAGGACCTTCTATAGTGACTGTTATTCCTCTGTAGGGAGCTGTGAGGACCTCTATAGTGACTGTTAATTCCCTCTGTAGCTGTGAGGACCTTCTATAGTGACTGTTATGATCCTCTTGTAGCGTGAGGACCTTCTATAGTGACTGGTTATTTCCTCTGTAGCTGTGAGGACCTTCTATAGTGGACTGTTTATTTCCTCTGTAGGGAAGCTTGTGAGGACCTTCTATAGTGGACTGTTATCCTCTGTAGGGAGCTGTGAGGACCTTCTTATAGTGACTGTTTATTCCTCTGTAGCTGGTGAGGACCTTCTATAGTGAACTGTTTATTCCTCTGTAGGGAGCTGTTGAGGACACTTCTAGTAGTGAACTGTTTTCCTCTGTAGCTGTGAGGGACGCTTCTATAGTGGATGTTTATTCCTCTGTAGCTGTGAGACCTTCTATAGGGACTGTTATTCCTTCTGTAGGGAGCTGTGAGGACCTTCTATAGTGACTGTTATTCCTCTGTAGGGAGCTGTGAGGAGCCCCTTTCTATAGTGACTGTTATTCCTCTGTAGGGAGCTTGTTGAGGAACCTTCTATAGTGAACTGTTATTCCTCTGTAGCTGTGAGGCCCACCTTCTATAGTGACTGTTACTGCCTCTGTAGGGAGCTGTGAGGACCTTCTATAGTGATGTTTACTCCCTCTGTAGGGAGCTGTGAGGAACCTTCTATAGTGACTTTATTCCTCTAATTAGGGAGCTGTGAGGACGAATTCTATAGTGACTTGTTACTCCTCTGTAGGGAGCTGTGAGGACATTCTAATAGTGACTGTTTTATTCCTCTATATAGGGAGCTGCGAGGATGCTTCTATAGTGAACTGTTTATTCCTCTGTAGCTGTGAGGACTTCTATAGTGACTGTTATTCTCTGTAGGGAGCTGTGAAGGACTTCTATAGTGACTGGTTTATTCCTCTGTAGCTGTGAGGGACCTTCTATAGTGACTGTTATTCCTCTGTACTCGCGAGGACCTTCTGATAGTGACTGTTTATTCCTCGTGTAGGGAGCTGTGAGGAACCTTCCTATAGTGACTGTTATTCCTCTGTAGGGAGCTGTGAGGACCTTCTTTATAAGTGGGACCTGTTATGTGTCCTCTGTAGCTGCGAGGACCTTCTATAGTGACTTGTTATGTCCTCTGTAGCTGCGAGGGACCTTTCTATAGTGACTTGTTATTCCTCTGTAGCTGCGAGGAGCCTTCTATAGTGACTGTTTATTCCTCTGTAGGGAGCTGTTGAGGATCATTCTATGTGACTGTTATTCTCTGCAGCCTGTGAGGGATCTCTATAGTGACTGTTAATTCCTCTGTAAAGGGAGCTTGTGAGGACGCTTCTATATGACTGTTATTCCCTGTAGGGAGCTGTGAAGGACCTTCTATAGTGACTGTTATTTCCTACTGTAAGGGAGCTGTGAGGACGCTTCTATAGTGACTGTTATTCCCCTGTAGGGAGCTTGACGGACCCTTCTATAGTGACTGTTATTCCTCTGTAGCTGGTGAGGACCTCTATAGTGACTGTTATGTCACCTCTATTAGGAGCTGTGAGGACCTTCTATAGTGACTTGTTTATTCCTCTATAGGAGCTGGTGAGGACCTCTATAGTGGACTGTTATTCCTCTGTAAGCTGTGAGACCTTCTATATGTGACTGTTATTCCGTCTGTAGCTGTGAGGACCTTCGTATAGTGACTGTTATATCCTCTGTATGCTGGAGGATCTTCTCTATAGTGACTGTTATTCCCTGTAGGGAGCTGTGAGGAAACTTCTATAGTGACTGTTATTCTCTTGTAGGGAGAGCTGTGCAGGACCTTCTATAGTGACTGTTATTTTCCTCTGTAAGGGAGACTGTGAGGACCTTCTATAGTGACTGTTATTCCTCTAGCTGTGAGGAACCTTCTATAGTGAGCTGTTATTCCTCTGTAGCTGTGAGACGGCTTCTATAGTGACTGTTAACTTCCTCTGTTAGCCTGTGAGGACCCTTACTATAGTGACTGTTTATTCCCCTGTAGGAGTGTGAGGACTCTTCTATATGTGACTGTTATTCCTCTGTAGCTGTGAGGACGCTTCTATAGGTGACTGTTATTCCCCCTGTAGGGACTGTTGAGGACTTCTATAGTGACTGTTATTCCTCTGTAGCTGTGAAGGACCTTCTAATAGTGATGGTTGAATTCCTCTGTAGCTGTGAGGACGCTTCTATAGTGACTGTTATTCCTCTGTAGCTGTGAGGACCTTCTATAGTGACTGTTATTCCCTCTGTAGGGAGCTGTGGAGGACCTTCCTATAGTGACCTGTTATTTCCTCTGTAGGAGCTGTGAGGAACTGTCTATAGTGACTGTTATTCCTTCTGTAGCTGTTGAGGGACGCTTCTATAGTGACTGTTATTCCTCTATAGGAGCTGCGAGGACCTTCTTAGTGACTGGTTATTCCTGCTGTAGCCTGCTGAGTCCTTCTACTAGTGACTGTTATTCCTCTGTACGGGAGGCTTGTGAGGACCCTTCTATGAGTGACTGTTTATTACCTCTGTAGGCGAGCTGTGAGGACCTTCTATAGTGACTGTTATTCTCTGTAGGGAGCTGTGAGGACTTCTAATAGTGACTGTTTTATTCCTCTGTAGCTGCGAGGACGCTTCCTACATAGTGACTGTTATTCCTCTGTAGGGAACTGCGAGGACCTTCTATAGTGACTGTTATCCTCTGTAGCTGTGGAGGACCTTCTATAGTGACTGTTATTCCTCTGTGCCTGTGAGGAACCTTCTATAGTGACTGTTATTCCCTGCCTGTAGGGAGCTGTGAGGACCTTCTTAATAGTGAACTGGTTATCTCCTCTGTAGCTGCAGGACTCTATAGTGACTGTTATTCCTCTGTAGGGAGCTGTGAGGACTTCTATAGTGACTGTTATCTCCTCTGTAGGGAGCTGTGAGGACCTTCTATAGTGACTGTTATTCCTCTGTAGCTGTGAGGACCTCTATAGTTGACTGTTATTCCTTCTGTAGCGTGAAGGGACCTTCTATAGTGACTGTTTTTATTCCTGCTGTAGCCTGCGAGGACCTTCTATAGTGACTGTTATTCCTCTGTAGGCTGCGAGGACCTTCTATAGGTGACTGTCTATTTCCTCTGTAGGGAGCTGTGGAGGACCTTTCTATAGTGAACCTGTTATTCCTCTGTAGGGAGCTGTGAGGACCTTCTATAGTGACTGTTATTCTCTGTAGCTGTGAGGACCTTCTATAGTGACTGTTTAATTCCTCGTAGCTGTGGAGGACCTCTATAGTGACTGTTATTCCTCTGTAAGCTTGCGGAGGACCTTCTATAGTGACTGTTATCCACTCTGTAGCTGCGAGACCTTCTATAGTGACTGTTATTCCTCTGTAGGGAGCTTTGAGGACCTCTATACGTGGAATGTTATTCCTCTGTAGGGAGCTGTGAGGACCTTCTATAGTGACTGTTATTACTCTGTAAGCTGTGAGGACCTTCTATAGTGAACCTGTTATTCCTCTGTAGGGAGCTGTGAGGAGACCTTCTATAGTGTACTGTTTTATTCGCCCTGTAGGGAGCTGTGAGGAAACTTCTATAGTGGACTGTTATTCCTCTGTAGCTGTGAGGACGCTTCTATAGTGACTGTTATTCCCTCTGTAGCTGTGAGGACCTTCTATAGTGACTGTTATTCCTCTTGTAGGGAGCTGTGGAGGACCTCTATAGTGACTGTTATTCCTCCTGTAGGGAGCTGTGAGGACCTTCTATAGTGACTGTTATCCTCTTGTAGGGAGCTGTGAGGACCTTCTATAGTGACTGTTATTCCTCTGTAGCTGTGAGGACGCTCTATAGTGACTGTTTATTCTCTGTAGCTTGTGGAGGACCTTCTAATAGTGACTGTTATTCCTCTGTAGCTTGGGGTGAGGACGCTTCTATAGTGACTGTTATTCCTCTGTAGCTGTGAGGACGCTTCTATAGTGACTGTGTTAATTCCCTCTTGTAAGCTGTGAGGACCTTCTATAGTGGACTGTTATTCCCTCTGTAGGGAGCTGGTGAGGACTTCTATAGTGACTGTTATTCCTCTGTAGGGCAGCCTGTGAGGACCTTCTATAGTGACTGTTTATTCCTCTTGTAGGGGAGCTGTGAGGACGCTTCTTATAGTGACTGGTTATTCCTTCTGCAGATGTGAGGAGCCTTCTAATGAGTGGCCTGTTAATTCCTCTGTAGCTGTGAGGACCTTCTATAGTGACTGTTATCCATCTGTAGCTGTGAGGACCTTCTATAAGTGCTGTTATTCCTCTGGCAGCTGTGAAAGGACGCTTCTATAAAGTGACTGTTATTCTCTGTAGCTGTGAGGATCTTCTATAGTGAACTGTTATTCCCCTGTAAGGGAGCTGTGAGGGAACCTTCTATAGTGACTGGTTTATTCCCTGTAAGGGAGCTGTGAGGATACCTTATATAGTGACTGTTTATTCCTCTGGCAGCTGTGAGGACCTTCTATAGTGACTGTTTATTCCTCTGTAGCTGTGAAGGACCTTCCTATAGTTTTGACTGTTATTCCTCTGTAGCTGTGAGGACGCTTTCTAATAGTGGCTGTTATTCCCTCTGTAGCTGTGAGGACCTTCTATAGTGACTGTTATTCCTCTGTAGGGAGCTGTGAGGATCTTTCTATAGTGGCTGTTAATTCCTCTGTAGGGAGCTTGTGAGGACCTTCTGATAGTGGACTGTTATTCCCTCTGTAGGGAGCTGTGAGGGACCTTCTATAGTGACTGTTACTCCTCTGTAGGGAGCTGTGAAGGACCTTCTATAGTGGACTGTTATTCCCTCTGTGGGAGCTGGCGAGGGACCTTCTATAGTGACTGTTATTCCTCCTGTAGCTGTGAGGTCTTCTAATAGTGATGTTATTCCTCTATAGGGAGGCTGCGAGGACTTCTATAAGTGACTGTTATTCTCCTGTAGCTGTGAGGACCTTCTCTATAGTGACTGTTATTCGCTCTGTAGCTGTGAGACCTTCTATAGTGACTGTTATTCCTCTGTAAGGGAGCTGTGAGGAACCTTCTAAAATACGTGACTGTTATTCTCTGTAGCTGTGAGGACTTCTATAGTGACTGTTATTCCTCTTGTAGGGAAGCTGCGAGGACCTCTATAGTGACCTGTTATTCGCTCGTAGGGAGCTGTGAGGACCTTCTATAGTGACTGTTATTCGCTTGTAGGAGCTGTGAGGACCTTCTATAGTGACTGTTATTCTCTGTAGCTGTGAGGACCATTCTATAGTGACTGTTATCTCTGTAAGGGAGGCTGTGAGGACCATTCTATACGTGACTGTTATATCCTCTGTAGGGAGCTGTGAGACCTTCTAACATAGTTGAAACTGTTATTCCTACTGTAGGGAGCCCTGTGAGGAACCTTCTATAGTGAAGCTGTTATTCCTCTGTAGCTGTGAGGACCTTCTATAGTGACTGTTATTCCTCTGTAAGGGAGCTGTGAGGACCTTCTATAGTGACTGTTTCTCTGTAAAGGGAAGCTTGAGGACCTTCCTATAGTGACTGTTATTCCTCCTGTAGCTGTGAGGACCTTCTATAGTGACTGTTATTTCCTCTGTAGCTGTGAGGACTTTCTATAGTGACTGTTATTCCTCTGTAGCTGTGAGGACCTTCTATAGTGATGTTATTCCTCTGTAGGGAGCTGTGACGGACCTTCTATAGGTGACTGTTATTCCTCTGTAGGGAGCTGTGAGGACGCTTCTATAGTGAACTGTTTATTCCTCTGTAGCTGTGAGGACCTTCTATGTGACTTGTTTATTCCTTCTGTAGGTGAGCTGTGAGGACCTTCTATAGTGACTGTTATTCTCTGTAGCTGTGAGGACCCTTCTATAGTGACTGTTATTCCTCTGTAGCTGTGAGGACGCTTCTATAGTGACTGTTATTCCTCTGTAGGGAGCTGTGAAGGACGCTTTCTATATGTGACTGTTATTCCCTCCTGTAGGAGCTGTGAGGAAACCTTCTATAGTGGACTGTTATTCCCTCTGGTAGGGAGCTGTGAGGAACCTTCTATAGTGACTGTTATTCTCTGTAGCATGTGAGGAAACCTTCTATAGTGACTGTTACTCCTCTGTAGGGAGCTGTGAGGACCTTCTATATGTGACTGTTATCTCCCTCTGTAGGGAGCTGTGAGGGACGCTTCTATAGTGACTGTTATTCCTCTATAGGGAGCTGTGAAGGACCTTCTATAAGTGACTGTTACTCCTCCTGTGAGGAAGCTTGTGAGACCTTCTATAGTGACTGTATTCCTCTATAGGGAGCTGCGAGGATCTTCTATACGTGATCGTTTATTTCTGTAGCTGTGAGGACCTTCTATAGTGATGTTATTTCTCTGGTAGCGGAGCTGTGAGGACCTTCTATAGTGACTGTATTCCTCTGTAGTCTTGTGAACAGGACCTTCTATAGTGATGTATTCTCTGTAGCTGCGAGGAACCTTCTCTATAGTGACCTGGCTTATTCGTCTGTAGGGAGCTGTGAGGACCTTCTATAGTGACTGTTATTCCTCTGTAGGGAGTGTGAGGCCTTCATAGTGACTGTTATTCCTCTGTAGCTGCAGGACTCTATAGTGATGTTTTTCTTGTCAGCTTGGCGAGGAACCTTCTATAGGTGAATGTTATTCCCTCTGTAGCTGCGAGACCTTCTATAGTGACTGTTTATTCTCTGTAAGGGAGCTGTGCAGGACCTTCTATAGTGACTGTTTTATTACTCTGTAGGGAGCTGTCGCAGGACGCTTTGCTATAGTGAACTGTTATTTCCTCTGTAGGCTGTGAGGACGCTTCTATAGTGAACTGTTATTCTCTGTAGGGAGCTGTGAGGACCTTCTATAAGTGACTGTTATTCCCTGTAGGGAGATGTGAGGACCTTCTAATTAAGTGACTGTTATTCCTCTGTAGCTGTGAGGACGCTTCTATAGTGACTGTTAATTCCTCTGTAGCTTGTGAGGACCTTCTATAGTGAACTGTTATTCCTCTGTAAGGGAGCTGTGAGGACCTTCTATAGTGACGTTGATTCTCTGTAGGGAGCTGTGAGGAACGCTTCTATAGTGGACTGTTATTCCTTGTAGGGAGCTGGTAGAGGACCTTCCTATAGTGACTGTTATTCCCCTCTGTAGCTGTGAGGACCTCTATAGTGACTGTTTATTGCCTCTGTAGCTGTGAGGACCTTCTATAGTGACGTGTTATTCCTCTGTAGCTGTGAGGACCTTCTATAGTGACTGTTTATTCTCTGTAGCTGTGAGGACCTTTCTATTAGTGGACTGTTATTCCTCTGTAGGGAGCTGTGAAGGACCTTCTAATAGTGAGCTGTTATTCCTCCTGTAGGGAGCTGTGAGGACCCTTCTAATAGTGACTGTTATTCCTGACTGTAGGGAGCTGTGAGGGACCTTCTATAGTGACTGTATTCCCCCTCTGCAGCTGTGAGGACCTTCTATAGTGACTGTTTATTCCTCTGTAGGGAGCTGTGAGGACCTTCTATAGTGAGCTGTTATTCCTATGCAGCTGTGAGGACCTTCCTATAGTGACTGTATTCGCTCTGTAGCTGTGAGGATCTCTATAGTGACTGTTATTCACCCTGTAGGGAGCTGTGAGGACGCTTCTAATAGTGACTGTTTTATTCCCCTGTAGGGAGCTGTGGAGGGGACCTTCTATAGTGACTGTTATCCCCTCTGCAGCTGTGAGGGACACTTCTATAGTGACTGTTATTCCTCTGTAGCTGTGAGGACTTCTATAGTGACTGTTATTCCTCTGTGCTGTGAGGACCTTCTATAGTGACTGTTATTCCTCTGTAGCCTGTGAGACCTTTCCTATAAGTGACCTTGTTATTCCTCTGTAGCTGTGAGGACGCTTCTATAGTGACTGTTATTTCCCTCTGTAGCTGTGAGGACTTCTATAGTGACTGGTTATTCCCTCTGAGCTGTGAGGACCTTCTAGTAGTGGCTGTTATTCCTCTGTATAGCTGTGAGGACCTTCTATAAGTGACTGTTATTCCTCTGTAGGGAGCTGTGAGGACCTTCTATAGTGACTGTTATTCTCTGTAGGGAGCTGTGAGGATCTTCTATACGTGGCTGTATTCCTCTGTAGTGGAGCTGTGAGGACCCTTCTTAGTGACTGTTATTCCTCTGTAGGGAAGCTGTGAGGAACTTCTATATGTGACTGTTACTTCCTCTGTAAGGGAGCTGTGAGGACGCTTTCTATAGTGACTGTTATTCCTCTATAGGGAGCTGCGAGGACCTTCCTATAGTGACTGTTATTCGCTACTGTAAGCGTTGAGGTCCTTCGCTATAGTGACTGTTATCCTCTGTAGCTTGTGAGGACCTTCTTATAGTGACTGTTATTCGCCTCTGTAGGGAGCTGCCGAGGAACCTTGATATAGTTGACTGTTATTCCTCTGTAGCTGTGCAGGACGCTTCTATAGTGACTGTTATTCCTCTGTAGCTGTAGAGGACCTTCTATAGTGACTTGTTATTCCTCTGTAGGGGAGCTGTGAGGACTGCTTCTATAGTGACTGTTTATTGCCTGCTGTAGCTGTGAGGACCTTCTATAGTGACTGTTTATTGCCTCTGTTAGGGAGCTGCGAGGAAACCTTCTATAGTGGACTGTTTATTTCTCTGTAGGGAGCTGTGAGGAACCTTCTATAGTGACTGTTTTATTCCTCTGTAGGGAGCTGTGAGGACCTTCTATAGTGATGTTATTCTCTGTAGCTGTGAGGAACCTCTATAGTGACTGTTATTGCCTCTGTAAGGGAGCTGTGAGACGCTTCTATAGTGACTGTTATTCCTCTGTAGGGAAGCTGTGGAGGACTTCTATAGTGACTGTTATTCCTCTGTAGGGAGCCTGTGGAGGACCTTCTATAGTGACTTTATTCCTCTGTAAGGGAGCTGTGAGGACCTTCCTTAGCTGACTGTTATTCTCTGTAGCTGTGAGGACCTTTCTATAGTGACTGTTATTCCTCTGTAGCTGTGAGGACCTTCTATAGTGACTGTTATATTCCTCTGTAGCTGTGAGGACCTTCTTATAGTGACTGTTATTCTCTGTAGGGAAGCTGTGAGGACCTTCTATAGTGACTGTTATTCTCTGTAGGGAGCTGTGAGGACCTTCTATAGTGACTGTTATTTGCCTCTGTAGGGAGCTGTGAGGACCTCTATAGTGACTGTTATTCCTCTGTAAGCTGTGAGGACCTTCTATGTGACTGGTTATTCCTCTGTAGCTGTGAGGACCTTCTATAGTGACTGTTTATTCCCTCTGTAGGGAGCTGTGAGGACGCTTCTTAGTGAACCTGTTTTCCTCTGTAGGGAGCTGTGAGACCTCTATAGTGACTGTTATCACTGTAGGGAGCTGTGAGGACGCTTCTAAATAAGTGACTGTTATTCCTCTGTAGCTGTGAGGACCTTTATAGTGACTGTTACTCCTCTGTAGGGAGCTGTGAGGACCCTTCTTATTAGTGACTGTTATTCTGCTGTAGCTGTGAGGACTTCTATAGTGACTGTTATTCCTCTGTAGCTGTGAGGACCTTCTATAGTGACTGTTATTCCTCGTAGCTGTTGAGGACGCTTCTATAGTGACTGTTACTCATCTGTAGGGAGCTGTGAGGACCTTCTTATAGTGACTGTTATTCCTCTATAGGGAGCTGTGAGGACCTTCCTAAATAGTGACTGTTACTCCTCTGTAGGGAGCTGTGAAGGACCTTCTATAGTGAGCTGTTTATTGACTCTTAGGGAGCTGCGAGGATCTTTCTATAGTGACTGTTATTCCTCTGTAGGGAGCTGTGAGGACCTTCTATAGTACTGTTATTCCTCTGGTAAGCTGTGAGGACCTTCTAAGTGACTGTTATTCCTCTGTTAGCTGCGAGGACCTTTTGATGACTGTTATTCCTCTGTAGGGAGCTGTGAGGAACCTTCTATAGTGGACTGTTTCATTATCTTGTAGCTGTGAGGACCTTCTAATAGTGACTGTTTTATTTCTCTGTAGGGAGGTGAGGACCTTCTTATAGTGACTGTTATTCCTCTGTAAGCTGTGAGGACCTCTATAGTGACTGTTATTCCTCTGTAGTGGAGCTGTGAGGACCTTCTATAAGTGACTGTTATTCCTCTGTAAGCTGTTGAGGAACTTCTATAGTGGACTTGTTATTGCCCTCTGTAAGCTGTGAGGACCCTTCTACTAGTGACTGTTATTCCTCTGTAGCTGCGAAGACGCTCATATAGTGACTGTTATTCCCTCTGTAGGGAGCTGTGAGGACCTTCTTATAGTGACTGTTATATCCTCTGTAAGCTGTGAGGACCTTCTATAGTGGACTGTTATTGGCCTCTGTAGGGAGCTGTGAGGACCTTCTATAGTTTGATGTTTTTCCTCTGTAAGGGAGCTGCGGAGGAGCCTTCTATAGTGACTGTTATTCCTCTGTAGCTGTGAGGACCTTCTATAATAGTGACTGTTATTCCTCTGTAGGGAGCTGTGAGGACCTTCTATAGTGACTGTTATTCTCTGTAGGAGCTGTGAAGGAACCTTCTATAGTGGACTGTTATTCCTCTGTAAGCTGTGAGGACCTTCTAGATAGTGACTGTTATTCCTCTGTAGGGAGCTGTGAGGACCTTCTATAGTGACTGTTATTCTCTGTAGCTGTGAGGACCTTCTATAGTGACTGTCTATTCCTTGGTAGCTGCGAGGACCTTCTATAGTGACTGTTATTCATCTGTAGCTGCGAGGACCTTTCTAATAGTGACTGTTAATTCCTCTGTAGGGAGCTGTGAGGAACCTTCTATAGTGACTGTTTATTCCCTCTGTAGCTGTGAGGACCTTCTATAGTGACTGTTATTCCTTCTGTAGCTGCGAGGAACCTTCTAATAGTAGACTGTTATTTCCTCTGTAGGGAGCTGTGAGGACCTTCTAATAGTGACTGTTTATTCCTCTGTTAGGGAGCTGTGAGGACGCTTCTATAGTGACTGTTATTCCTCTGCAGCTGTGAGGACCTTCTATAGTGACTGTTTATTCCTCTGTAGGGAGCTGTGAGGAACCTTCTATAGTGACTGTTATTCCTCTGTAGCCTGTGAGGACCTTCTATAGTGACTGTTTATTCCTCTGTAGCTGCGAGGACCATTCTAATAGTGACTTGTTATTCCTCTGTAGCTGTGAGGACCTTCTATAGTGGACTGTTTTATTCCTGCCTGAGGGAGCTGTGAGGACCTTCTATAGTGGGACTGTTATTCCTCTGTAGCTGTGAGGACGCTTCTATAGTGACCTGTTATTCCTCTGTAGCTGTGAGGACGGCTTCTATAGTGACTGTTATTACCTCATGTAGGGAGCTGTGAGGTACCTCTATAATGACTGTTATTACTCTGTAGCTGTGAGGAACCTTCTATAGTGACTGGTTATTCCTGCCTGGTAGCTGTGAGGAACCTTCTATAGTGACTGTTATTCCTCTGTAGCTGTGAGGACCTTCTATAGTGACTGTTATCTGCGCTCTGTAGGGAGCTGGCTGTGAGGACCTTCTATAGTGGACTGTTATTCCTGCTGTAGGGAGCTGTGAGGAACCTTCTATAGTGACTGTTATTCCTCTGTAGCTGTGAGGACGCTTCCTATAGTGACTGGTTAATTCCTCTGTAGGGAGCTGTGAGGACGCTTCTATAGGACTGTTATTCTCTGTAAGCCTGTGAGGACCTTCTATAGTGACTGTTATTCCTCTGTAGCTGTGAGGACCTTCTAATTAGTGACTGTTATTCCTCTGTAGGGAGGCTTGTGAGGACCTTCTATTAGTGACTGTTATTCCTCTGTAGCTGTGGAGGACCTTCTATAGTGACTGTATTCACCTCTGTAGCTGTGAGGAACCTCTATAATGTGGCTGTTATTCGCTCTGTAGGGAGCTGTGAGGACCTTCTAATAAGTGACTGTTTTCCTCTGTAGGGAGCTGTGAGGACCTTCTTATTAGTGACTGTTTTATCCTCACTGTAAGCTGTGAGGACTTCTATAAGTGACTGTTATTCACCTCTGTAGGGAGCTGTGAGGACCTTCTATAGTGACTGTTATTCCTCTGTAGGGAGCTTGTGAGGAACTTCTATAGTGAACTGTTATTCCTCTGTAGGGAGCTGCGAGGACCTTCTATAGTGAAACTGTTATTCGCTCTGTAGCTTTTGTGAGGACACCTTTCTATAGTGACGTTATTTCCTATCTGTAGGGAGCTGTGAGGACCTTCTAATAGTGACTGTTATTCCTCTGTAGGGAGCTGTTGAGGACCTTCTTATAGTGACTGTTTTATTTCCTCTGTAGCTTGTGAGGACCTCTTATAGGTGGAACTGTTATTCCTCTGTAGGGAGCCTGTGAGGACCTTCTATACGTGACTGTTATTCTCTGTAGGGAAGCCTGTGAGGACCTTCTATAGTGACTGTTATTCCTCTGTAGGGAGCTGTTGAGGACCTTCTATAGTGACTGTTTATTCCTCTGTAGCTGTGAGGACCTTCTAGTAGTGACTGTTATTCCTCTGTAGGCTGTGAGGACCTTCCTATAGAGAACTGTTATTCTCTTGTAGGGAGCTGTGAGGGACCTTCTATAGTGCTGTTATTCCTTCTTGTAGGGAGCTGTGAGACCTTCTATAAGTGACTGTTATTCCTCTGTAGAATGTGAGGACACTTCTATAGTGGGATGTTATTCCGCACTGTAGCTGTGAGGACCTTCTATAGTGACTGTTAATTCCCTGTAGCTGTGAGGGACCTTCTATAAGTGACTGTTATTCCCTCTGTCAGCCTGTGGAGGACCTTCTATGTGACTCGTTAATTCCTCTGTAGCTGTGAGGACCTACGATAGTGGACTCGTTTAATTCCCTCTGTTAGCTGTGAGGATCGCTTCTTATAGTGACTGTTAATTCCCTCTGTAGCTGTGAGGACCCTTCTATAGTGAACTGTTATTCCTCTGTAGCTGTGAGGACCTTCTATAGTGACTGTTATTCCTCTGTAGGAGCATGTGAGGACCTTCTATAGTGACTGTTATTCCTCTGTAGGGAGCTGTGAGACCTTCTATAGTGGACTGTATTCTTTAGCTGTGAGGCCTTCTATAGGACTGTTATTTCTGTAGCTGTGAGGACCTTCTATAGTGACTGTTATTCCTCTGTAGGAGCTGTGAGGACCTTCTATAGTGACTGTTATTCCTCTGTAGCTAGGTGATGTACTGTGAGGGACCTTCTATAGTGGACTGTTATTCCTCTGTAGGGAGCTGTGAGGACCTTCTATAGTGACTGTTATTCCTCTGTAGGGAGCTGTGAGTGAACCTTCTATAGTGACTGTTATTCCTCTGTAGCTGTGAGGACCTTCTATAGTGACTGTTATTCCTCTGTAGGAGCTGTGAGGACCTTCTATAGTGACTGTTATTCCTCTGTAGGGAGCTGTGAGGACCTTCTATAGTGACTGTTTATTCCTCTTGTAGCTGTGAACCTTTTATGACTGTTATCCTCTGTAGCTGTGAGGACTTCTATAGTGACTGTTATTCCTCTGTAGGGAGCTGTGAGGACCTTCTATAGTGACTGTTATTCCTCTGTAGGGAGCTGTGAGGCTTCTATAGTGACTGTTATTCCTCTGTAGCTGGAGACCTTCTATAGTGACTGTTATTCCCTCTGTAGCTGTGAGACCTTCTATAGTGACTGTTATTCCTCTGTAGGGAGCTGTGAGGACCTTTCTATAGTGACTGTTATTCCTCTGTAGGGAGCTGTGAGGACCTTCTATAGTGACTGTTATTCCTCTGTAGCTGTGAGGACCCTTCTATAGTGACTGTTATTCCTCTGTAGGGAGCTGTGAGGACCTTCTATAGTGACTGTTATTCCTCTGTAGGGAGCTGTGAGGACCTTCTATAGTGACTGTTATTCCTCTGTAGGGAGCTGTTGAGGACCTTCTATAGTGACTGTTATTCCTCTGTAGAGCTGTGAGACCTTCTATAGTGACTGTTATTCCTCTGTAGGGAGCTGTGAGGACCTTCTATAGTGACTGTTATTCCTCTGTAGGGAGCTGTGAGGACCTTCTATAAGTGACTGTTATTCCTCTGTAGGGAGCTGTGAGGACCTTCTATAGTGACTGTTATTCCTCTGTAGCTGTGAGGACCTTCTATAGTGACTGTTATTCCCTGTAGACTGTAGAGGACCTTCTATATGACTGTTATTCCTCTGTACTGTGAGCTTTTAGTGATTTCCTCTGAGCTGTGAGGACCTTCTATAGTGAACTGTTATTCCTCTGTAGCTGTGAGGACCTACTATAGTGACTGTTATTCCTCTGTAGCTGTGAGGACCTTCTATAGTGACTGTTATTCCTCTGTAGCTGTGAGGACCTTCTATAGTGACTGTTATTCCTCTGTAGCTGTGAGGACCTTCTATAGTGACTGTTATTCCTCTGTAGCTGTGAGGACCTTTAAGTGACTGTTTTCCTCTGTAGGGGCGGAGGACCTTCTATAGTGACTGTTATTCCTCTGTAGGTGAGCTGTGAGGACCTTCTATAGTGACTGTTATTCCTCTGTAGGGAGCTGTGGACCTTCTATATGACTGTTATTCCTCTGTAGGGAGCTGTGAGGACCTCTATAGTGACTGTTATTCCTCTGTAGGAGCTGTGAGGACCTTCTATAGTGACTGTTATTCCTCTGTAGGGAGCTGTGAGACCTTCTATAGTGACTGTTATTCCTCTGTAGGAGCTGTGAGGACCTTCTATAGTGACTGTTAACTTTCCCTCTGTAGGCTGTGAGGACCTTCTATAGTGACTGTTATTCCTCTGTAGGGAGCTGTGAGGACCTTCTATAGTGAACTGTTATTCCTCTGTAGGGGAGCTGTGAGGACCCTGTCTATATAGTGACTGTTATTCCTCTGTAGCTGTGAGGACCTTCTATAGTGACTGTTATTCCTCTGTAGGGAGCTGTGAGGACCTTCTATAGTGACTGTTATTCCTCTGTAGGGAGCTGTGAGGACCTTCTATAGTGACTGTTATTCCTCTGTAGGGAGCTGTGAGGACCTTCTGTAGTGTCACACACTGAAAGCTTCACTAAAACAAGAAAAGCAAGCCTTGTGTCCAGAGTTTTCTTTAACACTGACACGTGTTGTGAGGAAAGCACAGCAGTGGTTCTACACCTTGAAGCCCCTCCTGTGCATGGTTTGGGTGTGTGGCCTGACTACAGCAGAAAACCGTGGCTACCACAAATATTAAAAGATAGAAATTATAATATTTTTGCCATTAAGTATTTGTTTCAAACGCATGTTCAGAAATGGGTGTTTTCTGCACTATACTTCTTTTGAGGTCCTATTTATGATTTTTAACCATATAATTTGCTCAAATAATATTGCTTATGACCTGACCACACAGAGATGTTTTTTTAAGGATACCAGACAGTACACACTGTTTAACTGTTCTTGATATTGTTGATATGAACATGGATTTGAATCTGTAACTCATGAAATGCTTGATTATGGTTATTAGTTTAATGCGATGTAATTTGGGATGTTTGTAAATTAATTTTGAGTTTGGACATTTTGAGCACTTCCTGGATCCTATATTCGAAACAAGTGTCAAATATGACCAGTGTTGGGAACGTTACTTTAAAAAAGTAATTAGTTATAGTTACTCACTACTTGTTCCAAAAAGTAACTGAGTTAGTAACTGAATTACTCTATAATGAAAGTAACTCGTTACCAGGGAAAGTAACTATTTGCGTTACTGTTAAATAAAAAACTTGCTAAATATCAAAGATTTTTTTTTTTTGCAGTTTTCAAAAGTCAGTGTGAATGAGTAGAACAGACAGGTGTTTGGATTTTTGTACTATCAAGTCAAAGATGTTCATAGTAACTGAATGAACTGAATGGGGGGTAGAGTGGGGGGGAAGCCTCTGTGACTGAATGGTATTGACCAGTGTATGCCCGCTGTTTAATTAATGTAGGAATACGGCTGTATTCAAAGAGAATGGGAGGAACAGGAGTAAAAGAAACATGTGCCAACGCAGCCAACGATCAGACTTTACACACAGACATCGTGCAAGTCTCTCCGTTCATTCATCAGGCAAAACGGAAAACAATGTCTCTGGAGCGTAGAGCGGGGAGAGAGGAGCCTGCGCTGAGAGAGACACAGGGAGGGGGAAAGACGCGTCTCCACCGATTCTGCGTCTTTGGGTTAAAAAATAACTTCCAACACTACAGATCAATGAATCATTGACAAATGATCACCATCGATTCTCCCCCGCGGCCGCGCTGTGGGGATGACGAGCCGTGGGGACACAGTAGTTTTTGGAGCAGAGAGCACGATGCAACAGTACTCCGTGAGACTCCGCCCACCCTCTCCGCTGCTCCTGCTGCGTGAGCTGACACCGCGGCGCTCATCCAGTCGAATTGTAACGTGCCACTTTGTTTACCCAGTAACGATAACGGCGTTGTAACGACGGGGAGAGTAATGAATTAGATTACTCCGTTACTGAAAAAATAACGCCGTTACCTAACGCAGTTATTTTAAACGCCGTTATTCCAAACACTGAATATGAGCTGCGTACAACTTCAGACGATGGACACACAAAACAAAAAATACTGAAATTAGGGATTTCCTATGTCAACAAACAATTGTGTAAGGAAATATTAATTGCAGGCTTTGTGACATTGTAATTGTTTAAAACTGCAACTTCAATTCTGTTGAGATAATTGTTGCTGCCCTAAACACCTGAAGCTTTTAATCAACGACTGAACTGTTTGTTGAATTGATGATTTTTCGTTGTATTCGCAGAAGCTTCTTAGCTCTTGTGGTCAGAAAATGTAACAAGTAAAGCCAAACTAGACATGGCTCCAATAACACTCAGGCCCGTCCTTAAATAGAAGCAAAACATCCTCAAATCAACCAACTCAGGCCAGTCAACGTTATAGAGCTTCACTAAATGAATACTTCCTGGGCGACTGAGAGCCTCTGCAAGCATACTGCCATTGTTACATTTTTGCATTGTGTAATCATAAATGAATAATAAAGTCTTGAATGTTGATTTAAGCTCTTCTGTGTGTAATTGCTCTCCTAAAACAGGTTCTGTATCTATTAAGTTATCAAAGCTGCAACGCTTCATTTTAAGCGGCACATTCATAGTGAACTCATGATGAAGTCATGATGAACTAACCATAAGATCATTTTTAGTTGTAAGTTTATACACAGTTTTGTCCTTGTTGGGTTGGTTTCTCACAAACAAACAAAATCATCATGATCATGATGAATTAATCATTATCATTAGTGAGTTCATTGCCTGAATTAACGGAGTGAATTCATGACTATTTCATCATGAATCATCATGACCTCACATGAATTCATAATCAATTCATTAATCAATTCATAATGAATTCATGCATGAATTCATGCATGAATTCATGTACCCTTATTATAAAGCGTTACCATTAATTGTTGTTGTGTAGGATTTTAGCAGCGGTGTGTTGCATTTACAGTAAATGTTTTGTTTTCTTACTAAAGACTTTTAAGCTGGAGCTGCAGAGCCTGAAGGCGAGGCCACAGCAGAAGATTGATTGATTTATTTTTTATTTTATTTCAAGCCACACGACACAGGCAAAAAGCCAGAAAAACACAACAAAAGAAAAATAAATAAATAATTACATTCAAGCTCGAAAAGGAGTGGCAAGAAGACAAGCTTATTGACTCCCACCCCTGTTCATAAACTTAAGTTCTTATTATCTTACAAAACAATTAACAATTAAGTTGGTTACATATTCACAGACGCAACAATGCATTATATTAAGTCACATTCATAGTATGTTACACTTTATAACAAGTGTATAATTTTGTTTCCTATACTTATTTTATTACCATGTTGGTATTACTGTTATTCATTATAATCATCATTACAGCCCATATAACATTACTCTGTATCAAAGTGTTTGAATGATACATAACATACTCCACATTTATTCATGAAAGGTACAATAGTCGCAGACTGATTGATCTCATGAAACAAGAGTAGTCTTAATGATGTGTGTTAAAAGGGATTCGGGGCTTTTCTTTTTTCTTTCCTGTGTCTGGACCTGCTGCCAGAGGGGAGCAGCCCCCGAGCAACAGGACCATCATTTGTTAAGTGTCCTATACTATGCATTAAAAGAGACAAGATTTAGGAGTCTGCTGCCAGAAGAGGGTTTCCTCGAGCTGCCGGCCCCCACATGTCTGCCCTGTACTACGGGTTATGTTGAATGTGGAGTACATAGATATGTGCATGTTTTAATTGTAAGACTTTAATTCCTTTATATTACCATCAGCATCAATAGCAGTACTGCTGTCTGAATCGATTAAGTTTGATTCTAAGAATAATATATAAATTGTTAGGTATTAATCCTGGGCTGATAAAATAATGCTGATAACACAACAGCAATAGTAATAACAATGGCAATAACAATTACAACTACCCCTCCTAATCAATTCTTATGCTAATATGACACAATACATTATAAATAGCTATGATTAATAAAAATAAAGAAAACAACAGCAAAAACAGTCAAGACATATAGTTAATGTAAGATATTACTAATACAATATAGTCACTTAGTTATATCTTATTTACTAAATTAAATGTTATATCCTCTTACAATAATAACAATAATGATAATAATAATAATAATAATAATAATAATAATAATAATAATAACAATAATAACAACTGCAATAGTATAATAGTAACAACCACAATATACTTCATTATTAGTTAGATCTGACCTTTAAAGTATACAGCACTTTGTGACACCCATTAGCAATCAATTACCCATTTCCTCCTTCTGGTACTTTGACCATACCATTTTTTTATATCTGATTTGAAATGATGAATATTGGACATTGTTTAAATTCTGCCCCCAATTTGTTCCAGAGTTTAACTCCACATACAGACACACACATACTTTTCCTAGTGGAAGACACTGCTTGAACCTTAAAGTTATCACACCCCCTCAGGTTATATCCCCCTTCTGTGCGTGCAAAAAGCATTTGTATCCTTGCAGGTAGCACATTTTTGTTGGCTTTAAACAGAAGTTGGGCAGTAGAGAAATCAACTAAATCATGCATTTTTAACAGTTTAGACTGCAGAAATAATATATTAGTGTGATCATAATATCCTACTTTATGTATAATTCTTACAGCCCGTTTTTGGAGTATAACAAGGGGGTGTAATGAGCTTTTATAGTTATTGCCCCAAACTTCTACACAGTAGTTTAGATATGGCAAAACTAATGAACTATATAACAAAAATAATGCATTGTAATTTAAGAAAAACTTTGCTTTATTAATGATTGAGATACTTTTGGAGACTTTACCTTGTATGTGTCTTATGTGTGGTTTCCAGCTTAATTTACTGTCAATGATGACTCCTAAGAATTTAATTTCTGATACTGTATCTAAAACTACACCGTCTATGTTTACTGGGTCTGGTTTTCCGTTATAATTACTGAAAAACATTACTTTTGTTTTATTTAGGTTGAGGGACAATGTGTTAATGTCCATCCATGTTTTTAATTTCCTTAGTTCACAGTTTATGTTAGTTACTAAATTACTATAATTGTCATTGGAATAGAAAATGTTTGTGTCATCTGCGAAAATCACTAATTTTAATAGTTTAGACACATTAAAAATGTCATTAATATATAAATTAAACAACTTTGGGCCTAAGACAGATCCCTGTGGGACCCACAACCAATGTCCAAATAACCTGATGTAAACTCCCCCATCTTCACATACTGTTGTCTCCCAGTTAAATAGCTTTGAATCCAGCTCAAAGCCACTCCCCTTATGCCATATCTGTCTAATTTTTTTAATAATATAGAATGATTAAGTGTATCAAATGCTTTTTTCAAGTCAATGAATATTCCAGCTGCATGTTTCTTTCCCTCTAAGCTATTAGTAATCTCTTCTATTGCATCAATGATGGCCATTGAAGTTGACCTTGCTGCTCGAAACCCATACTGACCTTCATTGATTAGTTTATGCTTATCTATGAAATTATCCATTCTACTGTTATAAAGTTTCTCTAAGATTTTGGAAAACTGGGGGAGCAGAGAGACAGGTCTGTAGTTAGTGAACATGTGTTTGTTCCCATTTTTATGTATAGGTATAACTTTTGCAATTTTCATTTTATTTGGAAATGTTCCTGTTTGAAACGATAAGTTGCATATGTAGGTTGATGGTTTCACTATACTATATATAATTTGTTTAACTAGTGTCATATCTATATCAAAACAGTCTGTAGACGATTTTTTATTTTTATTTATTTATTTATTTGTTTATTTGACAGGGACAGTACAAGAAAACATTGCCAGCTCAGTGGCCGATGTTATGTACATAAGGCGTCTAGCCATAGGGTAATTTGCAGCCCCCGTCCCTGGTTAGGCTTTTCAAAGGGGTTTAAAACAGAACAGAGAGATGAAAAATCAGTAAAATCAGTAAAAGGCATCAAACAATACAATAAAAAGAAAGAGGAGAAGACATATCTGACCACTTCCCATCCCAAGTCCAGCCAAACTGTTCAGTGCTCACACTTTTGTTTGTTCTTTAGCCACAGCTTCAGCTTTTGTGAGAAAAGTCTCAGGTCCATTTGGGACTTTAGCTCCAGTGGCAAAGAGTTCCATAACTGTGTCCCTTTTACTGAGAACGCAGACTGACCCAGAGCAGTTTTACAAAACTTCACTCTGCAGTTCCCGCTGACTCCAGCTCTGGTGCTCACTCCTTGATTAGTGTATTTTGTACTAACTGACTTGTTCTTACACCAGTTAACGGCATCTATTATTTCTGTTTCAGTTACTCCAGACAAAAACATAGTTTTTGAATTAATGTCTATCAATGACTCCATTTCATTGTTACTACACTCCGGAATCTCTGCTGCCAGATCCGGTCCAACATTTACAAAAAAACTATTAAACTTTCCACAATATCATTCATATTATGATTGTCATTGATCCCATCAGTGAAATAGTTTGGATATGAATTATTTTTTGCATTACCCTTGATTATAGTGTTTAGTATTCCCCATACCCCTTTCATGTTGTTCTTGCTTTTATACAACAGATCGGCATAATATAGTTTCTTAGTCTTCCTTAATATATTGGTCAGTTTATTTTTATATGTTTTATATCTACTTTCAGATTTAACTGTTCTTAGTCTAATGAACTGTTTATATAAAGTGTTTTTCTTCTTACAAGCATTTTGTAAACCCTTGGTTAGCCACGGACATTTTGTCATTTTACTGTTTTTACTGAATTGCCGAATTGGACAGTTTTATTGTATGCTATACTGAAAATGTCCATGAAAGTATCATAAGCACTATCTACATCGTTCTTGTTATATACCTCGTTCCAATCTTGTTTTATTAAGTCACTATAGAGTGAGTAAATTGAGTCTTCAGTTCTTACACGTTTATAAGAATATTTTTGAGGTGATTTTTGATCTAACCCATTATCATCTTACACCGTGAATACGGGCAGATGATCCGTTATATCACAAACTAGTGCTGGGCGATATGACGATACATATCGTGGGGACGATAGAAAAGTGCCTATCGTGCCATTTCTCTTCTATCGTTTCTAACCTAATTTAATCAATTATTAAAGCAAATATTTAATTAAAAAGGCCACAAGAATGTATTAGTGTTGTCTTGTCACTATGCATCGTCTAAGTTTATATTAAGTGATTATAAACAAGAATAAAAAAGAACTTTTTCGCAAAGAAAACAAGGGTTTTGCGACACCACCCTGCTTTACGATATCTCTGTCCGCCCCACACCTGCTGTAGCAACGGCGCATCTAATGGACGTACACGCGGGCTCTCTCTCCCTGTTAAACACCGCGTGGTTTCACTGCTTTACACACGGCAACTAAACAGCTTTTTAGTGATGGATCTTTTTAGCGCGTGGATTAAACACACGAGAGAGAGGAGAGGAGAGGCGTGGTGCAGGAGGTAAGAGACGGATCGGGCAGCGCGTAGAGCAGCTAAAGACGTACAATACAAACTGCTCGCCCACTGTTTCTTAAACATTACATTAAAGTTGAGAAAATGGCGATAATAAGCTCCAATTTACATTTGTTTTAGTGTAATATGAGCCTTGATATTGAGGAGCAGATGATGCTCTGAGTAAGTCGTTCTCTACGCACGAGTTTACACATTTCTGTTGTTAAATTCGTGTTGACTCTGGTCAGATCATGTTTAGCCCATTTATCCTGCAGTCTCACATTTTTCCTGACATTGACAATATAGGCTATATACATTATCCATAGCAAAACCACTGCTTCAAAATAAAGTTGAAAAAAAGTAAGCAATGATATTTTTGTCAAACTTTTCAAAGAATAACTGAAAACTGACTTTATTGTGGTATATCCTGATATGTATCGTTATCGTGATATAAAATAATCCATATCGTGATATAAGTTTTTTCCATATCGCCCAGCACTATCACAAACCATTAACCGCTGACATTTGTGAACTGCATATTATTAGTGAAGATGTTATCAATGAGGGTAGCACTGCTCGCTGTTATTCTGCTGGGTCTTGTGATAGTCGGGTATAAACTCATACTGTACATGCGATTAATATACTCATCAGTTGTCTTATGTTTATTTGGATTTATCAAATCAATGTTATAATCCCCACAGATAAATAATACCTTGTTACTCAATTCTGAGAATGTTTTTTCTGCCCAATTTGTAAATATTTCCACGCATGAGCCTGGTGACCTGTATAAACAACTAACTATTATGTTTTTCTTTTTTTCATTGATAATTTCTATTGATAAGCATTCAAGCAAGTTGTTTATTGATGCTGTCATAGTTTCTAATATTTTGAATTTAAATTTGTTGAGGACGTATATAGCAACTCCTCCTCCCCCTTTATTGGTTCTGTTTACGTAGTTTAATGTATAATTGTTTAACTCGAAAACAATGCATTTATCCTCATTAAACCATGTTTCTGATATTGCAATGATACTAAATGGATTCTCAAACTGTTGTAAATATTCTTTAATTGCGTCAAAATTCGCGTACATGCTTCTACTATTGAAATGGATAATTGAGAATTTCCCTTCTGTTTAACAGAGATGTTAAATTCATTCTCAGTGTAGTATTTGCAATTAATTGCGTTAGATGTTAAGAACAGGTTATCTGGGTCTAACTGATCTTCCAAGTCTAGTGCATTATGCTCGGTGTATTCTGAAGTTTTCAGCTCTAAGAGCTCACAGTCCAAGATCCTTTGCTGTAATCCTAGATCACTGATATCAGCAGTATATGAAGTATGATTGGATGTCACTGTATAAGTATACACAGATGTTGTATTTTTTATTTTATTTTTCTCTTATTATCTCATTGACCCACTACTGAATTCATTCATACCTATTCAGTTCTTCTATGTCTCTTATAAGCAGAGCTGAAGCAGAGGTGAAGCAGAGCTGGCAGAGATGCAAACACTATGGAGAAGAGAAGATCTACACTAGCAAGTGGTGGAGGCTGAGGACCAGACTGTCTCCAAGAATATGGAAGACGTACTTTTAAATACAGGATGACATTTGTGTGAAAAAAATCTTAATAAAACTTATGTAAAGAGTCCTGTATCCAATTCAATGTCAACAGTGGTTCAGTGCACTCGTATGGGATTATAAAAGTAGAGACATTAAACTTAACACCTGTAAAGCGATGTGTGATGTATTTTTCCTTCCTGACAAACCCAGTGTTGTAGCAGTGTGTAATAGCCAGGGTAACAAGTCTTTTCATTTAGCTGGTGGTTTTTGATATAGCCTTATATACTGTGACTATAATGAGCCTCATAGTCTCATTATAGTCACAGTTTGCCTGTAACTTAGAGGGTCAAATAAGCCCAGACAAAAGTGAAGTGATAGTCTTCAAGCTTCAGAAACACAACTGTGGCTTCTGCTTTGAAGAAAAGAGTTGAACCACAGGAGTCTCTGGTCACACAGCGGACTCGTTCGACCTGTGCTGCTCCTGGCCTTTATCCTCCTTTATTCAGTCTCTGAGAGCATAACCTGTACACATACAAAGGCAAGGAGAATTACAACTTGAACTTGGAATGTAAGAAAAACATTGGTTTTGTAGATGTAATACTTTACAAATAACTAGGCTATATTGACTACTACAGTATATACGCTATATTCTTATTCATTCACTTTGTTAAATCTCTTTAGAATTGTCCACATGACTTCAGCTTCCAGGTACGTGGTCGGTGTATGACCACAACTTTTAGCACCATGTGAAAACACGGAGCAATGTGAAGTTTGGTCTAAGATCAATGTCAATTTCAACCTAATAACCAATACTTCAATAAAATAAGGTAGTGGGGACTTTTTCTTCAAGTAAAGAAATGTCAGTAAATTAATAAACGTTAGATTTGTTTGTATGGACACATGAAAGGGGAAACAAATAGGCTATTAGCAATTGTACATCATCTAGCATTATGCCACTGAGACAGTTGTAATTACCAAGGTTTTGGGGATAAATTACATGGATATAAGTAACTTTAGTTCCTTCGATAGGCTGTGTTGGAGTCTGTGGAATTGTTGAACGACTTGTTTTGAGCCAACAGAAAGTGTACTTCATCTCCCCCTGTGATTAGCCATGTTAGCTCTGCTGTTAGCCGAGCTAGCTCCTCATGACTTCTGATGACAAAAACCATACAAAAAACACATTTATGCAAACACTAGAAACCTAAAGGATTACACAGGAATCGCACAGGACTGCACATGGCTTTGTTTACAGTGAATCCACTCTGGCTCCAGAAAGTAAGCAAGAATCTTCACAAAAATGCTCGTTTTGTGCCGTGGCCAAGGAAGATGGCACCAGAGACCCAAAATGCATTGTTCCGTGACGTCGGTTCCAAAGCCCAATAGTTTGTGTTCACGTGACATCACAACGTTCTAAAGAGCCCATAGTTTAAAACTGAGGAGCGACTGAAGATTCCATGGCAACTGTGGTAACTGTGGTAACTATGGTAACTGCAGATTTATTTTTCTTAGTTTTCTCTGAAAGGTGTCAAAAAGTGGTGAGAACAAAAAATGCATTATCGGAAAAAAATTAGCTTCTCGGAAATAGATAAAATTTGGCACAAAAATACTTGATGGCATCCCGATCAAAAAGCCAATGAGACCCATACCGTATTTTGTACGGTGTTGCCATGGAGACGACCGAGGCCCCCATGTTATCCTAATGGGACTGACACATAAATCTCACATTATACACAATTACAGCACGTTAGCGCCCTCTGTAAGGAGCTTGTGGACAGTGGTCATGGAAGTACGGCCCGTCAGGGCCGTCCGATGCTGCTTGTGAAATAAAAAAGATTTGGGGCGCGCTAGCGCCCTCTGCAGGTTCGAGCCATTATTCACATGGAGAGGCTAAAAATGTAGTTTGGATGTTTATTGACAAAGATTAATGGCACATGAGGACAATAAAATGTAGTGTGGCCGCACTAGCGCTCTCGGTAGGGTTATGGCTCGGCAATGTAGGCGCTAAAGGAGGCACGGCCGTTCGATGCCGCTTGCGGCTTTAATTGTCAAAAAGGCGTCAAAAAGTGGTGAGAATATTCAAAAACATGTGTGATGTTGTCCAGTAGAAAGGACTTTCAGACATAAGAATAATATCACAGGTTTGTGAATCCAATCACTGTCAGATACTGATGAGGAAAAACATTTGTTATTTTTGTTTTGGAGATTTCTTACAAAAACTGTCTTTCTCCCATAGAGCTGTATTAGGCCCTGCTCCACCTGACATTATGACATCATCACATTCTAGATCGTGAACGCCTCCTATAGAGAACGGAAGAGTTACGTCACTTCGTACAAAATGCAAAGGATTGTAGGTAAAAGTGGCGTGCGGACTGAAGGCTATCATCAAGTAAACACAGCGTAAAAACAGTTGTGTTATCAACTGCCATAGCCGCACGACAGCCACAGGAGACCAATAATCGGAAAGATCGGGTTTTACTGAATCCCCTCGTGGAAGAAAAATTACTCAAGCCACGTTTGTGAAGTCACAAAGAGGCGACGGATAGCACGCTTTGCAGCCAAACGGAGACCAAATATTACTTTCATAAACACTACAAGCATTTCCACAAAGGTGGGTTAATATTTATTGTAGTTAATGCGTGATTACAAAATGCCTACAAAATGCTAGAATGCGATCCAGACTGGGCAGTGTGGGCACCCTCTCTCAACCTTGGCCAGACTGAAGTTAAAGCAGTTACAGTGAAATACGACAGGTTAAGATCAAAACAACTGCCATCATCAGTCCTTCATAACTCTAGACCACGGAGGTGGATAATACATGTTTTGTTCTGTATTGTTATTGTACTTAAAGATATTCTACTTTGGCCTCTGTAGCTAAGCCTTCTCAAAGTTACAAGTAACTGGTTATTGTTAGAATAAATGCCTATTGACGGTTTCATTTCGATATTTATATATTATAAAACAATAACATGGTACAACAGAAACTAGCTGTGCCATGCTTATTTTTAAATAATGTATTTCAAAATCAGAACAAGTATTGTCAAAAGCTGTCATTGACTGTTTCTACGGGCCCTGGCAGAGACATATTCCACTATGAAATATCATCACACTGCCAGAGACCATCTCTTTCATTTCTAATGGACGTGGAGGGCGTTCTAGTGACAAACATATTGCTGAAACATCTGGCTTTCTCCAACAGCTTTCATCTGGAGACCTAGCGCTCGCTGACCGGGGATATTAAGGAAAGTGTTGCCCTAATGGGTGCCACTTTAAAAATCCCAGCATTTACCCAGGGTCGCCAAAGATGTGGAGGAGACAGGAAAACTAGCCCATGTAAGGATCCATGTGGAGCGGGTAATTGGCTGTATGTGCTCTAAGTACACCATATTAAATGACACGTCTAAGTTTAGTGGTGCCCTGTGAGGGTGAAGGCATGTTGCGTGTGCACTCACTAATATGAGCCCGAGTGTTGTATTGAACCTATGAATATTGTTCAGTATGAAATTCTGTTTTATCATCGATCATTTGCTCCATAAAGCCAGAAATAAAGCACAATTAACTCTGGCTCTTTTTTATATAAGAAATAAAATAAATATACCAAATACAATGAATCAAACGTGTAGTAATACAAACAATGAACTGAACAAACAACTGAATACATGTATTTAGAGTTGAACTTTTAATGACAACCTTTTCCTTTAAAATGAAGATCTAAAGCGCCTCATACAAACACTGCACATGTGTCACATGACGCTGTGATCTGCTCCTGTGCATTGGCAGAAAGACTTTATAACAATCATATTCTACTTTTTTTTTAACTTATTTATTTTTATACATAAATGTAATGCCTATCAATGTGAAGGTATTCTAAAAGTATTCAAAGTATTCAGAATACAGTACTTTGATTAGACAAAGTAACAGAATACGTTACAAAATAGATTTTAAGGCAAATATTCAGTATTCTCCCCAACATGAGTGAATTCAAAAACATACAACACCAAACTAATTTAAATTATGCTCAACATAGGTAACATGCTAAAGCAATAAAGTGCTCAAGAAAGGAACAAGAAACATTGTTTACAACCTTAACAAAATTGCTTACCTTCAAGTAAAAGCTAAAAAGATTTCCAAACCTAACTTCAGCAATTGTTAAAGCTTGAAAAGGAAACATCAGAGCAAAATTGGGTTCACTCTAAAACAACACAAACCAGGAATATAAAACTGGACCGGCAATGATCAAAACCATGTAAAGGATTGTTACTAGAACTAAATTCACTCAACTTTTGATTGAGGCCGCTCTGCTCTACTTGTGAAATACTGGGCACTGGATGAGTGTAATGATGGGCTAAAAGCTCAGGCAGAACAACTGTGTAAAACAAATCCTGAGCCACTGGTAAAGGTTTAGTCCAGAGGTTCACATCTGGCCTGACTCGTGTGATCACACAGGTTTGGACTTGCTTATAGTACATGTGTGTCTGTTTTAATTCCAGTATTCCATCTGTTAACTGCAAACAAAAGTTGTGTTCACAGGCCTGCAGAAGGTTGTGATGCGGAGCTTATATGGACACTTGATTTCCACACAGCCTTTTCCACAGCACTCACAGTGAACAAGAGCATCGGGGTCGCCCAATTGGGAATGATGGGTGGATGATAGAAACACAGTTCTTCACTTTGAGTTCTCTGTGCTGCAGCTTCCTCTGTGAGATGTAGCATTCTCTTGCAGTGTCTTCATTTTCTTTTCCCCATTTATTGGCTCTGGTTCAGTGTCCGACAGTTGACGTGGCTGCTTTTGTGGATAACACATCTTCACTGTCGATAATGCAGGCTTGGCAATAGAGGTGCACACAACTGCGTGCATGTTTGATGCGGTGATCCTTCCTGCTCGTGCTCTGTGCCAAAATTCAGATTTGTGCTGCTCCCTGGTTTTCTCTTCCAGTGCTTCTGCCTCTGCATCAGCAACACAATGTTTTAGATGCTCACTGTGCTGAAGAAGAGCAGACAGTTCACTGCCCCTCATCTGTGGGTCATAGAGACGGAGGAGTGATTTGGGGAGGATACGAGGCTGGACAGGGTCTGCATACTGGTGGCAGAACTCGTCCATAACAGAGCAGTCCTGACCTGTGTGCATGCATAATATCTGTGAGAGGTTTTCATTCTGCCAGTGTGCTCTTTCTTATTGGTCCACCACCAGTGCGAGTCCGGATGTACTGAGCTCTCGGTTGGTCCTTCACTGATGGACTGGTCCAGTGCCCGTTTCCTTGCTGCACTGGTGGTGTAGTCGATTGTGTGGCCCGGGACTCCTTGTACTTTGTTCACATTTGAGGGCATTATCCAGTAAGCCTGAACATCTGTGGGTGTGACATTCCATCGCAGACACACTGCAGTGTCAGTTTTGTACAAGAGATCTGCCACATGTACACACTTCTCAGCCACACCAGCCATACATGTGCAATGGGCACTCTCCACCTCCCCAGTAGATTTCAGGATCACCCAGGGCAGAAGAGGCTTTTGGCTGAAGCGCATGGAGTGATTCACCTGAAACAGTCAATGCAGAAAAACATATTTTAGAGAATACAGTAGTACTTTATCACAGGTTAATTATCCATCAGGTACTACAGTAGCAAAACACCTGACACTGAATGGGCCTATGACAGGTCATGTCTGCACTAGAAGGTATGCACTTTTCATTTCAAATTGTGTAGCAATTTAAAGAATAACCCTGCAGCTCTTCTACACATTTTGCTCTGTTATTTTAGAGGTAATGCATGGGAGGTCATTACATAGCAGCAAAAACATGTAGGGGGCTATGTCTACAATGTTATTCTCATGTTCGTCTTTGATTTGAATTTAGATTTAAATAGAAAAAGAAGCCCCTCCTCGAACCGCAACCTTAACGTGGTGGAGGGTTTGAGCCCGAATGATCCTGGAGCTCTGTTGTCGGGGGCTTGGTGCCCCTGGTAGGGTCTCCCATGGCAAACAGGTCCTAGGTGACGGGTCAGACAAAGAGCGGTTCAGAAGCCCCTCATGAGAAACCAACAGGCCCGTTAGAATCGTGAGGCCGTCCTTCTGTGGACCCACCACCTGCAGGAGGAGCCATATTGGGCTGGTGCAGCTCCAACAGCTGCCCCCACGACCCAGCAACGGAAAAGTGGAAGAAGATGGATGGATGGATGGATAGAAAAAGAACATGCATATCCTCTAGAGAGGGTATGCATGTTCTATCAAATAACACAAATTGGAACCTTAAATTGAGGGTTTATTCCCAGAATAACAAAATAATAACTTTATAGACATATCCATACATAACAACTAAATTTTCTTTTACCATGATATTGCTTTGGTATTGCCATGTAATTCCGTGCTGTTGATTAAGACAAAACATAACCTATATAAATTGATAGTATTTATAATGTTTTTCATTGAAACAGTTTATTTTTTATGTGGAGGTGTATGAAGTACATGAGGATAATTTGCGACTGACTGGTGGTTTTATGGTCCACTCGAAACATCTCGAGGTCCTGTACCCATCCATCAGTGAACTGGACCTGGGCCTGTTGCAGGGATCTGAAGTTGCTAAATATTTCGTGTGTGTACGCACTAACACTGAAAATCATATAATTGTAAATGTGTGCGTGTTGAAAGTTGGGTAGTATGCTAACGTCTTTAGTTTAGTTTATTTATTTGTTTGAGCAGTTAACCTGCTCAAAGGGAGTGGGCTGAAGCCAAAGGCTTATAAGCGCCCACCCCAAAATAAAAATAATAACATTACATTAATATTTACAAGGAGCAAATCATAAACAAAGGAACATAGGGCAAAGTAACAATAAATGATGAAGAATAAGACAAAAACAACAGCAAAATAAAGAACAAAAGAATGTGCTACTTTTATGTTATAAAGGTGCATTAATACATATTATACTCTGAGATCTTGCTACTTCCCAGTTGTCATTACCATCCTCAATATAATTTAATTTGGGTTTAATTATCATTATTATTATATTTGTTTAATTGAGTTATATGTGAAGTATGATGTAAGCCCTGCATAGTGTGGTGCATTAAAAAGCCAGGGTGTAGAGCGGGCCAGTTGAAGAGGGCAGTAACTCCCCCTCAACAAACCCCCACCCAGCTGCCCTAACAGCTGATTTGTAGATGATGTTCCTATGCTGAGTGGTGCATTAAAAGACAAGGTTTTGAGCCCGTTGGGAGGGTCCCTCTCAACAGATTCATAACTTGCCTACCCTAATTCTCAATTTGTAAATTTGAGCAATAGAATGACAACCGTTCCAAGCAGCAACACTCTTCCTTGATTATAGATAATTGATCCTACTGCGCCTCCTAGTGGCAACACATTTCTTGTTCTCTGTATGTTTCAAAAGTCTTTTGTTTGTATTTATATTTGAACAGGTTGATGTTTGGACATCGTTTCAACTCCATTTCCAGTTTATTCCACAATTGTACCCCATTAACTGTTGGGCTAAAACTTTTCAAAGTTGAGCTATGTTTCTGAGTCCTAAAGTTTAATTCATCACGTAATTCATAACAACCAGTACGTTCTTGGAACCTTCTTTGTATTTGGCCCGGTAACAGTTTGTATCTTGCTTTGTATAACATCTGTACAGTTTGGAACTCAACAATGTCACAAAACTTCATGATCTTTGATTTTAAAAATAATGAGTTTGTGTGGTCCAAAAACCCAACTTTATGAATTACTCGGATAGCTCTTTTTTGCAACAATACTATTGGTTTTAATGTGTTTTTATAAGTACTACCCCAAACCACAGTACAATAATATAAATATGGCAAAATCAGAGAACAGTATAAGATATGTAGAGCTTTGATGTTTAAAATGTGCTTTGCTTTTGCTATTACTGAAATGCTTCTAGAAATTTTCGTAGATATATATTTAATATGAGCTTTCCAAGTAATTCTGTCATCTATAATAACACCAAGGAATTTGATTTCATGCACTCGCTCTATGACAACACCCTCTATCTGAATTGCTTCCTGAGCATTGGAATTACAGTTGCCAAATATCATATTTTGCTTTTACTCAGATTTAGAGATAATTTATTTTGTTTGAACCACTTATTGACACTTTTGAGTTCCAAGTTAACAATCCGACAGTTGCTGTAAGTCGTCACCTGATGCAAAAATATTTGTATCGTCAGCAAACAAGATAAATTTAAGTACTTGAGACGTTTTACAAATGTCGTTAATGTACATATTAAACAATTTTGGGCCCAGAATGGAACCTTGAGGTAAACCACACACAATTTGTCGACAACTCGACTGATAATCACCTATTTTCACACATTGTTTTCTAATAGTCCATTCTTTATGTTCATACGGATCTAACCCTCTCACTGCTTTCACCTTTTCTTCTTTCTTCGTCCACTTACGTGTCTTGTTGTAAAATAAACACTTATAATTTTTGGGTCTGCCGACATTCTGCTCCAACTCCCTCATCATCATCATCATCATCATCATCAGTCACTCATACAGCACATTAAAGGATAAAGTGTTTTGCTCAAGCACACAACAGTATAAACGGGCTAGACCAGTTTAGTTTAGTTCATTTTATTTAGAACAACTTAATAGAAATGCTCATAATACACAACAATACAAAGTGTCCAAAAAGAAATGCGATATTTGCAAGTTTTTTTTTGCAAGAGAAGCTGAAAACCTTTCTACAAAATCAACACAGATCTCCAATATTTACATCAATAATTGTTTTGCATAATATGAATATTTTTACAGAACATATAGAATACAACTCACAGCCATATAAGTCCAGTGATAATGGTCTTAACTGTGATTTATTGTCCCCGTCCTGGTCTGTAACCTGTGAAGACCATGTTTTTATACATAGAATGAAATCAGCAAACTGTGGTACAGAGATCGAGACATTCAAGCTTTTCCATAATATAGTAATTCCATAAATGATCAAGGACATAGTCATGTTAAAAGCTGAAAACAGTACTATGAACAGCAGCCGTTCTTTCAGCTCAGGTTATTTTTCAAGCTTGCGTTTCCTTTGTACAGGACTGAGATCTTCTCAATGAGAGCTTTTTGAAGTGTCTCTGTGGTGAAGCTGTGAGGTTTATTCTGAGCCTTTAAAGTCTCTACAAAGTCCAGCAGCTCAGAGACCTGCTGCTGCCCCCTGGTGTTGAATATGAGGTGTCTTCCTCCACACAGCTCCTGGAGGTCTTTGTCTCCTTTGATAGAGTCTGTCACATCTGGAGAAGAGGGGTCTGAGTCCACAGTGAAGAGGACCATCGTGAAGGGACGGACTGCAGAGCTGAACATGTCCTGGATGGTCTTCAGCTCAGACTTGTCTTCATCTGTGAGAAAACCCAGAGGAAGAACCAGGATGAAGGCCTGGACGCCCTGAGGACCACAGAGGGACAGGCAGTGGAGACACTGCTCCATCACCTCCTCCACAGGTTTATCAGACCCAGACAGAGGAGGCAGCTCCAGCACTGACACCCAGCGCCCACACACCTGGTGCTTCTGACAGGGCTCTGGGCTCAGACGCTCACTGCTCTGTCCTGTAATGGACCTCACCTCCACCTGGTGCTTCTCACACTGGTCCAGGCTCAGGCGCTCACTGCTCTGTCCTGTAATGGACCTCACCTCCACCTGGTGCTTCTCACACGGGTCCAGGCTCAGACACTCACTGCTCTGTCCTGTAATGGACCTCACCTCCACCTGGTGCTTCTCACACGGGTCCAGGCTCAGGCGCTCACTGCTCTGTCCTGTAATGGACTCTAACACAGAGCTCTTCTCTGCTCTTCCAAACAGAACCAGGTTCAGAGTCTCCTGTTTACTGCAGGTGAAGGAGTGAGGATTCTCTCGGGCCATGGTGAGGATCTTGTCCATGAAGAGGCTGTGGTCTGATTGGAACATGTTGAAGTGGCGTTGGCTGCAGTCCTGCAGGAGCCTGTTCAGAGGAACACTGGTTTCTGTCCAGGGGTGTCTGTAGGACGTGACCACCAGGCAGTGTTTAAAAGCATCAGGTCCAAACAGACTCAGGATGAAGCTGAGAGTCTGTCTGTGTTTCTCAGTGAACTCTGAAGGTTTCACGGTCAGCAGCAGGACGTTGGGTCCAGGAGAACACAGAGACAAACATCTGTGAACTTCTTCAACCACGGCCTCCACAGACAGACTGAACAGGTCTGGGGTCTTCACCACCCGGATCCTTCTGTGGCTCCACTCTCCATCAGAGACTTGGACTTCTGGAGGGAGTGAGTCACACTGGAAATGCTTTTCTTTCAAGATGAAGTTTCCAACCTGGGCCTTCTCCTCGTGTGCTCCTAACAGGACAATCCTGAGCCCTGTGGGAAAACAAACGTATCAAAGTTAGAAACATTTTGAGAAGCTTCCCCTTCTCAGAGGTTTAGAACATGGACTGATCACATGGACTCTCTCTCTACATGGGCTTTGGGCTGAGAACAGGAGCTTCTCTCTTTCAAACAGCTGGCCCTGGTCTTTAGGAGGGTCTAATTATTGTTTCACTGTTTTGATGTTTGGTCCAGCTCCTGTTGATATTGTGCAATACAAAACAACTGGGTTTGATTTGAGACATTGTGACATGGTGCAGAATTATCACCACATGAATATATCAGCGTTTTGTTCTTGTCTGAAGTCATTTGAACATGAACTCCCTCCCTTGTTTGAGCAACTGTGTTTTGACATCACACAATGAACTGAAGAGGAGCATGTTCTTTCCAAACTGGATTTACTCTTCTTTATACCATAGTCTGGGTGAATACTGATTCTGATGCTGGAAGGTTCCATTAAAAAGTGTTATACCATAGTCTGGGTGAATACTCGATTCTGATTGGCTGGAAGGTGTCCATTAAAAAGTGTTATACCATAGTCTGGGTGAATACTCGATTCTGATTGGCTGGAAGGTGTCCATTAAAAAGTGTTATACCATAGTCTGGGTGAATACTGGATTCTGATTGGCTGGTGGGTGCATTATTTTGGTATAACCGCACACGTAGTTCGGTGGTTAAATCACTGGGATATCACTCCACTGCAGCATCGCCATAGCAACGCATAACACAGCTGAATCAGACAAACGCTTCATTAGTGACTGCACACTAAAAATGCTGGGTTATTTTAACAACCCAACTGCTGGGTTATGGCTGTTGGGTCATTTTGTTGGGTTATTTTTCATAGAGTTGGGTTGTTTTTTTCCTACCCAGCAGGTTGGGTCAAAACCACTGAGCTCAACGGTCAGCAGCGGCCATTACTGCTCCTCCACCTCCTCTGATTGAAACTGCTCATAAAGGTATTTATACATGTTTTTATTTGATTACTCTGTCATAAAGAGTCAGTATTTATCCAAATGAAACTGATTAGGCACAAATAATTAATCAATTTGGTTTTGGCTTTGTGTTTCCCTAACACCTTGTTAGCATCTGTCATAGAAGAGAAAGGGTTAAAGTCACGTCTTTTGGACGAGCTGTAGCTAAAAAACGATTCAACACAGAGGTGTGTAGTTAAATAATCCTGACAGAGGACACTTCACTCTCTGTCCCAGTTTTTATTTCGTGTTGATAGGACAAGTATTGACTTAAATAATGAGGGCTAAAGGTAGTTAAAATAATCGGTTATGATATCCTATTTAATATAATGCGCGCGACAACCGTTAGCTAATGCTAACGCTAATGCTAACGCGAACTCTTTCTTAAACACTTGTCAGTGTCTTATCTCTGCTGTTGTTTCTTACATAATGACTTTAGTAATTTAATATGGTTAAAGGGATGAGGAGATGCAGCAGCAGTAGAGGAGAGAAGGAGAGGCTCAGATATGGGAGAAACAGAGAAAAGTGTTAACAGTTTTCAGTTAGGATATTTTAAAGCCTCTGTCCTGTGTGTTTCAGATCAGCTTTACCCTCTCCATGTGGGACCTCCAGAGCTGATAAATGCCACTAAAGCTTTACAGGTAAGCAGCAGTTTTATAATTATCAGAAATGTTTTATTCTCTATTTAATTCATTTGCTAAAATACAAACTTGTGTTAATGTGTGTCCTACAGAAAACAAACTCTCCTGAGCTCTTCCACTGTCTGTCTGAAGATCATCATCTGCATCACTGGACACCAGTCCCAGTAAGTGCAGTATATTTTTTACAAAATATAACATGACCCTTTATAGTTTTAGACCAAACACAAATGTAATGTTTCTCTTCCAGTGGAATCTTCAGCTCAGTGGAAGTGTCCGCCTGCCTCTGAGACGATGCCTCTGTCACTTCACCAAGGTAAGGTCTTACATTATACTATCACTGTCTTATGGGAAGGTTGGTGTCCCTGGTGGAGTAATGGTTACCAGGTATTGGATTTCATCTGTGACAATGTCTCTCTTTATTTCCACAGTGGTCTCTGCTGCTGTAGACTGCAGTGTCCTCAGCCCTGTCCCTGCTGTGACTGAACTGTCTTCCGCCCTGTCCCCAGCCCTGTCTCCTGCTCTGTCTCCTGCTGCAGTGTCCCCAGCCCTGTCTCCTGCTTCAGACTGAACTTTTCCCAGCCCTGTCCCTGCTGTGACTGAACTGTCCACAGCCCTGTCTCTGACTCTGAAAAAGGACCACTTCACCAAAATACAGCAAGTACAATATGGACAATGGGGACTTTCCTTAGGCTTGTTAAAAAACAAATTAATTATTTGCTGCTGATGATGTTGTGTTAAACAATTATGTTCTGCTTTTGTAAGAAATAAAGTTTCTAAAACAGCACTGGGGTGATCATCATTGGGTAATATTAAGAATAAACAACCCAACAGTGGGTTAAAAATATTAACCCAACTGTTGGGTTAAAAAAATAATAACCCAACAGTTGGGTCAAAATAACCCAACGCTGGGTCGGACCAACTTTGACCCAACATTGGGTTAAAAGTTGGGTTACTTTTAACCCAGCATTTTTTAGTGTGTGACATGAACGAATGAGATGGATTTTGTGGTTAATTTCAACGTTTTTGGCCAAAACAAATCTTTTGATGAATGGGGAATAGAGGAGAGCAAGCAGCTAGGTTAGCCTACTGTTAATAAAATGAGCTTTACATTTCTACTGTAAACGGTTAAGGCTATTCATTATTTTCAGACGTATATAAAATGATCCTGCACTTAAGCATATTTGGCTGGATTAGTAAAGTCAATATATAAAAGTTTCAGTTCGTGGGGCCAAGGTGTAAGCGACTCCACTGCAGCTGTTTCAGTCGAGCTCGTTGAGCTACATGTTGCTAACTAGCTAACTAGCTTTAGGTTAAACAGCGTAAAAGTGAAATAACTCCTGCCCAGGAGCCGCATATCAGTGTTTACTTCCACAGAAAAGAGCAGGTTAGTCCTGTTGTGATTCTGTGCTGATGTTGTTTCGTTGAGCCTGACGCAGATCCTCGCAGCAGCGAGAGAATGACTCGCTCTGAGACGAGCGTTCAGACAGTGGCCGCTTAAAAGCCCACATAACATAGTCCCTGTAGTTTGGCATATTTAGCGAGTTTAGTAAATGAAAACATTTGTTATAAAATGTTACGTTTGTGGGACCATGGTATAAGCGGATTAAACAACTTGGAGCCGTGCATTAGACGGTTATAATGCACTTCAGGAGTAACACCACTCCGCTGCGCGTCGTGCATTATAACCGTCTAATGCACGGCTCCAAGTTGTTTAATCCTTACATAATTTACACCAGTTAAATAACAGTAGTATAGTATAGTAGTATCCATAGTAACGGTAAACAATTGAGCTGGAACTAGCTTCAGGAAAACAACTTAAAAAGTGAAATAACTCCAACAGCAAGAGGGCAAAAGAGTGATTTTCTCATTTCATTCATTTTATTTGGGGAATATGATCATTTTGAAGACTGGGATGCAGCAGAGGAAAAAGAGAGAAGAGAACATGAAAAGAAAAAGGAGAAGCGACACAAGGAGGTAACACTGGATGAACTGAACACATTAGAGGATGACAAGGATGAGATTAATACAAAAAAAACATGGTTATCCTGGCGGAAAAAACATGGACCTCATGTTTGAGAGCTTCACTGCCGCTACTCTCACAACCTCCACCAAATGCCATGGACATGCCAATGTCACTTTCAAACTGTACAATTAATGGAAATGTATCATTTAATTTCAAATAGTTTTCAAATAATATAATAAAATGATTTAGGAAATTATCTGTGGTCTTTGATTCTTTGATACAAACATTTTCATCATCCTCTGGACACTGTAACACGTGGTGATGAAGGTGAAGGTAGCCATGGACCTGAGCGGCTGGAGCGAAAGGAGCAACAACTTTCCTCAAGATACTTATCTATTTGTTGGTTGGTAAAACAAGTTCACCAGCATTACCACTCGTCACAGTAGAGAGCACAGCGGTCCATGTACACACGGCCGAGCCCATGACACAAGTACGAGAAGAAAAGGAAGAGGAGTGACCTATTGACCATGGCAAATTACAGAGGCGCCACCTTGTGGCGTTATACCATAATGACAACACACTGTACACAGTGTCATTCTGAAATGATACTTTGTATCACGCATTGAATAAACTGTCACGTAATGTTAACGCCATCATCTCACTTCCCTTCACTTATCTGCTGCTGTCAGCTACTGCATGCAGACGCCAGATATTAATAGTCCACTCAGCTGCGACTTGTAAGGGGAAAAAAAAGTTGCGATGTTAACACTAAAACACATTAAAGTATTAATAATTGATTTAGTATTTATTTTTTTCATAAGTGACCATGGTATAAGCAAGATAATGCCCTCCGAGGTGTCCATTATCAGAAATACGCCTCCACGGGCATTATCTATGGAGGACTGTGGCTGCCAAAACAATAAATATTTGCAAATTTGATCTTTATTTTATTTATTTATTTATATATTTATGTATATATTTATTTATTGTTTTGGCAGCCACGGTCCTCCATAATTATCCCTTACTTGATAAGCAATAAATGGTCAGATATTCTAAACAGATCAGTTTCTAATTCAGATGACCGACATTCTCTTATCCACATTATTATTACCATTGATACAGTAATAACCAGTCTCTCTAAATCTAGACTTTCCAGCTGTGTTGATTCAGCAGACTGTTCATGAACTCTCTGGTTTATATTTGAGAAAGTGAACACAGGCCTTAAGTAAAGGGAGATAATGAACTCACCGTCAGTCTGTGATTGGAAGTTGACTGGCCGATGGCTCTGTGGAGTCAGATGAAGATCGTCCAAAGGAATGTCAGGGCTGACATGTTCCCCGTTGTTTTCCCTCACGATCTGACCGAGTCTGGTGATCATCTCGAGAGGCTCCATGTCTTTGTGTTTGAGATATCTGAACCTGCACTGTTTAATCAGGTCTTTTAGCGGCGCCTGTAGTCGATAAAGAATCTTCAGCTCCTCCTCTGGGCCTCAGGAGCAGCACCAGTGAGTGCTGAAACACCTGCTCGCTGATGTTCTCCAGGACTGACTGGAGTCTGACCATCTGCTGCTCGGTGAAGTCCTCAGGCTGAAGAACCAGGATGAAGACGTGAGGCCCAGGAGCCGAGAGCTTCACACAGTCCTTCATCAGTGCAGACACAGACGCCTCAGGGAGGTGTGGATGCAGCAGGTCTGGAGTGTTCACCAGCACCATGTTCTTCCACCTGCAGGGCCCGCTGACCCTCACGCAGCAGTCTGAGTGTCTGAGCCCACTGAACACCGTCTGACCCAGGAGGAAGTTCCCCACTGAACACGTCCCAGACCAGCTGTTCCCCACGAGAACCAGCCTCAGCTCCGACACTGCCGAGAGAAAACAGCAACACCTCACAAAACACACTTTACATGGAAGACGCTGCAGATGCAAAGGAGACAAAAGAAACTCAGAGACATCCATGGGAAACTTCTGCTGATATAGATGAGACAAAAACGTTTCTGTCATTTTATGATGTGCTCAGAGGGATTTTGGATTAAAGCACATCTGACACAATAGACTAACATCATTAGAACAATTATATTTAACATCATGCTAAAGTTTTACCCAGTTTTCTTTAGTTTGATATTTTTTCTGATGTTTATAGTTTGACTTCCTTATTGGACACAGACAGGAAGTGACATAGACAGAGGCAAAGCATGTTGCCGTGCCGACCGTGTTATGTCAATAGGAAGTATGTTTTGGGAAAGTCTTTTTCTGGCGGAATATAAACTTATTTATCACACAAATAAAGTCAAATTGTTTTTCAGCGGATTGTTCAGTAGAAGCAGAAAACGGCAGTCATAGCTAGGGTTAGCTAGCGTTAGCATGTAGCACGATGCTAACATAAAGCATCATGTTAGCATTCTCAGTGTTTAAACTTTAGCTATAATCCTGCATTTTTAAGTATATTGTACTTTGTAAATCCCTTGTCCTTTAAATAAATAAATATAAATAAAGTCACGCTACACATTAGTCACATTTCCTACAGTGTTTCATGGACTTGATTCTTTCGTAGATTTTCTGAACTTTCCGTGTTTGTTTGTTTACTTTATTGTCCCCGTATAGGGAAATGTGTCCTCTGCATTTAACCCATCCTCCGATGCCGCTGAGGCGACCCGTAAGGAGCAGTGGTCAGTGCCGCACCCGGGGACCCATCTCCATGATGTGGAGCCAGGCTGATGGTCAGAATCAACTGGCTGGAGGATTCACCTATTGTACATGTTTTTAGTGGTAGGGGAAACCGGAGTACCCGGAGGAAACCTACACAGACACGGGGAGAACATGCAAACTCCACACAGAAAGGCCCCGTCCAGGTGGGAATTGAACCCAGGACCTTCTAGCTGTGAAGCACAAGCGCTAACCACCGTGCCGTTGTTAAATAGAAATACAGGGATTTGTTTAGTCTCATTTCATGTTTTGTTTCTGTTATTTAAGTCACGACTGAATCCTTTTACTCAGTTATTCAGTTAATGCATTTTGCCCAGATACTGTTTTAGTTTTTACTTTAGTCGTTACTTCTTCTTGAGAAAAATGATTTCAAAGTAACGTCACTCTTACATGAATAAAGAAAATCTCAAAAACAATACAAAGCAACTGTAGTTACAAACTTATTAGACACTACATTCCAAAGCTCCTGTACATGACACTGTGATATTCTGTCATATACCAAACTGCAAGAGCGCATGGGCTCAGGCCACGCCCTCAGGCCACAGGCCACGCCCTCCGGCCACGCCCTCCGGCCACGCCCTCAGGCACTAAACACATCAGGTCAAGGTAGTTGAGTCGTCTTCTGTACTCAGTAGTTGAAGTCTTGAACGTTTCTCCTCTCATCCAAAAGGCTTCATCAGCAGACTAAAGTCCCGCTCATCCCACAGCTTAGATAAAGACCAGGAGGAGGAGTTAGGGTAGGCTCCTCCCCTCTCATCACAGCTACTCTCACCTGTGGGTAAACACCTTTGAAGTAGAGCGTCTCTAATGACCTGCTCCCCCCAGTATCGGTCAGTTCAGTTTAGTTTATTAATTTATTTCAACAGGGACAATGTGCAAACACATTAATTAAAGATGTTTTGCACCACCATCACTAAAGGTCATATTTACATTTACAGTTATCGGTGCTGACATGACTGCTTTTCCAACAGCACTTTGTTTGTATTACGAGAGAAATCTATCTGTCCTATTCATAGATGATCACTGCCCATTATCTGTCCTATTCATAGATGACACTGCCCATTATCGGTCCTATTCATAGATGATCACTGCCCATTATCTGTCCTATTCATAGATGATCACTGCCCATTATCTGTCCTATTCATAGATGATCACTGCCCATTATCTGTCCTATTCATAGATGATCACTGCCCTTTATCTGTCCTATTCATAGATGATCACTGCCCTTTATCTGTCCTATTCATAGATGATCACTGCCCTTTATCTGTCCTATTCATAGATGATCACTGTCCTTTATCTGTCCTATTCATAGATGATCACTGCTAATGACCTGCCTATTGTTCTTTTGTTAGCTGAGGTATCGTCTCCTTGGACTGGCCGTGTGTTCACAGGTTTGTGATACACTGGAATCCTGTGCCGCCTAAAGATTCTCTGAAGTTTCTCTGATACCCCGGCTACATACGGCACTGCAACTCCCTTTCTTCTGGGCTTTTTCAGTGACTCCTCCAGCTCTGGACAAACACATTAAAACTGTGTGCTGCAGTAACTTACTGTTGGGAGGAAGAGCTTCGTAGCTGCTGTGACGCTCCATCTGCAGACTTTGCTCTTTCTCTGAAACAGACACAACATGTTTAGGATTAACCCAATACAGTGCCTGTGGAAAGTACTAATACACCTTGAACTTTTTGCACATTTTGTCATGTTTACAACCCTAAACATAAAGATTTTATTTTGAATGTTTTACTGAAACTTCACACACAGGTAACAGACAACTGTGAAGTGAAAGCAAAATGATACATGATTCTGTTATTTTCAAAAAATAGAAAAGTGAAAAGTGGGGCGTGCATAAGTATTCATACAGCATGACTTAATACTTTGTGGAACCCCCTTTTGCTGCAATAACAGCAGCAAGTCTTCTGGGGTTTGACTACAAGGTTTGCACATGTAGAGACATTTTAGCCCATTCCTCTTTACAAAACAACTCAAGCTCTGTCACATTAGAAGGAGAGCGTTTGTGAACAGCAGTTTTCAGGTCTTTCCACAGATTTTCAATAGGATTTAGGTCAGGACTTTGACTGGGCCATTCTAACACATTAATATGTTTGTTTTTAAACCATTCCATTGTAGATTTAGCTTTGTGTTTAGGGTCATTGTCCTGCTGGAAGGTCAATCTCCGCCCCAGCCTCAATTCTCTTGCTGACTCCAGCAGGTTTTCCTCCAAAATGTCTCTGTATTTGGCTCCATCCATCTTCCCAACTATTCTTACAATCTTCCCAGTCCCCGCTGAGGAAAAGCAGCCCCATAGCATGATGCTCCCCCACCATATTTGACACTGGGATGGTGCACTCAGGACGATGAGCAGTGTTAGGTTTGCTCCATACATAACGTTTTGCATTTGGGCCAAAAAGTTGATTTTTGTCTCATCTGACCAAAGCACCTTCTTCCACATGGTAGCTGTGTCCTCCATATGACTTCTAGCAAACTTCAAACAGGATTTCTTATGGCCTCCTTTCAATAATGGCTTTCTTCTTCCACTCGTCCATGAAGGCCAGATTTGTGTAGAGACTTATAGTTGTCCCATGTACAGATTCCCCCAGCTCAGCGGCAGTACGTCGCAGCTCCTCCAGAGTTATCTTAGGGCACTTGGTTACATTTCTGACCAGTGCTCTCCTTGTTCGGTCTGTTAGTTTAGGTGGACGGCCGTGTCTTGGTAAGTTCACAGTGGTGCTATACTCTTTCCATTTCTGAATGATGGATTGAACAGTGCTCCGTGAGATGTTCAAATCTTGGGAAATCTTTGTATAACTTAACGCTGCTTTAAACTTCTCCACAGCTTTATCCCTGACCTCTCTGGTGAGCTCCTTGGCCTTCATGATGTTGTTTAGTGACCAATACACTCTGACCATAGCTCTGAGGCCCTCACAGAACAGCTGGAATTATACTGAGAGTAGATTACACACAGGTGGCCTCTATTTAATGGTTAGGGCAAGGTGTGAACATTCTGCAGTCATTAGGAATGTTATAAAGGCAATTTAATGCACTCAGAAAATGCTGTATGAACACTTATGCACGCCCCACTTTCACTTTTCTATTGTTTGAAAATAACAGAATCATGTATCATTTTGCTTTCACTTCACAGTTGTCTGTTACTTGTGTGTGAACTTTCAGTAAAACATTCACTATATACAGTATATCCAACTTCAGCCCAAAGTCATTTTTTCATATGAAACAATGACTTTGGGCTGAAGTTGGATTCACATTTTAAAACACCCGATGGTATGTCAATGATTAGTAACAACTTTGATTCTGATTTAAGTTTCGAGGGACAAACGAGGAGAAAATGGTGAAAGACTGTTGTGTAGCGGAGGGAGCTGCGCAGGAGGAAGAGGTAGGAGGAGGTGGAGCTCACTAGTGCAGGACACCATGCTCAAACCCAGGAGGGTGCTGCACTGTTTCAGAGGATCAGAGGAGACTGAAGGCAGCCAGGTTTCCCTAACCTCTAAAACATGCTGGTCAGGTTGACCCACAGTGGCAGCGCGGCTCAATCACAGAGGCTCAGGACTAACACCTGAACACTATTTCATTGTACACTTGTACAATGACAATAAAGCACTTACTAACATTTATGTAAAGTCAGGTTTGAATGCTCTCTCCCTTTCTGGCCCATTGACTTACATTATAAACTCACTTTGTGTATACACACACGTAGCCCCGCCCCAGGCCAGTATACCCCCACACATCCCCAACACCCCAGGCCAGTATACCCCCACACATCCCCAACACCCAGGCCAGTATATCCCCCACATCCCAACACCCCAGGCCAGTATACCCCACACATCCCCACACCCCAGGGCCAGTATAACCCCACACATCCCCAACCCCTGGCCAGTATATACCCCCACACATCCCCACCCCAGGCCAGTATACCCCACACATCCCAACACCCAGGCCAGTATATCCCCACACATCCCCAACACCCCAGGGCCATTATATCCCCACACATCCCAACACCCCAGGCCAGTATATCCCACACATCCCCAACACCCCAGGCCAGTATACCCCCACACATCCCAACACCCCAGGGCCAGTATACCCCCACACATCCCAACACCCCAGGCCAGTATACCCCCACACATCCCCAACACCCTAGGCCAGTATACCCCCACACATCCCCAACACCCCAGGCCAGTATACCCCCACACATCCCCAACACCCAGGCCAGTATACCCCCACACATCCCCAACACCCTAGGCCAGTATACCCCCACACATCCCCAACACCCCAGGCCAGTATACCCCCACACATCCCAACACCCCAGGGCCAGTATACCCCCACACATCCCCAACACCCCAGGGCCAGTATATTCTCCAACGCCCCCCCCCACACACACACGTGAAAAAAGTTAGAAAAATATGAATCTACAATATTTTTACAGCGTCAAAAAAGTGGCACAAAAAGCCACTAACATGAGATTAGGGCAGTGTTTCTTAACAGGACACAAGGGCTGAACTATGCACGAGGCAACACTTAATGTGAGCTTGTAGGAACTGATAACGTAATAACAGCCGATAATGTATAACGACCCATAACGTAATAAATTTGACCAGTTTCAAATGTAATAAGCCGATAACGTAATAACAGTGATGAGCCGATAACGTAATAACAGTGATGAGCCGATAACGTAATAACAGTGATGAGCCGATAACGTAATAACAGTGATGAGCCGATAACGTAATAACGATTGACCGATAACATAATAAGTTATTACGTTATCGGCCTTGCAATGAGAAAATCCTTTGAAAATGTAATAACTACAGCCAATAATGTAATAATATTAATCAGTTATTTGATGTATCAACACAATGTGGCTACTTTTTCATGTCTTCTTTTGGGTTTGAGCAATATGATACAGACTGAAAAAATAAAATGGCATATAGAACTCGCACATTTATGTCAGTGTTATTGAGTGGTTAGGCTGAACAATAAACACACCTCCAGCGAGCAATAATATACAGTATGTATATATATATATATATAATATATATATATATATATATATATACATACTGTATAATATATATACATACTGTATATATATATATATATATATATATATATATATATATATATATATATATATATATATATAAACTTGTCGTCACCCTCCGCGGGTGGTCTCCTTCAAGCTCAGGTCCTCTACCATCGGCCTGGGAGCTTGCGGGTTCTGTGTAGTATTTTTCTGTTCCTAGAACTGCACTTTTCTGGACTATTTTTGGGTCGTAGCTTGTCATCCGATGGTTAGGTCTCATATCAGACAAAAACTGATTTATACAAACGCCTTGAGTAAATTTTACATTTTGTAATTTGAGGTATTGAGATGGTCACGAATTAGCTAACCTCGAAGGCTAACTGTCCTTTTTGGTATGGTTACTGCAGGGCTGGATGCTTCTTGAATGTTATTAATATGTAGCCTTCCCAAATGTTCCACTGTTCCTGCTGTTTAACATTGTTCAAATCAGAGCCAACAATGTACATAACTGAGAGTTCTGTGCGGTATATTATACTCAGGTAGCGAGCGAAAAAAGTAAGTAACCATGTGAAATATTCTCACATTTCTCCCTAAATGTGTCCACTAAATGTCGTCTGATCTTCAATCAAAACTCACAGGAATGATAAACAGTGTTGCCTGAACTAACACAAACATTACATTTGATCATATTTTTATGGCCAGAAACATGTAAACATCAACAGGACACCGCCGTGAGATAAGTAAGTACAACCCGCCTGAATCTCACTGAGAAAATGCAGCAGTTTTGTAAAGGAATGGTCCCCAGATTCATCCTGATCATTTGGAGCGCTGAAATCTGCAACTACAGAACAGCAGTTTATTGCTACAAAAAGAATCAGCCAGAATTTATACTAGGTTCACTTAACTTATTACATTCGTGTTGGTTGAATGTCTCTGTTTTTTCTGCAAATAATCTTGATAAAACTTGTGAATTAATTTTCTCATTTGATGATAGCACGTTGTCGCGTCCTGAGGAAACAAAACAAGCCCCCACCAAGATTCTCGCTGCGTCTCATACTTCAAATGAGGAGAGGGGTTTAGATGTTGGTGCTAGTTCCATGTCCTCCACACAGATGTTGTTGTTTCCTCCCGAAACTAAAATCCACTTTTGGTTTGGTGAAGAGCTTAAGGCCACAGCAGGAGGCTGAGTCTGAACTCCAGGTCATTATTACAGCGTCACTTAATTTGGATCAATGAGCTGAAGTTAGAATGTTATAATAGGTCAGAACCTCTGAAAATCAGAGGTTATATATTGTGCTCTTATATGATACAGAGACGTGGAGACCGAGTCGGGGCTGAATCCTAAAGCACAGAGCGAAGTCATTCTCCAGCAGAAACAAAGTCTGGACGAGGAAATAACTCACAAACAGAGGAAAAAAAGTCACTTAAGTCATTGAGCGCGTTGCCCTCTTCGTCGGGCATCCGTTCTTGATCAGCTCAACTTCAAACATTAAACTGTGTAACAGCGTTGGCCTCACTATTCATAAGGACCTGCTCCTCTGCTCACATTCATAAGGACCTGCCTCTGGTCCTCACAGTACATAAGGACGCTGCCTCCTCTGGTCTCACATTACATAAGGACCTGCTCCTCTGGTCTCACATTCAGGAGACGCTCATCTGGTCTCACTCATCAAGGGGACCTGCTCCCTGGCCTGCACATTCATAAGGACCTGCTCTCTGGCCTCACATTCAATAAGAACCTGCTCCTCTGGTCTGCATCATTCAAAGGACCTGCTCCTCTGGTCCTCACATTCATAAGGACCCTGTCCTCTGGTCCACATTCATAAGGAACCTGCTCCTCTGGTCTCACATTCATAAGGACCTCTCCTCGGGTCTCACACTTCATAAGGACCTGCCCTCAGCCTCAACATTCAGGAGACTGCTCCTCCTGGTCTCACATCCATAAGGACCTGCTCTCTGGCCCTCACATTCATAGGACCGCTCATCTGGCCTCACATTCATAAAGACCTGCTCCTCTGTCCTCACATTCATAAGGACCTGCTTCCTCTGGTCTCACATTCATAATGACCGCTCCTCTGGCCTCACATTCATAAGGACCTGCTCCTCTGGTCTCGACATTCATAAGGACCCTGCTCAGCGTCGGCCTCAACATTCATAAGGACCTGCTCCTCTGGCCTTCACATTCATAAGGACCCTGAAATCCTCTGGTCTCACATTCAAAGGACCTGCTCCTGCTGGTCTCACTTCAAAGGACCTCTCCTACCTCCATCATAGGACGCTCTCCTCTGGTCTCACATTCATAAGGCCTGCTCTCTAGCCTCATCATAAGGAACCTGCTCCTCTGGCCTCACATTCATAAGGACATGCTCCTCTGGTCTCACATTCAGTAAGGACCTGCTCCTTCTGTCTCACAATTCATTAAAGGACTCTGCTCCATCTGGCTCACATTCATAAGGACCTGCTCCTCTGGTCTCAACATTCATATAAGACCTGCTCCTCTGGTCTCACATTCATAAGGACCTGCTCCTCTGGTCTCACTCATAAGGACCGTGCTCCTCTGGTCTCACATTCATAAGGACCTGCTCCTCTTGGTCTCACATTCAGAGGACCTGCTCCTCTGGTCCACATCAGAGGACCGGCTCCTCTGGTCTCACATTCAATAAAGGACCTGCCCTCTGGCCTAACATTCATAAGGAACCTGCTCTCTAGCCTCAACTTCATAAGGACCTGCTCCTCTGGTCTCACTATTCATCAGGACGACTGCTCCTCTGCTCACATTCATAAGGACCTGCTCCTCTGGCTCACATTCATAAGGACCTGCTCCTCTGGCTCACATTCATAAAGGACCCTGCTCCTCTGGTCCACATTCATAAGGACCTGCTCCTCTAGCCTCACATATCATAAGGACCTGCTCCTCTGGTCTCAACATTCATAAGACTGCTCCTCTGGTACTCAACATTCATAAGGACCCTGTCCTCTGGCCTCAACATTCATAAGGACCTGCTCTCATGTCTCAAATTCATAAGGACCGTGTACCTCTGGCCTCACATTCATAAAGGACCTTCTCCTCGTGCCTCACATCATAAGGACCTGCCTCTAGCCTCACATTGAATAAGGACTGCTCCTCTAGCCCACAATCATAAGGACGTGTCCTCTGGTGCTCACATTCAAAGGACCTGCTCCCGGTCTCACATTCATAAAGGACCTGCTCCTCCTGTCCACAGTTCATAAGGACCTGCTCCTCTGGTCTCAACATTCATAAGGACCTGCATCCTCTGGCTCTCACTTCATAAGGACCTGCTCCTCTGGCCTCACATCCATGAAGACCTGCTCCTCTGGTCTCAGACATTCATAAGGAACCTGCTCCCTGGTCTCACAATTCATCAGACCTGCCTCCTCTGGTTCACATTCATAAGGACCTGCTCCTCGGCCTCACATTCTAAAGACCTGCTCCTTGGCACACATTCAGGAGGACCTGTTCCTCTGGTCTCACATCATAAGGACCTGCTTCCTCTGGCCTCACATTCATAAGGACCTGCTCCTCTGGTCTCAATTCATAAGGACCTGCTCCTCTGGCCTCACATTCATAAGGACCTGCTCCTCTGGCCTCAAATTCAAAGGACCTGCTCCTCCGGCCTCAGTACATTCATAAGGACCTGCTCCCTCTGTCTCACATTCATAAGCGACCTGCCTCCTCTGGTCTCAAATTCATCAAAGGACCTGTCCCTGCGTCTCACATTCATAAAGGACCTGCTTCCTCGCCTACACAGTTCATAAGGACCTGCTCTCTGGACTCAAATTCATAAGGACCCCCTGCTCCTCTGGCCCTCCATTCATAAGGATCTGCTCCTCTGGCCTCACATTCATAAGGACCTGCCCCTAGTCTCACATTCATAAGGACCTGCCCTCTGGTCTCACATTCATGAAGGACCTGCTACCTCTCGGCCCTCACATTCAAAGGACCTCTCTCTGGTCTCACATCATAAGGACCTGTCTCTGGTCTCAACATTCATAAGCCCGTTGCTCCCTGGTCTCACATTCATAAGGACTCTGGCTCCTCGGTCTCCACATTCAAAGGACTCTGCTCCTCTGGTCTCACAATTCATAAGACCTTCCTCTGGGTCTCCACATTCATAAGAACCTGCCCTCTGGTCCAATTATAAGGACCTGTCTCTGTCTCACATTCATAAGGACCTGCCTCCCTCTGCCTCACATCATAAGACCTGCTCCGCTGGTCTCACATTCAGGAGGACCTGCTCCTCTGGCTCACATTCATAAGGACTGCTCTCTGTCTCACATTCATAAGACCTCTGCTCTTGGTCTCACACTTCAAAGACCGTCTCCTCTGGCCTCACATTCGATAAGGACCTGCTCCATCTAGCCTCACATTCATAAGGACCTTCTCCTTGCCCACATTCATAAGGACCTGCTCCTCTAGCCTCACATTCATAAGACCTGCGTCTCTAGGCCTCACAATCATAGACTGCTCTCTGTCATCACCTCATAAGACCTGCTCCTCTGCGTCTCACATTCATACAGGACCTGCTCCTCGGCCTCACATCATAAGGACCTGCTTCAGGCCTCACTATTCATAGACCTGCTCCTCTGTCTCACATTCAAGCACACCTGCTCCTCTGGTTCCATCATAACGACCTTGCTCCTCTCGGTGCTCACATCATAAGGACCTGCTCCTCTGGCTCACATTAAAGACCTGCTCTCTCTGCCTCACATTTCATAAGACCTGCTCCTCTGTTCTCACATCATAAGGAACCTGCTCCTCTGGCTCACATTCAGTACAGGCCACCTGCTCCTCTGGTTCTCACATTCATAAGACCTTCTCCTCTGCTCAATTCATAGGACCTGTCCTCTGGCCTCACATTCATAAGGACCTGCTCCTCTGCCTCACATTCATAAGACCTGCTTCCTCTGGCCCTCACATTCATAAGGACCTGCCTCCTCGGGCCTCAAATCATAAGGACCGCTCCTCTGGCCTCACATTCATAAGACCGCTCCTCTTGGTTCACATTCATAAGACCTGCTCCTTCTGGTCTCACATTTCATAAGGACCTGTCCTCTGGTCTCACATTCATAAGACCTGCTCCCTCTGCGCTCCACATTATAAGGACCTGCTCCTCGGCTCTCACATCATACAGACCCGCTCCTTCTGTCTCAACATCATAAGGACCTGCTCTCTGTCTCACATTCGATAACGGACCTGCTCCTTGGTCTCCCACCATTCCATACAGACCTGCTCCTCTGCGTCTCACATCATAAGACCTTGTCCTCTGGCCTCCACATTCATAAGACCTGCCCTCCTCGGCCTCACATTCATAAGGACCTGCTCTTGCCTCACATCCATAAGACCTGCGCCTCTGTCTCCATTCATAAGGACCTGCTCCTCTGCTCTCACATTCATAAGGGAACCTGCTCCTCTGGCATCCACATCATAAGGACTGTCCTCTGGCCTCACATTCATAAGGACTGCTCCTCTTGTCTCACATTAATAAGGACCTGCTCCCTGGTCTCACATGCATAAGAAACCTGCTCTCTGGTCCACATTCATAAGGACCTGCTCCTTGTCTCACATTCATAAGACCTGCCTCCTCTGGCTCACATTCATAAGGCCGTCCTCTGGCTCACATTCATAAGGGACCTGCCTCTGGCTCACATCATAAGGACTGCTCCTCGTGGCCTCACATTCTAAGGCCTGCTCCTCTTTCTCACATTCATTAATGACCTGCCTCTCTGCCACACATTCATAAGACCTGCCCTTGGTTCACCACATTCATAAGCGACCTGCTCTCTGTCTCACATTATAAGGACTGCTCCTCTGTCACACATTCATAAGGACCTGGTCCTCTGGCCTCACATCAAAGGACCTGCTCCTTGCCTCACATTCATAAGAACCTGCTCCCTGGTCTCACCATTCATAAGGACCTGCTCCTCTGGCCTCACATTCATAAGGACCTGCCTCCTCTGCCTCACATTCATAAGGACCTGCTCCTCTGGCCTCAACTTCAAAGGATGCTCCTCTGCCCTCAACATTCATAAGACCTGCTCCTCTGGTCTCACCTCTAAACACTTGCTCTCTGCTCTCACGATTCATAAGACCTGCTCTTGGCTCACATTCATAAGGACTTCTCTGTCTCACATTCATAAGACCTGCTCCTTCTGGCCTCACATTTCATAAGGGACCTTCCTCTCGTTCTCACATTCAGGAGGACCTGTCACTGGTCTCACTCATAAGACCTGCGCCTCGGCCTCACATTCATAAGACCTGCTCCTCTGGCCTCCACTATTCAAAAGACCTGCTCCTCTGGTCTACATTCATAAGGGACCTGCTCCTCTGGTCTCACATCATAGGACCTGCTCCTCTGCGTTCACATGCATAAGACCTGCTCCTCTGGTCTCACATTCATAAGACCTGCTCCTCTGTCTCACATCATAAGCGACCTCCTCCTCTAGCCTCACATTCAGAGACCGCTCTCATGTCTCACATTCATAGACCTGCTCCTCTTGGTCTCACATTCATAAGGGCCTGCTCCTCTCCGTCTCACATTCATAAGACCTGCTCCTCTCGTCTCACATATAAGGACCTCTCCTCTGGTCTCACATTCATAAGGACCTGCTTCCTCTGGTCCACATTCATAAGCACCTGCTCCTTCTGTCTCACATTCATAAGGACCGCTCCTTGCCTCAATTCATAAGGACCTGCGCCTCTGGTCTCACATCACTAAGTACCTGCTCCTCTGCCCTCCTTCCATGAGGACCATGCTCCTCTGTCTCACATTATAAGGACCTGTCCTCTGGTCTCACATTCATAAGACCTGCCCCGTACTCACATCATAAGGACCTGCTCCTCTGGCCTTCACATCATAGGACCTGCTCCTCTTGTCTCACTTCATAAGGACCTCTCCTCTGGTCCTCACATTCATAAGGACGCTCCTCTGTCTCACATTTTCATAAGACCTGCTCCTCTGTCCTCACATTTCAGAGGACCTGCTCCTTCTGGCCTCACATTCAAAAGACCTGCTCCCTCTTCCTCACATCATAAGGACCTGCTCCTCGTGGTCCACATTTCATAATGACCTGCTCCTCTGGCCTCCCACATTCATAAGGACCTGCTCCTCTGGTTCACATTCATAAGGACCACCTGCTCCTCTGGCCTCACTCATAAGGACCCTGCTCCTCTAGCCTCACATTCATAAAGGACCTGCTCCTCTGGTCTCACATTCATAAGACTGCCTCCCTCTGGTCTCACATTCATACAGGACCTTGCTCCTCGGGTCTCACATTCATAAGGACCTGCTCCTCTCAGCCTCACATTCATAAGGACCTGCTCCTCTGTCTCAACATTCATAAGGACCTGCTCCCTCTAGCCTCACATCAGAAGGACCTGCTCCTCTGCCCACATTCATAGAGGACCTGCTCCTCTGGGTGCTCACATTCATAAGACCTGTCCTCTGGTCTCACATTCATAAGGACTGCTCCTCTGGTCTCACATTCAAAGGACCTCTCCTCTGGTCTCCACATTCATAAAGACCTGTCCTTGGTCTCACATTCATAAGACCTGCTCCTTGGTCTCACTTCATAAGACCGTCCTCTGCCTCACATTCATAAGGACCGGCTCCGCTGGTCACATTCAGAGGACCTGCCCTCTGGTCTCACATTCAGGAGACTGCTCCTCTGGTCTCACATTCATAAGGACCCTGCTCCTCTGGCCCACATTCATAAGGACGTTCCTCTAGCCTCAACATTCATAACGGACCCTGCTCCTTGGTTCACCATTCATAAGGACCTCTCCTTGTCTCACATTATAAGGACCTGCTCCTCTGGCCTCACATCATAAGGACCTGCTCCTCTGCCTCACATTCATAAGGACCTGCTCTCTGGTTCCACATCATAAGGACCTGCTCCTTAGGCCTCACAATCAATAAGACCTGCCTCTGGTCTCAATTCATAAGACCTGCTCCTCTGGCTCACATTCATCAAGACCTTTCCTCTGCCTCACATTCTAAGGACCGTCCTCTAGCTCACATTCCATAAGGACTGCTCCTCTAGCCTCACAATTTCATAAGGACCTGCTCCTCTGGCTCACTTCATAAGGACCTGCTCCTCTGGTCTCACATTCTAAGGACTGTCTCCTCTGTCCACATTCAATAAGGACCTGCTCCTCTGTCTCACATTCATAAGGACCTGCTCTCTGTCTCACATTCATAAGGACCTGCTCCTCTGGCCTCACATTCATAAAGACGCTCCTCTGCTACATTCATAAGGACCTGCTCTCTGTCTCACAATTTCTAAGGACCTGCCCTCTGTCTCACATTCATAAGGACCTTGCTCTCTGCCTCACATCATAAAGACCTGCTCCTTGTCACCACATTCAGGAGACCGTTACCTCTGGTCTCACATGCATAAGGGACCTGCTCCGTCCTGCCCTCACATTCATAAGACCTGCTCCTCTGGTCTTCAAATCATAAGGAACCTGCTCCTCTGTCTCACATTTCATAAGGACTGCTCCGTCTGGACCACATTCATACAGGACTGCTCCTCTGTCTCACATTCATAAGGGACCTGCTCCTCTGGCCTCACTTCATAAGACCTGCCTCTAGCCTCACATTCATAAGACCTGCCTCCTCTGGCCTCACATTTCATAAGACCTGTCTCTGGCCTCCACAATCATGAAGACCTTGTCCTCTGGTCTCAAATTCATAAGACCTGTTCCTTGGTCTCACATCCTCATAAGACCGCTCCTCTGGTCTCACATTATAAGGACCTCTCTCTGGCTCACATTCATAAGGACCTGCTCCTCTGCCTCAAATCATAAGACCTGCTCCTCTGCCTCACATTCATAAGACAACCTGCTCCTCTGTCTCACATTCATAAGGAACTGCTCCTCTTGTCTCAAATTCATAAGGACCTGTTCCTCTGGTCTCACATTCATAAGACCTGCTCTCTGCCTACATCATAAGGACCTGCTCCTCTGGCCTCAATCATAAGACTGTCCTCTGGCCTCACATTCATAAGGACCTGCTCCTCTGGCCTCACATTCATAAGACCTGCTCCTCGGTCTCAACATTTCATAAGGACTGCTCCTCTGGTCTCACACTTCATAAGGACTGCTCCTCTGGCCTCACATCATAAGGACCGGCTCCTCTGGTCTCACATTCATAAGGACCTGCTCTCTGCCTCACATTCATAGACTGCTCTCTGGTGCTCAACATCATAAGGACCTGCTCCTCTGGTCTCAAATCTCTTAAGGACCTGTTCCTTGCGTCTCACATTCATAAGACCTGCTTCTGGCCTCACTTCATAGGACCTGCTCCTCTGGTCATCAATTCAGCGAGACCTGCTCCCTGTTCATTCATAAGACCTGGCTCCGCTGCGCTCACATTCATAAGGACCTGCCTCCTCTGGTCTCACATTATAAGACCGCTCCTTGGTCTCACATTTCAAAGGACCTTCTCCTTCTTGGCCTACATTCATAAGGACCTGCTCTAGCCTCACATTCATAAGGACCTTCTCCTCTGCCTCACATTCAAAGGACCTGCTCCTCTACCTCACAGTTCATAAGGGACCTGCTCCTCTAGCCTCAACCAATCATAAGGACGGCTCCTTGCGTCTCACATTCATAGGGACCTGCTCCTCTGTTTCCATTCATAAAACCTGCTCTCGGCCTACATTCATAAAGACCTTGCTCTCTGTCACACATCAGAGGACCGTTCCTCTGGTCTCACTCATAAACCTGCTCCTCTGCCTACATCATAAGGACCTGCTCCTCTGTCAAATTCATAAGACCTGCTCCTCTGGTCCTCACATTCATAAGACTGCTCCTCTGGCCTCACATTCATAAGGACCCTGCGTCCTCTGGTCTCACATTCATAAGGACCTGCTCCTCTGGCTCAATTCATAAGGACTGCTCTCTAGGCCTCACATTCATAAGCCTGCTCCTCTGGCCTCACATTTATAAGACCTGCTCCTTGGCCTCACATTCATTAAGGACCTGCTCCCTCTGCGTCTCAAATTCATAAGGACCTGTTCTCTGGTCCATCATCATAAGGACCGTGGCTCCTCTGGTTCTCACATTCTAAGGACCTGCTCCTCTGCCTCACAATTCATAAGACCTGCTCCTTGCCTCAAATTATAAGACCTGCTCCTCTGGCCTCACATTCATAAGGCCTTGCTCCTCTGGCTCACATCATAAGAACTGCTCCTCTGCGTCTCAATTCATAGCCTGTTCTCGTGGTCTTCACATTCATAAGACCTGCTCTCTGGCCTCACATTCATAAGACCTTGCTCCTCTGGCCTCAAATTATAAGACCTGCTCCTCTGGCTCACATTCATAAGGAACCTGCTCCTCTGGCCTCACATTCATAAGACCTGCTCCTCTGTCTCACATTCATAAGGACCTGCTCCTCTGTCTCACATTCATAAGGACCTGCTCCTCTGGTCTCACATTCATAAGGGACCTGCTCCTCTGGTCTCCATTTCATAAGACCTGCCTCTTCTGTTCCACATTCATAAGGACCTGCTCTCTGGCCTCACATTCATAACGGACCTGCTCCTCTGTCTCACACTTCTAAGGATCCTGCTCCTCTGGTCTCAAATTCATAAGGACCTGTTCTCTGTCTCACATTCATAAGACCTGCTCCTCTGGCCTCACATTATAAGACCGTCCTCTGGTCTCACATTCAGGAGAACCTGCCCTCTGCTCTCACATTCATAAGACTGCTCCTCTTGTCTCACATTCCATAAGTAGCCTGCTCCCTGGGTCTCACATTCATAGGACTGCTCCTCTGGTTCACATTCATAAGACTTCTCCTCTGGCCTCACATTCATTAAGGACCTGCTCCTCTAGCCTCACATTCAAGGCTTCTCCTCTGGCCTCACATTCATAAGGACCGTCCTCTAGCCTCACATTCATAAGGACTGTCTTCTAGTGCCCTCACAATCATAAGGACCTGCTCCTCTGTCTCAATTCATAAGACCTTGCTCCTCTTTCTCAACATTCATAAGGACCTGCTCCTCTTGGCCTCACATTCATAAGACCGGCCCTCTGCCTCACATTCATAAGACCTGCTCCTCTGGCCTTCACATTCATAAGACGCTGCCCTCTGGCCTCAACATTTCATAAGACCGCTTCCTCTGCTCAACATCATAAGGACCTGCTTCTGGCTCAACATTCATAATGACCTGTCCTCTGGTCTCACATTCATAAGGACCTGCTCCTCTGCCTCACATTCATCAAGGCACCTGCCTCTGGCCGCACCATTTCAAGGACTCTCCTCTGGCTCTTCACTTTCAAGAGGACTTGCTCCTCTGGTCTCACATTCATAATACCCTGCCTCCTCTGGTCTAATTTCATTAAGGAACCTTCCCTGGCCTCACATTCATAAGGACCTGCCCTTGCGTCTCACATTAGGAGGACCTGCTCCTCTTGGTCTCACATTCATAAGACCGGCTCCTCTGGTCCCATTCAAAGACCTGCTCCTCTGGTCTCACATTCAGGTAAGGACCTGCTCCTCTGGTCTCACATTATAAAGGACCTTCTCCTCTGGCCTCACATTCATAAGGACCTGCTCCTCTGGCCTCACATTCATAAGACTGCTCTCTGGCTCACATCATCAAGACCTGCTCCTCTGGCCTCACATTCATAAGGACCATGCTCCTCTGGCTCAAATTCATAAGACCTGCTCCTCGGGCCTCACATCATAGGAATCCTTCGCTCCTCTGTCTAACATTCATAAGGACCTGCCCTCTGGCCTCACATTCTTAAGGACCTGCTCCTCCTGGCTCACTTCATAAGACTGGCTCCTCTGTCTCACATCATAAGGACCTGCTCCTCTGGTCTCACATTCATAAGACCTGCTCCTCTGGTTCAATAATTCATAAGAACCTGCTCCTCTGGTCCACATTCATAAGAACCTGCTCCTCTGTCTCAATTCATAAGGACCTGCTCCTCTGGCTCAATTCATAAGGACCGCTCCTCTGGCCTCACATTCATAGGAACCTGCTCCTCTGCCTCACATTCATAAGACCCTGCTCTTCTGGCCTCACATTCATAAAGGACCTGCTCGCTCTGTCCACTTCATAAGGACCTGCTCCTCTGGTCTCACATTCATTAAGGACCTGCTCCTCTGCCTCACATCATTAAGGACCTGCTCCCTCTGGCCTCACATTCATAAGAGCCTTGCTCCTCTGCGTCTCACATTTAATAAGGACCTGCTCCTCTGGTTCACATTCATAAGGACTGCTCCTCTGGTCTCACATTCATAAGGACCTGCCTCGGGTCTCACATTTCCATAAGACCTGTCCTCTGGTCTCACATTCATTAAGACCTGCTCCTCTGGCCTCACATTCAAGGACCGTCCTTGGCCTCACTTCATAAGACCTGCTCCTCTTGGCCACATCATAATGACCCTGCTTCCTGGCCAACATTCATAAGGACCTGTCCTTGGTCACAACATAAGGACCTGCTCCTCTGGTCACGACTACTCATAAGGACCTGCCCTCTGCCTACACATTCATAAGAACCTGCTCCTCTGGCCTCACATCAGTAAGGACCTGCTCCTCTGTCTCACATTCATAAGGACCTGACTCCTCTGCCTCACATTTCATAAGGACCTGCTCCTTGGTCTCACATTCATAAGACTGCTTCCTTGGTTCTCACATTCATAAGACTGCTCTCTGGCCTCACATTTCATGAAGGACTGCTCCTCGGTCTCATTCATAGGACCTGCTCCTTGGTTTCACATTCAAAGGACCTGCTCCTCTGCGTCTCACATATATAAGGACCTGCTCCTCTGGTCTCACATTCAAAAGGACTGCTCTCTGGCCTCACATTCATAAGACCTGTCTCTGGCTCACATCATAAGACCTGCTTCCTCTGGCCTCACATTCAGGGACGGAACCTGCTCCTCTGCCTCACATTCATAAGACCTGTCTCTGGTCGTCTCACATTCATGAGGACCTGCTCCTCTGGCTCACATTCATAAAGACCTGCTCCTCTGGTCTCACATTCATAAGGACCTGCTCCTCTGGCCTCAACATTCATAAGACCTGCTCCTCTGTCTCACATTCATAAGGACCTTGCCCTCTGCTCACATCATAAAGGAACCTGCTCTCTTGGTCTCACATTCATAAGGACCTTCTCCTTGGTCTCACATCATAAGGACCTGCTCCTCTGGCCTCAATTCATAACCGACCTGCTCCTGTCCTCCACTTCAAAGGACCTTCTCCTCTGGTCTACATTCATAAGGACTGCTCCTTGGCCTCACATTCATAAGACCTGCTCCTTGGTCACCACATTCATAAGGACCTTCTCCTCTGTCCACATCATAAGGACCTCTCCTCTGGCCTCACATTCAATAATGACCTGCTCCTCTGGTCACACATTCATACGACATGCTCCTCTGGGCACACATCATACAAGACCTGCTCCTCTGTCACCACATTCATAAGGACCTGCCTCTGGTCTCACATTCATAAAGGACTGCTCCTCTGTCTCACTTATTAAGCGACCTGCTTCCTCGGGCCTCACATTCATAAGACCTGCTCCTCTGGTCTCACATTCATAAGACCTGCTCCTCTGGCCTCACATTCATCAAACCTCTCCTTGGGTCACACTTCATCGACCTGGCTCCTCTGGCCTCACATTCATAATGACCTGCTCCTCTGCACTCACATTATAATGACCTCTCCTCTGGCTACATTATAATGACTGCTCCTCTGCCTACTTCATAATACCTGCTCCTCTGGCCTCACATCATAATGACCTGCTCGCTCTGCCTCCCACATTCATAATGACCTCTCGCTCTGGCTCACATTCATAATGACCTGCTCCTCTTTCACACATTCATACGACATGCTTCTCTGCCACACATTCAATAAAGACCTGCCCTCTGTCACACATTCATAAGGACTGCTGCCTCTGTCTCCACATTCATAAGGGACCTGCTCCTCTGGTCCTCACATTCATAAGGACCTGCTCCTTGGCCTCACATTCATAAGAAACCTGCTTCCTCTGGTCTCATCATTCATAAAAGACCTGCTCCTCTGGCCTCACATTCATAATGACCTGCTCCTCTGTCACACATTCAACGGACCTGCTCCTTGGCCTCACTTTCATAAGGACTGCTCCCTGGCCTCACATTCATATACCTGCTCCTCGGTCTTCAACATTCATGAGGACCTGCCCTCTGTCACACATTCTAAAGACCTGCTCCTCTGTCTCCACATTCATGAGGACCTGCTCCTCTGGTCACACATTCAAAGGACCTGCTCCTTCTGGTCTCCACATTCATGAGACCGCTCCTCTTGGTCTCACATTCATGAGGACCTGCTCTCATGGTCCACACATTCATAAGGACTGCTCCTCTGGTCCAACATTCATAAGACCTCCCTCTGTCACACATCATAAGGGACCTGTCCTCTGGTCACCACATTCATAAGACCTGCTCCTCTGGCCTCACATCATAAGACCTGTCCTCTGTCTCACATCATAAGACCTGTCCTTGACCTCACACTTCATAGGACTGCTCCTCTGTCACCACATTCATAAGGACCTTGCTCCTCTGGTCTCTCACATTCATACGAACATTGCTCCTCTGAGCCTCACTTTCATAAGACCGCTCTCGGTCCACATTCATAAGGACTAGCTCCTCTGTCACACGATTCAGGAGGACATGCCTCTGCCTCACATTTCATAAGGACCTGCCTCTCTGGGTACACATCATAACGGACCTGCTCCTCTGGTCACACATTACATACGGACATTGGCTCCTCTGACCTCACTCATAAGGACCTGCTCTCTGTCTCAATTATAGACCTGCTCCTCTGGTCTCACATTCATAAGGGACTGCTCCGCTGGTCACACATTCAGGAGACATGCTCCTCTGACCTCACATTCATAAGGACCTGCGCTCCTCTTGGTTCACATTCATGAGACCTGCTCCTCTGGTCTCACATTTATAAGACCTGCTCCTCTGTCTCACAATCATAAGACCTTCTCCTCTGGCTCACATTCATAAGGACCCCATGCCATCTGGCCACACCATTCATAAGGAACCTGCGCTTGGTCACCATTCATAAGGACCTGCTCCTCTGGTCCACATTCATAAGGACCTGCTCTTGGTCTCAATTCATAAGACCTGCTCCTCTGGTCTCAACTTCATAAGGCCTTGCTCCTCTGGTCACACATTCATAAGACCTGCTCCTTTCTGGGCACACATTTCATAAGGACCTGCTCCTCTGGCCTCACATTATAAGGACCTGCCCTCTAGCCTCACATTCATAAGGACCTGCTCTCTAAGGTCTCACATCATAAGGACTGCTCTCTTGTCTCAATTCTAAGGACCCTGCTCCTTGGCCTCACATTCATAAGACCTGCTCCTTGTCTCACATTCATTAAGGACCTGCTCCTCTGGCCCACTTCATAAGGACCTGCTCCTCTGTCTCACATTCATAAGGACCTGCTCCTCTGTCTCAGCATTCATAAGACCTGTCCTCGGCCTCACATTCATAAGACCTGGCTCTCTGTCTTCACATTCATTAAGACCTGCGCTGCTACCCACATTTTCATAAGGACCTGCTCCTCTGGCCTCACATTCATAAGGACCTGCTCTTTGGTTCTCACATCAGGAGGACCTGCTCCTCTGTCTCCACATTCATAAGGACCTGCTCCTCTGGTCTCACATCATAAGGACCTGCTCCTCTGGCCTTCACATTGCATAAAACCTGCTCCTCTGGTCTCACTTTCATTAGGACCTGCCTCCTCTGGTCTCCATCATAAGGACCTGCTCCTCTGGTCTCACATTCATAAAGACCTGCTCCTCTGGGCCTCACATTCATAAGGACGCTGCTCCTCTAGCCTCACATTCATAAGGACCTGTTTACTCCTCTGGTCTCACATTCATTAAGGACCTGTCTCTGTCTCCACATTCATAAGGACCTCTCCTCTAGTCCACATTCATTAATACTGCTCCTCTAGCCTCAATTCATCTACACGTTAAAAGGACTGCTCCTCTGGCCTCACATTTATAAGGACCTGCCCTCTGGCTCACAGCAGGAGGACCTGCCTCCTCTGTTCTCACATTCATAAGGAACCGCTCCTCTGGTCTCACATTCATAAGACCTGCTCCTTCTGGTCTCACATTCATAAGGACCTCTCCCTGGGCCTCACATTCATTAAGGACCTGCTCTCTAGCCTCACATCATAAACCTGCTCCTCTGGTCTCACATTCATAAGGACCTGCTCCTCTGGTCTCACATTCATAAGACTGCTCCTCTAGCCTCACATTCATAAAGCACTGCTCCTCTAGCCTCACTTCATAAGGACCTCTCCTCTGGCCTCACATTATAAGGACGCCCTCTGGTCTCACATTCAGAGGACTGCTCCTCTGGTCTCACATTCATAAGGACCTACTCTCTGTCTCAATCATAAGGACCTGCTCCTCTCGTCTCACATTTCATAGACCTGTCCTCTGATCTCACATTCCAGGGACTGCTCCTCTGGTCTCCACATTCATAAGGACCTGCTCCTCTGGTCTCACATTCATAAGGACCTGCTCCTCTGGCCTTCACAGTCATAAGAACCTAGTCTCTGGTCTTCACATCATTAAAACCGCTCCTCTGCCTTCACATTTCTAAGGACCTGTCCTCTGGTCTCACATTCATAAGGACCTGCTCCTCTGGTTCACATTTCATAAGACCTGCCTCTGTCTCACATTCATAAGACCTGCTCCTCATGGCCTCACATTTCCATAAAGACCTGCTCCTCTGCGTCTCACATTCATAAGGCGCTGTTCTCTTCTCAATTCTAGGGACCTGCCTCCTCTGGTCTCACATTCATGAGGACCTGTCCTCTGCCTCACATTCATAAGACCTTGCTCCTCTGGCCTCAAATTCATAAGACCGCTCCTCTGGTCTCCAATCATGAGGACTGCTCTCTGGCTCACATCATAAGACCTGCTCCTTTGCGTCTCACATTCATAAGAACTGCTCCTCTGCCTCACATTCATAAGAACCTGCTCCTCTGGTCTCACATTCATTAAGACCTGCTCTCTGCCTCAATCATAAGAACCTGTCCTCTGGTCTCACATTCATAAGACCTGCTTCCTCTGGTCTCACATTCATAAGGACCTGCTCCTCTGGCCTCACATTCAGAAGGACCTGCTCCTGCTGCGCCTCACATCATAAGACCTGCTCCTCTGGCCTCACATTCATAAGGACCTGCTCCTGCTGTCTCACATTCATAAGACTGCTCCTCTGGTCTCACATTTCAGGAGGACCTGCTCCTCTGTTCACATTCCATAAGGACCTGCTCCTCTCGGCCTCACACTTCATACGACCTGCTCCCTCTGGTCCTCACATCATAAGGACTGCTTCTGGTCTCAATTCAGGAGAACCTGCTCCTTCTGTCTCAATTCATAAGACCTGCTCCTCTGGCCTTCACATTCATAAGGACTGCCCTTGGTCTCACATTCATAAGGTACCTGCTCCTCTGGTCTCACATTCATAAGGACCTGCTCCTCTGTCTCACATTCATAAGACCTGCTCCTCTGGTTCACATTTCATAAGGACCTGCTTCTGGCCTCACATTCATAAGACCTGCTCCTCTGCTCACATTCATAGGACCTGCATCCTCTGGTCTCCATTATAAGGACCTGCTCCTCTGTCTCACGATTATAAGGACCTGCTCTCTGTCTCAACATTCATAAGGAACCTGCTCCTCTGGTCTCACATTATAAAGACCTGCTCCTCTGTCTCACATTCATAGGACTGTCCTCTGGTCTCACATCATAAAGACTGCTCCTCTGTCTCACATTCATAAGGACCTGCCCTCTGGTGCTCACATTATAAGGACCTGCTCCTCTGGTCTCACATTCATAAGGACCTGCTCCTCTAGTCTCACATTTCATAAGGACCTGTCCTTGGCCAGCATTCCATAAGACCTGCCTCCTCTGTCTCCATTCATAAGACCTGCTTCCTCTGGTCCACATTCATAGGACTGCTCCTCTGTCTCACATTATAAAGACCTGCTCCTCGGTCTCACATTAGAGGACCGTCCTCGGTCTCACATTCAAAAACCTGCCTCTGGTCACATTCATAAATAGACCTGCTCTCTGCCTCACATTCATGAGGACATGCTCCTCTGTCTCACATTCATAAGGACCTCTCCGTCTGGTCTCACATTCATAAGACCTGCTCCTCTGCCTCAAATTCTAAGGACCTGCTCCTCTTTGGTTCACATCATAAGACCGCTCCTCTGGTCTGTCACATTCATAAGACTGCTCCTGGCTCACTTTCAGTGAAGACTGCTCCTCTTGGTCTCACAGTCAGGAGGACCTGCCCTCGGCTCACATTCATAAGGACCTGCTCCCTGGTCTCACATCATTAAGGACTGCTTCCTCTGGTCTCACACATTCATAAGACTGTCCTGGCCTCAATTATACAGACCCTGCCCTCTGGCCTCACATTCAGGAGGACCTGCTCCTCTGCTCCACATCATAAGGACTGCCCTCGGCTCACATTCATAAGGAGCCTGCTCTCTGTCTTCAATTCTAAGGACCTGCTCCTCTGCTCACATTCATAAGACCTGCTCCTCTGCCTCACATTCATTAAGACCTGCTCCTCTGGTCTCACATTTCATAAGGGACCTGCTCCTCTGGCCTCACATTCTATAAGGACTGCTCCTCTGGTTCACATCAGGAGGACCTGCTCCTCTGGTCTCACATTCATAAGGACCTGCTCCTTCTGGTCTTCACATCATAAGGAACCTGCTCCTCTGGTCCACATCATAAGGACTCTCTCTGTCTCACATTCATAGACTGCTCCTCTGGTCCTCCACAATCAGGAGACCTTGCTCCTTGGTCTCAAATCATAAGGACCTGCTCCCTGTCTCACATTCATAAGACCGGCTCCTCTGGTCCACATTCATAAGGAACCTGCTCCTCTGCGTCTCACATTCATAAGGACCTGCTCCTCTGGTCTCACATTCATAAGGACCTGCTCCCTGTCTCACATCATAGGACCTGCTCCTCTGCCTCCATTCTCATAAGGACTGCTCCTCTGGTCTCAATTCATAAGGACC